>JADLZK010007808.1:0-382888 GCA_015847255.1 Hyparrhenia diplandra
TGGGCTAGTAGCCATAACATTAGCTTAGTTGTGTGCTTGGATTTACAGCACAATATTATATAAGATGGATGTATCTTGCTTTTGAAACTATCTCCTACCCAATATGTCGTTCCAATATCTAGTGGTGGTTCCATCTCGATAACGAAAGAACCTTTGGCCAACACCTACTCTTTAATATACGCGAGGCCTCTCAAAGTAAGGGAGTCATTAGGTTTGGTTGTCACTTGAGTTAGGGATTTGGATTTTAAGTATTTATTCACTTATAAGAAGAAGATTGCCATATGCCATTCAGTGTTCATCAAGTTAACCAACCATTTTGGCTAGAAGACACTTATTTTGCAACTCTAGATTTAAGATACCTAGTCCCCTTGGTCTTTAGGGCGGCCTGAGGATGTCCCATCGGCAAGTCTATATCTATGTTTATCACGAAGAGCCTTGCGGGGAAAAAGCCTTGATCTATAATAATCAAGTTTTTAATCACCCCTTTAGGTATCTCAAAAAGGACATCATAAACATGGGTAGGCTGCTTAAAACCGAATTAAAAGCGGAGAACTAGTTTTCCCCCCATAAGGCAATTATTTTGCTTTCCACAGGGGTTTACATTTCAAAGCGATCTTCCACCTTTCTCCATTCGAATTAGGGGGGCATTGTCTATGGTGCATTGGGATTCCTAGATACCTAAATGGATAGTCTATTGCATTCGTGAAGGATTGGTATAGAAGGTTTCCATCTCTTTAGGCGCACTATAGCCGAGAAAGATTTCGCTCTTGTGGAAGTTGATCTTGAGCGAATAATTGCTCAAAGTATAAAGCAACAATTTCAGATTTTGTGCTTGTTGGGTCGTGATTAATAAATAGAATAGTGTCATTACGCATATTAAGCGAGGGTGGCTCTGCCTTCCACCTTCCTACTCCCTCTCTTCCTCGGAGTGCTTTGCGTAGGGCTTCATGGTTTGGCGGCTCACGGCCCATTTGGCGCCCGGACCCTAGGCTGCTGCTCCCCGGATCCGGCTTTTCCCCGCCGCGGATTTGGCGGCCGATGTGAGCGTCGCCAGCCAGCGGGTGGTGGGAGGGCGTTAGCGTCTGCGAGTCATCGGCGGCGACCCCTACTCGGTATGAAAGCGACGACCATCCGTACGGACGGAGTCGCGGCGGTCGGGCTTCGATACGAGCAGCGGCCAGCTTCGAGACGGCGGCATGTCTGCGGGCGCCGCTACCTCCTTGGGCGTCCTACGATCCTCTACGGCTGCTTCTACCGCCGAGCTGCTGGCCGTCAGCGCACCCCTCGTCCGAGTTCGAGGCTGGTGGCTTTTGGAGGGCGTGAGAGATGCTGGTGACCGCTGTCGCGCTTTGCCGAGGTCACGAATGGCTCCCGCGGCGTCAGCGGCGCGGCACTGCTTACTTTGTCGGTCTGCATCTCCGGTGCGTCGCCCGAGCGCGAGTCCATGCCGGCTCAGCGGCGATGTGGCGGCGGCGGCGGTCGGTGCTCGCATACCTCCCATCGTCGCGGGGCGAGTCGAGCGGCTCCGCGGCGTGTGGCGGCGGCAGCGCCGCCCGATGCGCCTCCCATCGTCGTGAGGCGAGTCCGATGCGGCTCAGCGACACGAGCGGCGGCCCGGCGCTTTTGGTTCGCGCGCCTCACGATGTCGTGGCGGGAAGTCCGATCGACTCCATGGCTTTTGGCGGCGGCAGGCTCCACAACCGGCGACCCGTCGTCGGCCCGGCGAGGTTCTGAAGCGCTTCAGCCCGAACTACTGCAGGCGGTGGCGGTGTTCTCCTTCCTGAAGAAGGCGTCAGCGAAGATCCTCTTCGCTGTTTCTACTTTGGCCGCCTTCGCTCAACTCCACAACACAAGACTTCGGGTGAAAGCTTTTAGCTCCGGTGTGGCGGCAGCTCACGATGGTAGGCGCTATCCGTCATCCCACCTCCCACGGGAGGCATCGTCGAAATTTCTTGTGTTCTGGTGTTGTATTTCTCTTTGTTTCTTTTGTGCTTGGGTATTTGTCTTGTATATGGTTTTAGTCGGTTTTCAGAATTGCTTAGGACGAGGATTTCCTCCGTTCCTAAAAATGACTTTTTTTTTGATCAAGTAGGTGGGGAAGCTCTCCTCGAGTAGTTATCAAAAAAAATCATGTATTCAATGAGAAAAGTGATAACCTAAGGAAATGTAAAATAAAATCTGTCACACAAAAATCAACACACCCCACAAAAGAACCAAACATATGCAGTTGTAGTGCAACCATATGTCGCTTAACTATTTTGATTTCCAACTACAAAGACAAAGAGAAAGATATGCATACCTTCTTGGCACGCTCTCATCACGCTCAGCATTTTCCTTCTTCTTATCCTTGTCAGAACCCTAAAGAGCAAAAAATGATATATCCATGAACACATGCAAAGCTCAGTAAAATTTAGGTACCAAACCGTAAAGATGAAACTAACCAGCTTAATAGACACTTCATCATTTTTCTTTCTTATTTGAAAGCGGCTGCAGGACTACAGATCCTTATCAGCTTCAACTTTCCCTCTCTTCAGCCTTCAAAGCTAGTAGTGCTTTCCTCTTCTCCCTCTCTTATTTTCTCAAATTCCTCCAGAGTCATCTCCTGCATAGCTGAATATTAGAAAGTTTTTAGAGTTAACTCAATATTAGAAAGTAGATCGATCTGCACCAATATCATTACAAAGAAAGGGCAAGCAAATAGCCTTTAGCTTATTTAGTGTCCCTAACCTTGAGATGTTTGCTCAACAGTTCTGATTTGGAAATCGAAGCAGCTTGCACTGACATGCTATAGCGCAGTATCATCGTATAACCCAGCGTTAGGCAGGATGTGCAAACATCTTGCTGCAATCCTCTTTTTCTCTGCCAAGTTCCACCGTGTATGATCGATAGTTCGATACAGTCCGTTAAGGAGATGCCTTAGTCTCCATTTTGTCCCCATTTATCACTGAACTACCGCCCTGAAAAAGGATTGACAATGGATCCTTTGCCACTGATGGTGTGATTTTATCCGGAATCAGACAGTTCCTGGACGAGAAATACTTGTGTCAGGCTGCCTTCTGAAAGAAACCTGCAATTTAGTGGTAGGCTTTTAGTACTTTTTAAACACTTAAATATGCAATGAAGTTAAATATGCAATGAAGCAAGGGAAAAAAATCATTTGTGATATCACAATTTTTTGCGATGAAGTTTCATTGTCATAAGATTTGACTACTTTGCGCCTGATCTTTAATGATATCTCTGAATTCTTACAGACCTGTGATGGGTACTACCTTCTGCCATGTTTGGCACCTTGTATCACGTGCTTTGAAATTTGCTAAATTCCATCCGTATTCAGCAATGTTTTGGTGTGCCAGCAACTCAGCAACAGCTTTAGCATAGTGTGAATTGTCACCCAAATGGCGAGGCAGGGTGGGTAGTTCTTCCCCTAACATGTTAATCATGTTAACTAGTGATTATGAATGTCTATTACTGATCGTTTATATGGTTGATAAAGACATTTGATGTTGTTTCGTTGTGTGAAAAACATTTTGTGGTTGATAAGTTCATCATGATGTGTATTGTAGAATCTTTATTAGAATATGGGAAAGAGATTTTTGCTGTTGATCATGCATGCTAAATTACCCATCTCTAAGAGAATTGTATCCTTCAAGTAATAATTTCAGCTTGGCACGCGTTGTCTTTTTGGTAGGAGATTAACAGTAGGAAAAGTTATCTGACTGGCCGTGTAAAGGCTTGGTAGCATGATCGTATTCAGTTTGAAAATAATCCCCGCTTATTTGTATTTCTTCTGTCTAATTCAATTTCCCTCTCTTACTTACGGACGATTTATTTTATTCCATTGTAGAAAGCAGATGTGGATTTTTAAAACTTTGTAGAAACTTGCTTTGGTAGGATTGCAGGGACTTTTGACAGAAGTACTTTGAGTCTTATGTTAACAGCTGGTCTAAAAGATAATTAGCTACTGGAGTAGTACTGTTTTACGAGCCATGCCGAGCTGGATCGTTTTTAGGCCCTCCCACAACCTAGTATGACTTAAGTAGTGTGAAGAGAGAATATTCAGGGATTTACTCCATGCGCTGTGACCACCGATGCCAACACCAGGAAAATGTAGAGGCGGAGCAAGTTGTTGCCAGTTCCATCTCTGCCATCTCTTGAACAAAGTTTTTTTTCAATGCCAGCTACCACAAAGGCAGGGCTGCCAGTGATGCTTGCACATTGTGGACTTGCTGAGCGATGCCAAATACTAGACGTAGGGCCTGCGTTTTTTAAGCACCACTCCACCATTGTGGAGGTGCTTAACTAGCGGTTTGTCATTTGTGGTTTGACAATTACACTTATTTGTCAACTCCCAACTCTAGATGCCAGAAGTAAAAAAGAAGGTCTTCTCAATAGTTTGGCAATTTTGGTTTGGCAAATAAGAAAAGTGACCCAGAAATAGATCAGTATTTGGGTTACGTTAACAAGGACACCACTTTTGAGACTATGGCTAAAAGCTAAATATAGTGTTCAACAGGGCTATACAAGCGCATGCATGCCAAATGCCAAAGCTTTGCCAACAACAGCATAAATATGCGCTAGAAACTGCAATTGCCAAACTCACTAAAATGCCAAACTAATTTTGCCAAACTGTTGGAGCATCATTTTAAAGTTTTTGGCAAAAAATACAAATGCAAACTCATTTCACGTATTAACCGTTGGAGATGCTCTTAGCTCGTTACCTTCATGAGTTAAGTTCAGCGGGCTCATTATTCACCACCAGTTGTGCGTGCCCGGCATCAAATTCAAAGCCACGAGCGAGTTCCTTTTTCAAACAAGAAGAAAGAGGCAACAGGCCCGAGGCATGATCGAAAATGAAAAAAATATACGTACTTGGAAAATGAGAAAAATTTTATAGTATTCATAGGAGATATTCTTAGTATAAAATTCTGCGTAAATACACTTTGGTACTCACGGAATAGTTTAGGTATCGAGGTGCATTTTACTCTTATATATTTATAGTTCCCCAACTCAAAACTAGTCGTTTGTGCTTTTTGTCATGAGCTCACAGGAGGATTGGGTGGTCAAACCATGTGCCAATGGCTACTTCAAGAGTCACCTCGGTGGTCCCACATGTTTGACACTTGGTCCAACTTATTTACACGTTTGGTGGTCCAACCATGGGGGCACCAGCAATGGGAGGTAGGAAGGGAATAAGCATTTAATGCGGTCTTACTACTAGGGAGTATACATTGTGGAGACTAGGGTAACAAATACCGGGTATGCTTGACACTACTCCCGGGGGCAAGAAATAAACAACCATATTTATCGCATTTTATGCGGTACAAGATCGAAGCCCCTCTCTCTTAGTCTTTCCGGAAGGGGCTATGAGCTTTTGTTTGTGGCCCCACCTTATACAAGATAGACATTGTACACTAGGTTGATCACTACTCCCACACCGCTTGGACCCACACTATTCTAGGGTATGGTAGGATACATTGTTGTTGCTCGAGGCACCCGCCAGCGGCCAGCCCATTCTTCTCATCATGGCTGACCCGTCCAAGTTTGTTTCACGTTTCCTCCTCTTCATGTGATTATTTAAGCGCATAACTTTTTTGGCTCACGAACTCCAATTTTTTAATGATGTTAGATGTTGGGGGAGGCGACCTCATGGCCCCCGGCCAGAGGCAACCCCAGCACTCCTCTGAGGGGGCCAAAACAAATCTCCCTTAACATATTCTTGATGAAGTCCTACTTGAGTTTTGGTGGCGGAGGCCCCCCCTCGAGAAGTGCGAAATGGCGAGCTCGTCTCCATCGACACGTCACGGTCTGTGGACCCCGGTCGGAGTTAGGCGTAGGGCGCGCCCCAGAGGCTGAGGAGGGCCCGGCGAAGGGGAGACCCTCCGGCCCGACCCCCCTCATTTGGCGCGCTCTCGCGACGGTGGCACAAAGAAACCCTACATCCCCCGGAGGGAGAGAGAGGACTGGAGGGAAGCGGAGGTGTATTCCCCATATTAGCCACAATGCGAATAGTTACAAGCCTGCCCTGTGAGGGTCCACGTAGCGTGTGTTCCCCCACCTACAGGTACCAAATTGTAAATCAGCCCCTCGACCCCTTGTATTCCTATAAATACCAGAGTGCGAGGCTCAAGAAAAGGGATCGGTTGGTGGCAAGTTTTACTTGCCATTCACTTTTTTTTACTCTCGGCCCCCGCTGCTACACATTGCACTCCCTTGAACTGTGGCGCCCTCAGAGCCGCTCAGGCCCCTGGCAACTCAGCCAGTCGGGGCGCGGAGGGGCGCCTCGCGCTCTCCTCTCTCTTCATCTCATCTGTGGGAAGCCCTCGCCCCCTTCCGCCCCTCGGGGGCCGAGGCTAAGGGCAAGAGTGATCCCCAGGTTGGCGCCGCATCGTGGGGACCGACACTAAAGCCGAAGCCATGCACATCTTGCCCGTCTTGGCTGGCTCTGGCGTAAGTAGCGGGGCAACCCCGCCGCCCGAAGGGCACCCGTGAGCGGACCCAACAAGCGGCGGCACGCGCGATCACCGCCCACCGAGCGGCTCAGCGCCGGGGCTGCGGGGAAGCGAGGGGGACCTAGCGCCCGAGGCCTCCGCGCGTACCCGATGTCGGAGGTCACGAGGAAGGAGGCCCCCGCCCCTAAAGCGGCACCCGCGAGGGCCAAAGGCGGTGGTCCGGCCAACCGGTGGCCTTAGAGCTCACCGATCAGAGCAACCCACGCGACCCTCTCGAGGGCCTCCTCAGCGTAGCGAAGATGAAGAGGAAACGGCGGGGGAATAGGCCACAGGGCGCTACAAGCCCATAGTCGTGGAAAAGGGGCGGACTCAGGGCCTGGTCGAGGCGGCGCTGCTTGAGCGCTTCGAGGGAACAAGCGAGGCCGCGAGGACGAGGTGATGGATCAACCCGGCGGCTTCGGCGGTCGCGGGGGAGGTCAGCGGCGGAGGCGGCGCAACGTCACCCACGCCGCAGCGCCTTGCTGGGAGCAAAGCCCGGCCTCCACCAGCCCCACCACCCGCCCGCGGCAAAATCCAACACAATCGCGAGGAACCCACCACCCTCAACCCTCGCGCCAAGCCCGGCTATACCCGCGGCCATGCAGGATGCCACGAGCGCCTTGCCCGATGCGACCTCGCGAGAATCACCACTACGACCCCAAATCCCCCGCACTCTCCTAAAACCTGTGACTACGAGGTAGCCTCCGAGCCCTATAGCCACCCGACACCTACCAAGATCATTGGAACCTCCGATCCGGGCAATTCATTATGAGCTACTGGCATGAGTGGGAGCGGCGAGGAGATCACTCCACGATAGCTAAGTCGTTGAGTGATTATACCATAGAGGGTAGGCCTTGATCTTGATCGTGCATCTGTTGCCCGAACTGTCAGACGCGGTCCGATCTCCGGGAAGCCCTCAGGGCAAAACTTCAGAAGTGTCGACTCGAACTCATCAATACACGGAGGCTCTCTGAGCGTAGTCGCGAGAAGCCAAAACGAGCCCTAGCGGGAATAGTGGCGAAGGTTCTCCTCAAACTAAGGCGGGAACGCAGGGGTCTCAGGCGAGGCGTCATCATGGCGGTGTTGGCATTTTGTTAAGTGCTAAAAGAATATGAAGGATTACGCAGCGCCTGAGAACACCTACCATTGTAGCTTTTCCCTAGGATGAGTATTCTAGAGTATCGTATCCGAAGGGAAGCTTTGGTTAAAGAATTCTAATAAGTCACAATCATATATCCACTAACAGCAAACCACTAGACATAGTGAGGGGGTAATTGTTAAGGATAAGTAAATATCAAAGCATAAAAATAATAACCTATCTAAGATATCAAGAATAACTAAACTAATCAAGAGGTCAAAGGAGAGATCAAGGTTCGGATACTTCTCTATTACTTAGGTTCTATGATAGCAATCATACCATAACACCGGGACATCGAACACTAGCCCGCGAAAGAGATGAGAAGGGGGCTGAGCTCCGACTCACGGTCCCTACAAACACCAACCCGAGGCGTTGGTGGAATGTCGTCGACCATGGGGGCTGTCACCACACGGGGCTACCACAAACTATCGTGGGGTTGGGTGCAATCTGGGTAACCTATAGTCTAGACACACCAAGTCTACACTATAAATTACTACTCTAGCTACCATGAATAACTAGGAGTCCTCAATACGAGCGGAGATCCCATGCAATAGCATAACAACTATACTTAACCATATATGTAAAAAACATGGAAGTAAATAGAGAAGATAAATATGTGAATCATAAGTCTTGTAGAGAACATACAAAAAGACATACCATACTACGAAGACATCTCAGGAGGGAGCATAAGCTCCTCTCTCCCTTTACTCGATTAGATCTAAGTTAGATCTAATCTAGTTCTAATTATATATGTCTAATCTACTTCTAATTACATGGCTAATCTTCTTCTAATCTACTTCTAATTCACTAATCCCGGAGAGAGGTTATCCTTACATTGGGACACCTCTACAAGCGAGAGATAATGAATAGAATGAGAGATAGAATGAATTAGGGTTTAGCCACAGAGTCGAGGGTCTTCTTATAGGCCTTGGCGATGAATGATAGCCTTGGATCAAACCGACCTTGGCAGCGGTGTAGATACAACCTCAATGTCGGTGGAAAACCGCCATAGAAGGAGAGGATGCCGGGGAGGGACCCACGGCGGCCGGCCCTAAATAACTCTGGCGGACGCCGGGTCGAGCTTCTGGCTTAAATGTTTCTTGGTGTGTCTCTGGTACCTTCTAGAATGTTTTTAGTCCACTTTTGGTCAGGTTAGCCTTCACGGTTAAGTCTTGTCATCGTATGGGATGTATATTCGAAACTTTTCTCCATTCTTCTGCATTTATCTATTAAGTCCACCCTAAAATTATATAAATCACCAAAACTTGTGGAATTATGTTAGTTAAACCCCTAGACTTATGTTGATATTCATTTTAAGCCCTTATCCAAGTTTAGTTGACTAGTAATATTATGCTATAGGGTGTCAACAAGTTCCCTCAAGCTTACCTTTGCTAGTCCCTAGCAAAGCCAAACTTAGCAATGGATCGGAGTTCTTTAAGCAGCTTTCACACCTCAAAGTACACATGCTTTCAAACAAAATTTCTCTCAGGATAAAGAGATAAACTTTTAAAACTTTAACTTACCCATATTACCTCTTACCTTTTGGGGCTTTATCTCTTTTCTTTAATCTTGGGTAATTGAAGATAGAGCAGTCAAGTCGAACTATATCTCAAACTCTTTCTTTTGATCAAATTTGTCATACAGGAGTTTTGCGATTTTTCAAATAAAACTCAAAGTTCCTTAGTATGACTCTCTATAATCTCTCATTTGTGGTATTTTGGATCCTCTCTAAGGCAATAAGGTAGTGTTGCCTTTCTCTCTCATGTTATGTAGTATTTTTGGCTAAAGGCGGTGGCACATTATGCCTTCTTCTCTCTCACCCTATATCTAAGACTTATATCACGGGTTCATAGGTGGGAGAAGATTAAATCTACTTACTAAGCATATATTATAAATTCAAGCAATGGATTCAAAGTTACAAGTCACCTTGATCAAGTGGTGCATGTGTATGGTGGATAGAATATAGATAGTAGGGAATATAGTAAGGTGTATAGAATAGATGATGGGAAATCTTACTTTTGCTCCTTGAGGAATCTTCTCTTTTGGATTTGGAAACTTTATAGAGAACACAGGTTGTATATATTTTTCTTTCTTTATTTTTCTTTTATTTAGAGGTGGGCTGCTCACCCTAGACTTTGTCTTTTTATTTCCTCTCTTTAAAGATGTAGGTTCTACTCACCCTCGGACACTTGTCCATTTTCATCTTTATTATTTTTCTTTTTTTCATAGGGGGAGGTAGGTTCTTCTTAGGGACTTTTGTCCATTTTTCATCTCCCCTTTTTTTGGGCGGGGCTCTACTGCCGTGGGACTTTTGTCCATTTTCATCTCCTTTCTTCTTCTTCTTTTTTTTTAATCTACAACCGAGGATCTCTTTTGTAATAACTTGTGAGAGTAAATAAATGTAATGGAGCTTTTGTAAGATATTGGCTAGCAATGAATGAGTGGATGGGTATAGTGAATATTTTGGTTGTTCTCTCGAGGATAGGAGTAGGAACATTTTTTGAGTGAATATTTGGTGGATGCTTTGTGGATCATTACTTCAGTAGAAGTAGTAATAATGCAAGTGGAATAGAGTGTGGTGGAGTGGATTGTGCATGATGACAAACTGACAAGTTTCTAAGGGTCGATAAAGATTGAACAAACTCAATGCAAAACAAGCGACCTATATATATGTCAAAGGGTTTTCCTAATCTAAGAGCATGTATATATGGCTGTGGTAGGGTTCAACACTCTTGTCACACGGGAACTTATCATGTGCACTTTAATTTTTCAAAGATAAATCTCAATCTAGTATCACTAGGAGTAAGATAAATAGCGACTCAAACTCTCATATATCATATCCGTCAATTACCTAGACTTGAGCAAGCATTTGCTACCCGCGGGTTTCGAGGGTTTAGAGCAATCTCACGTCAAAGTAGTTGCATTAAAGCTCGAGAGAAATTAAGCTTGAAGGTAGGTACTTGAAAGGAATTACTGACGAGCAACTATTCATCATCTCAAGGCTAGAGATTATCTTAGGAGTTTATTTTATTACCACACTCTAATAAAGACTCTTTAGTAAAGACTGGATAGACTCTTTTTATTTGGTTTCCTTAATTATGCATCTTTTTTAAATCTTTCTAAAAAAACAAACAAATCTAGCTAAAATTAAATAAGATAGAAGGATACTTATGCGGATACATGGGGGTTGCACTCCCAAAATTTGGATATTGACATAGTCTTCGATGTTCTTGATGGTTGGAAATAGAGATAGATAGTGATGGTGGTTGATTGATCTTCTTTAATCTTTGGACACCATATGTGCCATGTCTCTCTTCCTTGGGATCTGCTGAACTCAAATATAGACAACAAAACTAGTGAAACTTGATTAAGCGTTAGGGGTTAGCCACATTGCTTTTGTCTATCACGAAAATCTTTTCGTGACATTAAATATTTTTGGGTTTTTTTCTATGCAAATAAGGATGGCGATGCATGCATATTTATATTATTTTTATGCCACCACGGTAAATATCCTTGTGGGTTGTTATACACCACAAAATTACTTACATGGGGCTTAAAGTTTTTCAATGTAAAAGCAACAAACAAATATTTATTTTTTCTTTTCTAATGCAAGGCTAGTGCTATAATGTAAATATGCTAAAGGAAAATGATTATGCAATGCAAAAAGCTAAATATGGATAACTACCGATCTTACCTTTTCGGCGAGGGTTCGGTGTTTTAAGTCCTCACGAACAAGACTTCTTACCTTGTTGTTTCCTTGGCGAATTACGATCTTGGCGATTGTGCTCCATGAGATGGTGAATGACAACGTCACCCATGTTCTTCTTTGGTCATATGAGTTGGGTGAAGCATTGATGCGCGGCGTCTTGTTTAGTGTGCATGCTTACAAGACATTCACTTGTTGAATTTTGGAGGCGGTAGGCTTCTCCATCTTCTTGCTCAAAGTGTGTCCCTTTGCAAAGTCAAGGTAGAATCAAGTGCATGAGCTCTGTTGGTGGGAAAACACCAACGGAACCAAAACTTTCATTCATTCTTCTCTAACCATGAGCACGATAAACAAGATAGAGTTGACTTATTATGCGCTTTTCTTAAACCCTAACTTGGGTGACAAGATCGAGGAAGATTGAAGCATGATTGTTTGTGATTAAAACATTGGTAAATTGAATCAAAGCTCGTTGACTCTTGGAAGGGTTTTCTTATCCTAAGCGTCAAAAGTATGATTATGATTATGTTCTTTCAAAACAAGGTAAAGCAACTTTAGGCTTACAAGATGAGGACTAAGAGATCAAGAGGAATGGTGGTAGGAGCAACTAAAGAAACAAAACATGTTGAACTAATGAGGAAATTGAATCATGCAAGGTTGATACTCTAACATGTTTTATTCTTTATTTATGAACAAGCCATACTTTTTAGATAAAGCAAGTAATGACAACATACCTCAAGATGTTACCTTATTATTGGGTGTGACAAGCGTAACACCTTGTGGTGAGTCCTTTTCTTCTATGGCCTCTTGTGTATCTTGTTTTCACACTTGTCTCCTTTATTGTATCGTCCTTTCTTTCTTGTTCTTTAAATTGCACTTGGACCTTTTGCTCCTCTCATGATTTTATTCGCAATATTAGTTGACAACATATACAGAAGGAATATACAAGTAATTGTAAACAAGGGTAGAATTGCCACGGAGCTAAAGGTTGCTTTTATGCTAGACAAAGTTTTGGTTGAAACAAGTGTTCACTATTACTTTTTTTCTCTAGTGGAAATTTTATTATATCTTAAGTTTGATTTTTGATGAATGACATTTATAAACACATTCAAACTTAGAGATAAAGTAATTGTGAGTAGAGGGATTGCAAACTAGCATGTGAGTGATGGGAGCTTGAGTAGAGGAAGAGCAATGTCGGATGATCTTTAGAGGGTGACCTTCTCCCCCAAGCTCGAGCCTTTCTTTGTCACTTTCGACACTTTAAGTGTGATTGTTGAAACATCCCTCATCATGTATTTTGTAACCACCATGTTCTTAGATGTTGTTCATCTTTGTTCTGCAAGTTTAGTAACCAAGAATACCAGAGAACTTGTCCCTAAGAACATGTTGTTGTTTTCTTTTAGAGCCTTCATGTGCTTAATTATATTATTATTATTATTATTTTTCTTTTAGAACATCGGACGAGAAGTTGGATACAAATATAAGATTTTAAATTCACCTACGTCTTTGGTGTTCTTACAATTGCTTTGTCCATCCATTTCTTTAGAGTGATTACTTTTTTAGATCGTGTTGTATGACACTCATCTTCATTGAATGGACATATTTTTGATGTTTTCTTAACGTCGCGAAAGAATCCATAGCGTACGGAAATTGTCGTTGTAGCTTTCACCGGAAATATTTCAGAGGTATCGTATTTTCCACGAGGCGGAGTACTCTCTCCTAACTAGTTAAGCCCAAGGACACACAAGACCAAAGATGGGGAGGATTATCGAAGGGGTCCCTACACCTTTAGGGTCTATGGTTAGCCGGTCTCGAGGCTACTTGTTGTTCGCCGGGCAGAGCCAGCGCCCAATTGGGAAGCTTAGGCAATTAGCTCGTCCACGGCCGACGTGGGGGATTTCAAGGGGACGGTCAAGGCTTGTCGCGACCCGGCCGCCTACCCCCTCAACAGGTAGGATGCCGCCAAAGAGTGAAAACGCTAGCCCAAACACCGCGTCTACGCTAGTGATTATCACTCTAGTGTTTGCAGGTTCCCGGTCAAAGGGTTCCACCACTAAAGTCGACCGAAGGTACACCTACGATCCCGCAAACAAGTAGATAAATCGTGGATAAACAAAAAGACAATAAAGATTATCGGAGAACCGTGAGGAAGCTTACTAGCCAAGATCCGTGAAGGAGCCAAGTGCGAATCCACCGAGGTACAAGGTTGGGGAGACAGACAAGTCAGGCGCTTCCAGCTCTCGGCCTTCACATCTCTCCTCCGCCCGATCTCTCTACTACTAATGAGGGCCCCTAAGCCCATTGGAGTGAAGGAGTGGAGTAGAGGGGAAAGCTCTCTTAGAGGGAGAGGGAGAGACTCTTCCTTGGAATTGGTGTGTGTTACAATGGTGGGAGATGGCCTCCTTTTATAGTAGAGGAGGAGGGCTCATTGGAAAATGTCCCTCCCCATATGGAAGGAGCCAAAAGCGACACGGGAACACCTTCCAAAGCGCCAAACCGACCAGCCAATGTCGGCAGCGCCATGTATGGAAGGTAACAAACCGCCTCTCAGTGGGGCCGAACCGCCTCGGGGGAGGTGCGGCCCGCCTGGCAGGTCTTGGCGCACCCCTCTGGGTCGCAAAAGTCGAGCTTCGGCGGGGTGGGCGTTGTTGGAGCTGAAAAGTTGTAGGGCGGCGTTAGCTCGACCCGGTCTAGCGTGTTTGGTCCATTTCTCCCTTGGGCTTGATGTTCTTTTAGGGATGCGCTTTCGAGGGCGCCTTTTGGTATTTTTCACTTGTTTTCTATATAAATCTGCACAATAATAATTTGGACACTACAAGTGGAAATATGTTAGTAATAAATGTATATGAGTATAGAAAGGTATAGTTTTACTCCTTTATGGTAGTAAGTTGGCCGGAAAAATATATGGATTGGTGGCCAGTCAACAAGCTCCCCAACTTACCCTTTGCGTCCTCGAGCAAAGATAATTACTTGGTTGTTATTCGGGGGTTGCTACTATGCCGATTACATTTCGCAAGTGCGGGGTTATAATAAGATTTTCTACTAGAGTTTGAATAAAATGGCACATCTTTCTCACCCTTTATTACCTTTGATCGTAGCGGGGCTTTTTAGCTTTTCTCAAAGTCTTAGGCGGTTTACTGAGAATAGAGCGGTTTTATGAGGAAATACTTTTTATTCATCCTTTTGATCCAACTTTCTCATCAAGGATTTATTATTTAGATTATATTTGTTTTTTCGAGAAAGTATGGGCTTTATTGCTATATTTTGTGTGTATATATATATATATATATATATTTTGGAGAGGTGGGCTCTTCTCGCCCTAGACTTTTTGTCTTTTATTTCCTCTCTTTCTTTCTCTTTTTTAAAGATGTGGGCTCTACTAGCCCTCGGACACATGTCTATTTTCATCTCATTTTTCTCTCTTTTTTTTTTTAGCATAGCCCATATCATTTCTCTTTTTTTTTTTCAAAGTAGATTCCGGATGTGAAGTCTCTCTCTTTGGAACGAAATCATAACAAATCTATTTGTACCATATCATACTTGGCTACAACTTAAACTAGATAGAGCCTATATGCAGCACATGCAGAACCTCCCTAAATTTGGGGCCCACATGCATTTATCATTGTCATTAAGACCTCGATGTCGTTATGCCGCGAGTTCCCAATAATGTAGAAAGTGCTATTAATCTTCGACGGGGATCTCATTAACAAGTCACTCCGGTATTACAACACTTTATTCAAAATACATGAGTAAGCGGCGGAAGGATTACATAACCATAGGATTTACAAACCATTTGTTCAAATATGCAAACTTAATTATCATTATTACAAACTTGATATTATTGGGAGTAACATTATACATATAATACAGCGACAACCACAGAGGGTTTAACTCTACTACGTCATCTTCCTCTGGTACCTTTGTCATGGCGTGAGGGACCAAAACACAAACTGCTCATGACACGCTCCTACAACAAGGGGCAAAGAACCACTGATGCGGGAGTACTCAACAAGACTTACCCGAGGAGAAAGAGGAGGAGACAGGGGAATGCTGGTCTTAAAGTCAAGGTAAGGCTTTAGCAAGAATCAAAGACTCTTTTCTTGGAAAAGCTTACTATAAGTGAATCCTTACTTTCAATATTTTAATTTAAATTAGTAACTCATATACTCTAGGTTATGCTATTCTAGAGCAAACATATTTTCTTATGCCAACTTTCTTTTCTCAAAAACATATTCCATCATTTTACTATGATGAATGGGCGAAAAACGGGTCTCCATAACCGAGGAAGCTTGGCCGATTCATGAACCGATTATACCGGTAGGGATCCTAACCACCACGACATATGTAGCACTTAAAAGCTTGCATATATCAACCCTCACTTTCGGTTCATCCAAAAGCGGAATTTGGGTCGCCATACACCAGAGCCGCGATTGCTCCCACCTCCTACCCGTCCTAATGACGGTTTGACCCGATGGGGTGGGTACGTACTACTCCCGCCATCTCTCCACTCCGGTGCGCGGTTGTCCGTTCCCGATTTGGCACACCCGAGATCGAGGCTTGCGGGCATGTGGCCGATTAGTTTCGTGCGGGGCGGGGTGGCTGCCCGGTCGGGCGTGCCATTGACCCAAAAGCGGCCTCGGGCGCAACATGCGTTCAAAAGTCGAACTTAACAATCAAACAGCGGGCCGGTCCTTAAAGCGACCAACACGGGACAAGCGCGACTGGGTATCCCGTAGGCTTTCAACCTCACGTCCCGTCCGATCTCAAATTCATCACTACATCTCTTTCTTTTTCGAAAATAGTACCATCTTCTCAAATAAAACATTTTTGATGAAAAAGCTTAACTAATTAAGCGGGGCTAAGCATCACTAAGCATTTTCGAAAAACGAGGTTATCAAGGATGGTATTGAAATAAACAAGGATAGGAATGCAGCAATTAGGTTATCACTCAACTCCTAATTACTTAATGCAACAAAGCATATACATAAGTTATATAAAGCTTTTAAAACATCAAGGGAAGGGTTTAATGGAAACGGGGCTTGCAACCGTTGACGGAATAAACTATCTCTTGAGGAAAACCCGAGAGAAATCGAACCACTTCCTTTGGATAAAGAACCTCCTCGAGGCGGCTCGGATTTGACACTCTCGTCTCGTTCACTACACGAAGCAATGTATGTCTCAACATGATGCTATATATTTAAATATGATGCTTACGAGGTGCATGAAATAATAACAACTTGAGTACAACTTTCCTTCACGATAAAGTTGCAACCCAACAAAACCAACTTGTTGAACTACTTTATAAGATATCATCACCATTGCCTAAGGAGTTCTCAAGGACCACTTGATTTGTGATATGATCCAAGTTTCACAAAACAACCCAAAAGTCACACAAAAACATAAATTACTTGACTCTAAACAAATTATAAATCACATGAAATAATAGAGCATAGAATAGAAAATAATTTAAACTTGTCAAAAGCGACTCCAAACTTTTTATACAAGTAGAACACATCATAAAACAGTACCAAATAAATTTTCATAAATTTTTTGAATAAATATTTTATTTTCTAAAAATCATAGAAGATGCATTTTCAATTAAAGATTGTATTTTTAAATCATGCATAAACTACTCAAAATCAAAGTTTCAAATTTTTCATAAGTAGATATACTCATAAGAAGGTTCTACAAAAATTTTTAGATTTTTGAAGCTACATTTAATTTATATGAAATTCAAAAAGCGGATACTATTCACCATAAAAGAAATTAATAAAACACTTTTTAAAAACAAAACCGCTTTCGGGCTTAAATCGGCCCATCACCACAGCGCGACCCGACCACATGCGGCCCGGCCTTCCTTCTGATACGATGCAGCCGGCGGTGGCCTGACCCAGCGGCCGACGCATGGCGGCCATGGCGTTAGCCGGCCTTCTTCGCCCGGCGGTGGTCGGCGGCGGTCTTCACCTATCTGCTCCCCTCGATGTCCGCACCTCTGGCACTCCAAACCTGACCCTAGGGCACCCGAGCACCCTGCCGGCAGCCATGGCGGCACGGCCCGGCGCGACGGACGGTGGCGCGGCTCAGGGCCTTCTCGGCGAAGATGAGAACGCCGTGAGTCGGCACAACGCCCGAGGCGAACCGAGCCCTCGATCTGTCGAACCCTAAGCAGCTCCCTACCGGGTGCGGCTGCGCAGCGGCGGAAGCGGCGGCTAGCGAGCTCACGGCGTCCGGTGTTCGGCGGCTGCGGCGCTTGAAGCGGAAAAGCGATTGGCTGCAAGCATGGGCGGGAGCTCACCCGCGATGGCGGGCGCCGCGGTGGTTTTGGGCCCGGTCGAGGCGGAGATGGTCGGCCAGCGGTGACGTGGCCCAGACGGCGGCGAAGCGATGGCAGCGGCGGCGTTAGCCCGGCGTCCGAGCCGGCATGTGAGGAAAGTCGACCATGACCACAGCGTCAAAGGCGTGTCAAGCGCTAGATGTTTTTCCTCGATGCTCACGGAACCGGTGGCGGCGGTGAGAGTGGAATCTTGGCGCGGTCACTCGGCGGCTGTGGAAACGGCGCCACGCGCGGGCGGCTTCGGCCAGCGAGGGAGGCGTGAGTGGAGTTGAGGAGATGCGCAAAGGGGGATTCAGAGGCTGGTGGCTAGATGGAGCGGTGAGAGGATGTTCAGCGGTGGCGAATTCGGCCAGGGCGGCGACAACTCCGGCGGCGGTGGTTTCGAGGAAAAAGAAAAGAGCGGCGGCGGCGGCGACTTATAGGGAATGGGCGGCATGGACAGGTGGATGGCGATGTCTCGAAGCCCCCGGCTAGCCAGCGGCGTCCGAGGATGGCGAAGTGCGAGGCGGCCGAGCGACCGACGGCAGCCGACATGGAGGAACATGGAAATCCTGTTTCTTTGTGGCACACTAAACTAGCTTTTCTGAATTTTTGATCAAATTCTCCCAAATTTGAACTGAACTTGAAAAACTCAAAAGCAACTTGGCCTAATTTTTCAAGATCTACAATTTTCAATTGGAAGATTTTCAAATTCGGCCTCTAAATATGACTTTTGAAATGGGGTCAAAGGGACAAATTTGAATTCAAAATTACTTTCAAATTTATTCAAAAACTTCAAAAAACTTTGTACACCTCTTTTGTACATCAAAACAAGATCTACAACTTGGCTTTTGAAAGTTTTTGCAAATTTTCTTAGATTTTGAATTATGGAGAAAGGGTAAAAGGGAGAATGGAATTAGGGTTTTGACTCAATTCAAACTTGAATTTGATCAAATTTCAAGTTCCCAACCTATACTATCAAACCATCATACAACAACACACTTAGGACCAAAAACATAAATTTAAAAAAATTAATCACTCTAAAATTCTTAAGCACACACACATTTCTCTAAAAATATAAACTTATTTTATTTGATGCATTTCAAATTTTCTAATCATGCATGCTTTGCGATGATCATGATGACATGGCAAAATTTTATTTGATTAACACGGGGGTGTTCTGACCCCTTTCCCCCTAAAAGAAATCTCGTCAGGATTTAAAGCTCTAGGGTTAAGTAACGACAAAGGAAATGTGTCAAGCAAACACATCTCAAACTAGTTCATAAAAGCGAGGTTGGATTTTTGGCTAATATATGCTACAAGGGTTTAGAGACAAACTAAAAACTCGAGGAGGGAATTGTAACCTAGATAGAAGCAAGAAATTAGGGGAAGTGCTCTTGCGAGATATTCCTCGACTCCCATGTAGCTTCTTCTTGAATCTTGATTCCATTAGATCTTATACCATTTGGTTGTTCTTCTACAGTGACCGCGATCTTTACGGTCAAGAACTTGAGCAGAGGATATTACGAATAGACGGTCGGGGTTCAAGTGCAACTCCTTCAATATCAACCACTTGATCGGGCACTCGAAGACATTTCTTCAAGCGGGATACATGGAACACATTATGCACCGCGAAGGTGTTACAGTAACTCGAGCGATATGCTAATTTTCCACATCTTTCGGAATCTGGAATGGTCAATATAACGAGGTGCTAACTTGCCTTTGATCCCAAATTTTTACTCCCTTCATAGGTGATACTTTTAAATAAACATAATCTCCCACTTCAAATGTCAAAGGTTGGCGCCTTTTATGGCATAACTTTTAGCCGAGATTGAGCTA
This sequence comes from Hyparrhenia diplandra, assembly GCA_015847255.1. Taxonomy (NCBI): domain Eukaryota; kingdom Viridiplantae; phylum Streptophyta; class Magnoliopsida; order Poales; family Poaceae; genus Hyparrhenia; species Hyparrhenia diplandra. The sequence goes on from JADLZK010007808.1 coordinate 19,482, forward strand.
CTTTTTTTTTCTTGTATGACACGTATCTTCTCTTACGCATCTTTTACCAAATCCACACCAAAGAACCATCTTTCTCGGGCTCGGACCAATTCGGAGGAGTTCTACATGCGACCATATAAAGCTTCAAACGGTGCCATCTTGATACTCTCTTGATAGCTGTTGTTGTAAGAGAATTACGCGAGAAGGTAAACATTCATCCTATTTTCTTGATAAGTGAGAACACGGGGCGTAACATATCTTCTAAAATTTGATTAACCCTTTCGGTCATCCCATCGATTTTCGTAGGTGATAAAATTTGAACTATGATTGAGCTTGGTTCCCAATGACTTTTGTAATTGTTTCCATAATTTATTCATAAAAATTGAACCTCTATAAAACAATAAACTTTTGGTGCACCATGTAGAGTGAAAATCCGTGACATATAAACTTAGCATAATCTATTGCCTTATAATGAGTCTTCAGCGGTAAGAAATGTGCAATCTTAGTAAAGTACGTCCCACAATAACCGGATGGAATCAAAACCTTTTGATGTATTGGGTAAACTAACAATAAAATCCATGGTAATTTCCTCCCATTTCCAAGGCGGAGCGGTGATGGATTTTTAAGCATCCTACGCTTTCATGTGTCTGCCTTTTACTCGTCGACATGTATCACATTTAGCCACATAACGAGCAACTTCTATCTTCATCTTGGTCCACGAGAATCTACTGTTTCAAGTCTGATACATCTTTAGTGCTTCGGGTGAATAGAATACCTAGTCAAGTGTGCTTCATCCGAGGATCTGGCGGCGTAACTTCGGGAACCTTTGGTACTGCAGGCCGATTCTTGAACCATAACACATCTGCTTCATCAATTCTGAAACAAGATGGTTTTCCACTTCTAACTTTCTCTTTGATATGTACTACACCTTTATTCTCTCTACGGTACGCAATAATCGATCTAGGATATTTGATTTCACGTGATATTGGATAGAGTCCCTTGTTCAATAATTCCCAAATTCAACTTTTCCATATCTTGACACAAAAGTCTTATCCACTAAACTTACTTCAAGACAATTGCATTGAGACTTACGGCGAGTGCATCGGCAGCCACATTTGCATTGCCGGGATGGTAATGCACTTCGAGGATCATAATCCTTGATCAACTCCAACCATCTTCTTTGCCTCATATTCGGTAATTTTGGGTGAATATATATTTTAAACTCTTATGATCGGTATAAATATGACAAGTGTTGCCCAACAAATAATGACGCCAAATCTTTAGTGCATGGACAAAAGCTTGCTAATTCTAAATCATGAGTTGGATAATGTTCTTCATGGCGTTTAAGTTTGTGCGGAAGCATAAGCAATAACTCTTCTTTCTTGCATCGGTACACAACCAAGGCCAATACCGGAAGCATCAAAATAAACATCGAGCGGCTTTTCAATATACGGTTGAGCTAATACTCGTGCGATGGTTAATGCCTTCTTGAGAATCTTGAAAGCTTTCTCACACTCAGATGACCAAACAAACTTAGTTTGATTCTTCAACAACTTCATTGATAGGCCGCTACTTTTTGAAAAGTAGGAATAAACCGGCGGTAATATCCCGCCATTAGAAAGCTAGCGGACTTGATGCACGCGATGGTTGGGGGCTTCCAATTAGAATATCCTTGACCTTACTTGGATCAAGCCCCGAAACTCCATCGGTGACAACACATGACCCAAGAATTGTACTTTCTCTAACCAAAACTCACACTTACTAAACTTGGCATATAAATGATGATCTCTTAGGCGTTTCAAAACAATTCGAAGATGCTTCGGCATGCCCCTTCTTTGTTTTTGGAATATATCAATATATCATCAATGAATACCACTACAAACTTATCAAGTTCGACATGAATACACGTATTCATCGGATACAAGGGACTAAGACTAGACATTTTCATAGCTCATATGTATAGGAATGGGAATTTTTGTCTCCTCCCCTTTTTTTAGCATAACTCATCATTTTCATAAGATAGAATATAATCAAAATGTGAGATACCGTTACCTTTCTTGGAGTCCTCCCCAAGCTAGCTCTTTACTTACCTTTCATGGTTGTGCTAGCTTGAGCGTAATAATGATTTGAGTTGTGATTGGTCGCGTGGTTGGAGGCTCCCCCAAACTGTCTTTTGATGTCATCACAAAAATAGGACAAGAAGAACTTGGGGTTGAAGGTTTTATCTCCTCTTCTCTTATTTCTCCTCCTTCTCTTCTCTCCCCTTTCTTTTATTATTTTTGTGAGGCGAGAGTTTTGCACAAACCACCGTTTGAAGGAAGGAGTTAATGATAGTCGTTCGCCTCGTCCTTCTCCATCATGAATTGTTCGGTGTTTGTGCATTGTGTTGGGGAGGTCTTAGAATTTTGTTCATTGTGTTTGAGAGATCTCCACCACACTTGGTCTTGTGCACAGCTTTATTTGAAAACAAGAAAACAAAACAAAAGAAGAAAAGCAGGATGGCTCTATCGGCATGAACATCGTAGAGCCTTTATTGTAAAAGAACTTTATTTTATTTTATTTTTATTTTATTTGTTCTAGCAGCATCACTCAAGCAAGGCTAATCATAAAGAAGCGATGTAAGCATAGCCTTGATTTATCTCAACAAAAGAATACTCTCATAGATCATGACAACAAGCTCTAAGTTCATTAATCAAGATCAACACCATGTCGAATTTTGATTAAAGGAGATCTTTAAACTAAGCACCATGCTCAATTTAAAAAGATCTATGGATGTAACTCATGTGTGCACATGTGAAAACACCCAAACCATAGCATATGACATAAACATGAGAAGCATAAAGTTTTGGTTCTATGGAGACAAAAAATGAGTGAAGAGTGTTGGCGAACTTTTATTTCCTTTGCGTGCACAGGATATACGGGACCGACAACATTTGTGGATGAAGCGTCGAGGTTGATGTTGCGGTTGCATGATGGCTTTGTCGGGTGTACCATAAGACTAGGCAACATACACACAACTTTGTGTGTATGGTCCATGGGTCTTGATGGTAGTAGCAAAGGATGAGAAGGCATGAGCCCATCTTGCTTGTGGTAGCAATGATGGGTGGAGTCGGCAGCACTTTGGTATGTATCTTGACCATGCGGGGCCAACTGCTCCTCTCTTCTCTTATTATATATATTTTTATTCTATATATATGTATTTTTTTTCTTTTCCCGACAACTCTCTTTTTTTTTTTCTCAATCCTTTTTCTCTCTTTTTTTTTATAATTCTTTTGTTTCTTTTTTTTTTTTCAGCAAGGCGGGGGTGACATCATTTTATCCACCACCATTTTTTTTTTTGTATGGCGCCTTGGTGTATGGAACTTGAGGTTTTCACCATCTTTCCCCACACTTGGACTTTTATGCAAAAGTCAAGTGTGCAAAGTCAGTCTCCTTTTGAGTGTGTTCCACCATCCATGAGCATCAAAGTTTTTTTTTTTTTTGATGATGTCGGCCCCATGTTTTCGAGCATCGCATGCCTCTTTTGATCTTCTTAATCGATCTCCACTGAAATGGTTAGCGACAAGAATACCCGAAGGTGCATACGAACTTGATAACATATTCTTGCTTTATTAATAAGAACAAAGGGAAAAACTTTTTTTTTTTATCGGTCAGGGTTATCTCCGTGATTAACTCTTTTATGGTCGTAAGCTTGACCGGAATTCATCTTCTGACTATGAAGGTGGTGAAGTTCCCGATCACCACTAAAAGTTAGCGTTACGCAAAGTTTGCAAAGGTTAGTGCCATCGTGCCACTACGATATCGACAAAACTTGTGATAGGCGAAGACATCCACAACCATCCTCTTGAAGAGTTTGTGAGCGAGGATTAAAGAAGGTTGGGGTCCTCGTAGGGAACGCGTGGTCGAGGAAGCGAGACAACTCTAGAGATCAAAAGATGAACATGTATCATGAGAAGTTTCAAATGAAAACTTCGACATGCTCAATAAGCGAGGTTCATGCTTGGTCTCAAGAGTTGTTGCTTTGTGCATGTCCATGGCACATGAGTTCTTATCTTCAAAAGATGTGTCATGAAGAACGAATATTGAATCTCGACCATTGTCAAGAACAACATTTTGTTGGCCGGAGGGATATGTCTTGTGTTGTTGGTGAAGGCGGCGGGTGCTTCATTTCACCAAGATGCGAGGGCAACTTAGGTCAATCGAATGGAGTTATGAGCATTAAGCCTCCTCGAGAGGAGGTTTTGGTTGGGAAGATGCTTCACCTTTGGGATTTCTAGGTGAGAGGCACAAGCATTCTTTCCCAACTTCTCATCATGGCTCTCCTCTTTAGGTTTTTCATGAAAAAGCTTTTTCGAGAGGGTAGCCTATGAGAAGATCGAAGTCGAGGGGATGGGATAGATATAAAAGTCTAAGCAAACCTTGGTTTCATGAATTTTTTTTAGCACGCCCTAGCAATCCCACAACATGCAAAAATGAGTCCGAATTGACCCTTGAAGAGTCTATCGGACGAGGCTAGCGATATTACCCAAAAAAGGGTTTCCGCAAGATATTGTGACATGATATTTGCCTCGGTTGTTGGGTACGTGTAGGGCCTCTAAGGAATTTCCTCGTAATGAACAAGGTATAATTAGGTGGAAGGTGAAAGAATGCGAATTGCGGAAGAGCGTTTCACCTCCATTAACCATTCTTTTGAAGGTTTCATGTTAGAGGAAGATTCCTTAGGCCGAGTTGTGCTCCATTTGCTCCATTCGTGCCATAGAAGGTTCAAAGGTTCTCCCATGATCCTCGAATTTGATCGGGGAACTCAGAAGGATAAAGCATCCCTTCGCCGGTGTTTGTTGTTTGTTGGGTGAGGGCTCAACGGTGGTTCTATTGGTGGTACGTGGAATGGTTCGGTGATGAGGGGGCTCCTCAAAGCTTGACATGCCCTTGTTATGGAGGGAGTAGGTTCTACAACGAGGAAAAGCATGCTTCTCTAGGATGTGATCAAGGATTTTCCTACGTTCTGTTGTAGGTTTACGTGTAAGCGACCCTCGGCGGTCATGTCAAGGCATAGGGCAGCGTCTATGTCAAGACCCGAACAAAAGATATGCAAAAGCACACTATCGGGTAATGACAAATACGGGCTAGAATGTATTGCTGCTTTGTAAACACGGCTTGGTTTGCACCTATGGACTCCTTCTCATCCTGCTTGAAATCGAGGATTGTCCTTGGTAGGGTGTTGATGGGGAAAAATGCTAGACAAAAATTGTCTTTGAGTTCTTCCCAATCCCCCATTCAAACTTCCTCGACATTCATGTACCATTGTTACGCTCTCCTAAGAGGAAAAGCGAAACAACGTCCATGATATTTTCACGTGTCATGCCGGGAATGCTTAGGCACGCACATATTTCTCGAAAACTTGTAGGTGGCTACATGGGTTTTTCGGTGTGTAGTAGCCCGGAGAAAGTGCCTTTCGAACAATGGATTTTAAATACGGGTGGAGTTCATAGTCGGATGAAAAGTTTGGTTTGAAAAGATTGTGGCTCTGTGAACTCCTCCATTGAAGGAAGGATTTTTGAAATGATTGGTTGGCTTCATTTTGAAAAGGAAAAGAAATAACTATTTTGATTTTTTTTTTAAATGGATAGATCTGAGGACTCACTAAGTTCGAAGATAATAGCAACCGTTTCGACAGCGGCTAGAGAAAACTTGTTGGCCCGTAGCTTAACGTGTGAGAAGAATCCATGGCGTATAGAATTGTCGTTGTAGCTTTCACCCGGAAATATTGGGGTATCGTATTTTCCACGAGGAACGGAGGTACTCTCTCTAACTAGTTCGCCCAAGGACACACAAGACCAAAAAGATGGGGAGGATTATCGAGAAGGGTCCCTACACCTTTAGGGTCTATGGTTGGCAGATCTCGAGCTACTTGTTCGCCGGGCACCGGCCAACGCCCAATTGGGAAGCTTCCGACAATTAGCTCGTCCCTTGTGCCCGAGCGTGGGGGGATTTCAAGGGGGCGGTCAAGGCTTGTCGCGACCCGGCCGCCTACCCTCATCGTGGGATGCCGCCAAAAGGTAGAAAACGCTAGCCCAAACACCACGTCTACACTAGTGATTATCACTCTAGTGTTTTCGGGTTCCCGGTCAAAGGGTTACACCACTAAAGTCGACGAGAAGGTACAACTACCCGATCCATGAAACAAGTAGATAAATCGTGGATAAACAAAGACAATAAAGATTATAGGAACCATGGAAGCTTACTTAGCCAAGATCCCGTGAAGGTGCCAAGTCACGAATCCACCGAGGTACAAGGTTGGGGAGACACCGACAAGTCCGGCGCTTCAGCTCTCGGCCCTTCACATCTCTCCTCGCCCGATCTCTCTACTACTAATGAGGGCCTAAGCCCATTGGAGTGAAGGAGTGGAGTAGAGGGGAGAGCTCTCTTAGAGGAGAGGGAGAGACTCTTCCTTGGAATTGGTGTGTGTTACAATGGTGGGAGATGGCCTCCTTTTATAGGTAGAGGAGAGGGGGCTCATTGGAAAATGTCCCTCCCCATATGGAAGGAGCCAAAACCGACACAGGAACACCTTCCAAAAGCGCCAAACCGACCAACCAACGTCGGCAACGCCATGTATGGAAGGTAACAAACCGCCTCCCGAAATTTGGGCCGAAGGCAGCCTCGGGAGGATGCGGCCACATTGGGGTCTTGTAGCGCACCCCCGGTCCGGCAAAATTCGAGCTTGGCGGGGGTGGCGTTGTTGGGCTGAAAAAGTTGTAGGGGCGGCGTTGGCCGGCCATTGATTCTGCGTGTTTGGTCCATTTCTCCCTTGGGCTTGATGTTCTTCGAGGAATGCGCTTTCAGGGGCGCCTTTTGGTACATTTTCCACTTGTTTCTTATATAAATCTGCACAATAATAATTTGAACACTACAAGTGGAAATATGTTAGTAATAAATGTATATGAGTATAAAAAGTATAGTTTTACTCCCTTTATGGTAGTAAGTTGGCCAGGGAAAAATATGTTGGTGGTGAGTCAACAATAGCATAGACCTTTCTGCAAAATGTTAGTGGACACATACCAGGGAATACAACATAGTTGGAGTAAGGGGTTGTTGTCCAAAGTTCATAAGATTTCATCTATGCTAATGAAAAGGTGGTTCTTTGTTTACTCTTAGCTCGGATCTTATTTATTCATGTCTTATACACATTTTATTTTTATGGGCTGCACTAGCATGTGGATCAAGGCAAAGGTAACTTGTAGCAAAGAAAGCGTGAATGATATTTGATACTTACAATTCTTCCATCAATGATGAATGAGCCGTGTCTTTTTGTACAAGGTTGGAGTTCATCATATGCCTTACTTCATCTACGACCGAGTTCATCTCTTGACTTACCCAATTGGATTTGAGAATTTTTTTTGAGAGGTTAGTCCAACACAATAACCAATGTCTACGCAAGCAATTTTTAGTTCAATAACCAAACTAGACTCCATGTCTAATTCAATTAAGGAAGGCACTTTAACCTAAGCACCAGCAATTTAAAAGCCTTTGGAAATACCCTATATGCATATAAAAAATACTCCCAAACTAAAGCATAGTATAGTAAACAAAGGTAGCATGATAGCACTATAGAGATTTAATCAAAATAGAGATGAAAAGAGCATGATCATGGTGAGGATTTCTTTTCTTTTTAGATGCAAACATGGATGGATGTAAGGAATTAAACATGCAATGGATGTACTATGAGAAAACATAAACTAAGCGAGTGAATGCATGAGTTAATCAAGTAAATATGCAATGCAATGCAATAAATTAAATGGTAACTACTCAATCAATTTATAGTCCATGAGCAAGACTTTCTCACCTTTTTAATCATACTTACCATGATGTAAAACTTTATATACGTCACTTGAAATGTTTTCATTGAATTCATGTGATGGCTGACTTCTTTTTCAATCTACATATGATTAGAATAATATATATATTTAAATACATACCTTTGAGATGGATAGGGGGTCCAATGTGTGAGGAATCTTGAATGATGGGTACCACAGGTTCTTCAATCTTTTCTTTTTTCGTGAATCTTGTCGGAGAAGATATAGCGACATCTTTTGTCTGTCTATTCCACAATTCAACGGAACAAGGATAATCCTACTAAAAGCTAGTGATATATTAAATTAGCAGAGACATCATGATCATCATTAGAATCTTTTAGGCCAATTGCTTCCCGGCAACGGCGCCAAAAGCTTGTTGGCATTTGTTAAGTGCTAAAAGAATATGAAGGATGCTTGGCAGCGCCTGAGAAACACCTACCATTGTAGCTTTTCCCTAGGATGGTATTCTAGAGTATCGTATCCACGAGGGAAAGCTTTGGTTAAAGAATTCTAATAAGTCACAATCGTATATCTACTAACTTAGCAAACCACTAGACATAGTGAGGGGGTAATTGTTAAAGGATAAGTAAATATCAAAGCATAAAATAATAACCTATCTAAGATATCAAAGAATAACTAAACTAATCAAAGAGGTCAAAGGGAGAGATCAAGGTTCTGGATACTTCTCTATTACTTAGGTTCTATGATAGCAATCATACCATAACACTTAGGGACATCAGAACACTAGCCACGAGAAAGAAGAGATGAGAAGGGGGGCTAGGAAGCTCCCGACCACGGTCCTACAAATACCAACCCGAGCGTGGTGGAATCGTCGGCCATTTTGTCACCACACAGGGCTAACACAAACTATCAGGTGGGGTTGGGTGCAATCTCGGGTAACCTATAGTCTAGACACCAAGTATACACTAAATTACTACTCTAGCTACCATGAATAACTAGAGTCCTCAATACGGCGGAGATCCCATGCAATAGCATAACAACTATACTTAACCATATATGTAAAACATGGAAGTAAATAGAGAAGATAAATATGTGAATCATAAGTCTTGTAGAGAACATACAAAAGACATACCATACTACGAAGACATCTCGAGCAGGAGCATAGCTCCTCTCTCCTTTACTCGATTAGATCTAAGTTAGATCTAATCTAGTTCTAATTATATGTCTAATCTACTTCTAATTACATGGCTAATCTTCTTCTAATCTACTTCTAATTCACTAATCTCGAGAGAGAGGTTATCCTTACATTGGGACACCTCTACATGCGAGAGATAATGAATAGAATGAGATAGAATGAATTAGGGTTTAGCCACGGGGTCGAGGGGTCTTCTTATATAGGCCTTGGCGATGAATGATAGCCCTTGGATCAAACCGAGCCTTGGCAGCGGTGTAGATACAACCTCAATGTCGGTGGAAAACCGCCATAGAAAGGAGAGGATGGCGGGGGAGGACCCACTGGCGGCCCGGCCTAAATGGCTCTGGCGGCGCCCGGTCGAAGCTTCTTTCAACCGTGTTTCTTACGGTGTCCTCACGGTACCTTCTAGAATGTTTTAGTCCACTTTTAGTCGGGGATTACTTCCACGGTTAAGTCTTGTCATCGTATGGGATGTATATTAGGAACTTTCTCCATTCTTCTACGCATTTATCTATTAAGTCCCTGAAATTATATAAATCACCAAAACTTCGTGGAATTATGTTAGTTAAACCCCTAGACTTATGTTGATATTCATTTTAAGCCCTTATCCAAGTTTAGTTGACTAGTAATATTATGCTATAACGGGTGTCAACGGCGGTCGTCTCAGTATCCGTCAGGGCCCTTGCCATTCTAGATCGGCGAAAACTGACCAAAAACCATAAAAGTGAGCTGCACGAGATAATGGACAAATGCTGCGAGGCGACAACGACCACAAAGCGAAGCTAGAGGCCTTCCGACCCCAAGCGGTCGAGAACCAAGCACCCGTCCGTCCGCGAGACAACTACCAAGGCGGGGAATTTGTGCGGTCGGCGCCACATCGTAACAACCCCGCTTTGAGCAGAAAAACCCACCACCCTCCTCCGAAACAAAACTACCCACCAAGAACCCCCGGACCAAACCCGGACACCAGCGAGACCCCGCCCAAAAACAACCCCTCGCCCTCTTTGCGGAGAGGGCAAAGGGTCACTACACCTGGCAGTGCCCATACTTTGCCAAGGGAAAAGGCGATGGAAAGAGAGCTAGCATCGCACACCTCCCAAAGGCAAATCAATCACACCGAGGAAACCGGCAACACCCACTCCAACCACTCTGGCTACACTCCGCCGATTACGGGCCCCCGCACACCAGGGCTTTCATTACCCGGCCTTCCCACACCAACACCTTCAGCCCGGCACCAGCCACGCTACTACCAACGAGTACCGCAGTCGCACCCCGAGCCTCCGTGTAGTCAAACTACCACGGCCAAGCCCTACCACCACCACCCCGCTCCCCCCTCCACCACCGACTCCACACCCACCGGTCAAGCAAGAAATCCGGACAATTGTCGACAAGCCAAACTCATCTTACGAGTCATCCTCGCGATCACGGGGCTCTGCGAAGACCATGGCAACAAGCGATAGCGAAAAAGAGCACTATCGGAGGGTTCATCATGTGGGCGCGGAGGGCCCCCGCGGCGGCCGGTGGTCACATATCCCAATTACCTTCAGCGCCCGGCGATATATGAAGCTCGAGAGACTACCCCCACACCCGTCACGATGGTCATAGACACCAACATCTAATTTGGACAATTACGAGAATCTTAGTAGACACGGGCGGCTCGCGGTTATCTTGTTCGCCTCGACCTTTGATAAGATGGGCCTCGGCGGGGAACATGCTACAACCCAATTTTGGAAACCCTCTTTTTGGCGGAGGGCAGCAAGTAGGGACTATCGGAAAAATCACTCTACCAGTCTCGCCCGGAAAAGACCCCATCCCCCCGTCGAGAACATCACCTTCGATGTAGTGGACATGTACTACAACTACAAGCGCCATCTTGATCGCGGAGTCACGAACACGTTCGATGCGATCCTCCACCCAAGCTATCTTTGCATGAAGATGCCCTCATTGGCGGCATAATCGCCGTGTTCGGGGGACGAGCGCGCCGCAAGAAATGCGGAGGGGGCCGTCGCACCGGGACGGCGCAATGTCGACAACCTCGAGCAAGAACGAGAAAGGCGAGAGAGCCGGCCCGAAGGAAAGCGAGAGCCTCCCCAGCGAGCACTACCGGCGGAGGAAACAAAAGAAAATCAGGCTTTTTAGCTCACGACCAGGAAGTAACCATATCTGCACTCTGGACCCGGACCTCGAGCGAGCTCTGTAGTGCCTCCGCGAGAACTCCGGCGTATTCGCTGGTCGAGAAGATTTACAAGGTGTTAGCCATGATCTCATCGGCACCACCACCTCAACATAAGGTCGGGACGCCACCCCCGTAAAGCGAAGCTCCGCCAAAATGTCGGATGAGAGGAGAATAGCGGCTCGGCCGGTGGTGAACCGCCTTACGGATGCGGAGGTCATCCGCCCGGTCAAGTACCCCACTTGGTTATCCAAACGTTGTCATGGTGAAAAAAAGCAAGCCTTAGCAAGGACCAAGCGAGCCCACGGATGGAGGATGTGTGTGGATTTCACCCGGCTGAACAAAGCATGTCAGAAGGGGCGACTTCCCCCTCCCTCGAATCGGCTCTCTGGTCGATGCGGCCCGGTGCGCGAGGAGGTTGTCACTCCTAGATTGTTTTTCGAGGATACCACCAAATCTAGATGGCCCCAAGCGGGACGAGGAAAAGACCGGAGTTCATAACCCTTCGAACTGCGCTTCGGACGAATGGCGAAGGCCTCCGCCGCGCCGGCTCATCGCCGCACGCATGGCGGCGGAGGTATTCGGGGGAAAACAAGCGCCATCTCGGCCTCGTCGATGACACGGTAGTCGAGCAAGCTAAAGGAAGACCCATCACGGACCTCAGTACCTTCGTCAAGGCTGCGCGAAGCCGGACTAAAACTCAACCCAAGTGCGTCTTCGGAGTAAGCAAGGGTAAGTTACTCGGTACGCCTCGTGTCGATAAAAGGGAATCGAAGCCAACCCCCTCGAAAGATCGAAGCCATCACGTGATGGAGCCTCAGAAGAACAAAAAGTCGGTACAAAGGCTCACGGGACGCCTCGCCGCCCTGGCGAGGTTCATCTCGGATCGGCCCGAGCGGGGTTACCGTTCTTCCGGACACTAAAGGACGCGAGCTGTTCAATTGGGGGCCGCCGCAGCAAGAAGCTTTCAAAGACCTCCAAGCGATGCAGCGCGAACCTCACCACCCTCGCTACACGAGCCGCGAAGGGCTGCTCCTCTATGTCGCGGCATCACCCATGCCATCGGTGCGGTACTCATCAAGGAAATGGACAAAGGCCACCAGTCCGGGCAAGTCCCTATCTACTATGTCTTGAGACTCTCGAAGGCCCCAAGCTAAATTACACGGAGCTGGAAAAGGTGGCCTACGCGATGATCATGGCGCAAAGAAAGCTTAAGCACTACTTCCAGCGCACGCGAGATCACCGTACCCTCAAGCTTTCCACTTGACAACATATTGAGACCACGAGGGCCGTGGGCGGGATAGCGAAGTGGGCAACAGAGATCGGAGACCCGCAAGTGGGTTTGTAGGCGGAACGGCCATCAAGTCCCGGGCCCTAGCGGTTTTGTCGTGGGTGGACCCCGGACCACGTTCAACGGGCCGCAAGCGTAGATCCGATATGGATAGCGCACACCCGGCGGGGCATGGGGGGCTCGCGGGGCGGGCATCGCGGCAATCATCACCTCACCCTCGGTCAAGATGAGATATGCGACCGGGCTAGAGTTTCGATTGTACAAATAACAGCTGCGAGAATACAAAGCGATCTTGATGGCATAACAAGCTCAGAGCAATGTCGGCGCGAAGGGCCATCATCAAGACCGACTCGGAGGTAGTCTCGAAGCAAGGCGAGAGAAGACAACGAGGGCTGGCACCCAGGAGCTACGAAATACTTGGTACGGCTAAGGAAGGCGGAGGCCTTCTTTCTCGGTGTCACAACCAAAACAATATCGAGGCGAGACAATGGCGGCCGGCAGGCTCGCGAGCTGCGGCCCGCGCGGGCCGCTCCCCACAAGGCGTGTTCTTGAAGTGCTCCCTGCCCCGCAATTGAAGAAAGCGACCCACCTCGCGGTGGCGCCATCCCACGGTGAAGATTGGAGGGCCCCTATCATAGCATTCATCGGGGGCCCGCGTCGAACCACGATCTAAGGAAGAACAAAAGAGAGTCGGCGAAGGTCGGGGATACCGCTGGTTGACAACAAATTATACAAAGCCCTCGTGACAGCACCATGGGCTGAAGTGCATATCTGCGGCGAGGGCCACGCCATCTGGCGGAGGTGCACGAAGGAATCTACGGCTCGCACAATGGCCCCGAGCACTCGTCGGGAAGGTGTTGGGGACAAGGTTTCTCTTGGCCCACCGCACTCAACGGCGCAACGAGGCCTGGTCGGGGGCCTTTGCGAAAGGGTGCCGGCTCACCGCGCACCATTCCAGCGGGCGGGGCTCAGGCGACCCTCATCCTGTCCCCACGGCCCTCAAAAAGATGGGCGATAGACCTCATCGACCCAATGCCACCGGCTCAGGGAAACCTCAGCTATGCGGTAGTAGCGGTCGAATACTTCACCAAATGGATCGGCTTAGCCGATCGCCGGCGCAACCTCTCACTCGGTGCAAAAGTTCTTACGGCAGCAGTTATGCGCGCAGACTCCAGCGGAGCATAACGGTCGACAACGGCACTCAATTCGACATCGAAGGCTTCAAACAATTATGCCACGGATAGGCACCAAAATACACGCCATCCGTAAGGCACCGCGATCTTGGGCTCGTTGAAGAGCCAACGGCATAATCTTGGGGGCATCGGCGCGAAGGTCTGCATAAGGCCAAGGGAACATGGGGCGGAGGGCTCACTCCGGTGGTGTGGTCACACAACACCTCAGAAACCGAGCAACCAAATTTACACCCTTCAAGCTGTTGTTCGGAGGAGGCCGTCCGTCGGGAGGAACTAAGACATGCCTCGCCAAGAGTCACCAACAAAGCCACCCCCAAACAAGAAGCAATCGCGAAGGACCTCCTCGAAGAAACAAGAAACATGGCCGTTCTCAACCTCGCGCGTACCTAGAAGAGACCACAAGATGGAGAAACAAAGCTACCTCGTCACGAAGTGTACAAGACCCGGCTCCTTCCACCGCAAGACCTCAAAGGCCACGACCTCCCCACACATGGAATGTCGACGACCTCGCCAAAGTACTACCCCCTAGCGGTGCGATGTACGAGCACTCGCGAGTTGTAGGGGCTCTACCTCTTTATCGGTCTTCTTCTTTCGCCGAAGTTAAGATCATGAACAATTCGGGCTGCACTCTTTTTCCTTGCGAAGGGGCGCAAGGTTTTTTAACTGAGCAGCACCCATATCTAATATATGCGGGCTAGTTACCCCACATCGGAGAAAGGCGTAACTCAACTATGGCCTTTGAAAGGGGCTGGTGGCGTCATCCGGCCCTCATCGGTAGCGAAGGTAGCGGGATTACCCCCCCGCTCGGGGCAGCGAGCTACACCCGGCTCGGTCAAACCCGCTTGAAACACTCCTCTTTTAAATTACGCCAAGTCGGGCGCCTGGCACCTTTGCCGAGGGGCTCGCAATGGAACGCCCAGCTCTCAGTATGAGCAGCGACGGGCGCTGCAAAGACGGGCACCTGGCACCTCCGCCGGGGGCTTCGCGGTGAAAACGCCCAGCGCTCTCAGGGTATGAGCCGCGCGGGCGCCGCCCAAGATGGGCACCCTGGCACCTCGCCGGGGGCTCGCAATGAGACGCCGTGCTCTCAGTATGAGCGCGCGGAGCGCAAAACGGGCACCTGGCACCCGCGCGAAGCGCGCGCAATGAAAAACGCCCGCTCTCAGTATGAGCAGCGCGGCGCGCACGCGCACCACAGCACCTCGCCGGCTTTCGCAATAAAGGCGCCCAGCGCTCTCAGTATGAGCCGTGAGAGGCGCACAAAGAGCACGCACGGCACCTCCGCCCGGGGCTTCGCAATAAACGCCCACAGCGCTCTCGGGTATGAGTCGCACGGGCCATGGCGCAAGAGCGGGCACCCTAGCGCACCCTCTGCCCGGGGGGCTTGCTCCGAGAAAAAGCTACGCCCCTCGAAACTAGGGCCCAAAGGCTTAACAAATTAAGAACCCAGGCCATCCTCGCCGAGGGGCTCGCGGGGAAAAACCCACCCCTTCAGGCCACACACAAGCGCACAAAATCGGAGGCCCCGACAATGCTACCGGGGGCTCCCGACCAAAATCCCACCACCTACCAAGGACATTACCTCGGCCCGTACCGGCCTTAACCGCCACGGCTTCAAGACACCACCTACCAAGGACAACACCTCGCTCAGGTACCGGCCTATAACCCCCGCCATGACCTCAAGACACCACCTACCAAGGACAACACCTCCGCAGTACCGGTAGTAACTCCCACCATTGCAAGACATCATTTACCAAGGACAAGACCTCCGTCGTACAAGCCATAACCGCACCGGACAATAGCGACACCCACTCAACACTAAAGCCGCACCCGCAGAAGCAAGCCCCCACGGGCACTATAAAACCAAACCCCTCGAAGTCTAGAGTTAGGAAGAAAGCGACCGCGAGCCGTAGACAACACCATACTACCACCCCAAGCCAAACCGTGCGCCTACAAGGCAAGCGCTAGGATACCTCAGAAAGCCCCATTAGCAAAACCGGCGAAGGCACCACAATGAAAAATGTAAACCAGCTCCCACCCCCAAAGGCGGTGCGAAGGCGCAATGAAGAGCAACAGTGGCAAGGGTTCCCCTAGGGCCGTGAAACCCCTCGACCCGACAAACCAACAAAAGACCAAATGCGGACAAACTAGAGCATTTCGGTCCTCGACAACTTTCCCTGCGCCAGCTACCGGGGAGCACCTCGCAGAGCCAAGGAACCCCCGCCGCGGCGGCCAACCCGGCGCGGAGCCCCCTTGAAGGGAGATACCACAATGGAGAATGTAACATTCTCCTGGAGACTTTCCACCAAAGGAATCAAAGTTCGAAGGGGGAAGGCGAAGCCCGAACGAAGCGCGCGAGAAGGTGGTCCCAACAACAACAACCCGACACGACCGCCATTCAAGCGGTCGGTGACCTGGCTCTGAGAGGCACGCCCCACAGGAGCCACCCACCAAGGCTCCAATTCGGCGCTGGGGCCTGGCGACCCATGTCTCACGGATGACGGACGCGGCTCCACGGGGAACGCAAGGGCACGCCCCGCTATAACCGAGCTTCAGCGAGGGAACCACGAGGGGCCCGAGACCCTCAGGGCTCCCAAAGAACTTGTAACAAAAACATGAGTCGTGTTCGGCCAAGTCGCCCTTTGAAACAAAGCGCCTCCGTCTAAAAGAAAGTAGGGGACGTTGTTTCACGCGACTACCCCAACCATAAGCAGCGAGCCTCGCTCTAAAGAAAGTAGGACGTCGTTGTTTCAGCGACTACCTTTGCAAGACAGCGAGCCTCGCTCAAAGAAAAATAGGGGACGTTCTTTGTTTCAGCGACTACTAGCCATAGCATGCGAGTCTCGCTCTAAAAGTAGGGGACGTCATTTGTTTCACGTGACTACCTTCGCAAGCCCAGCGCTGCCTCCAACTCCAAAAAGTAGGGGGCGTCATTTGTTTCACGCGACTACCATAAGCAGCGAGCCTCGCTCTAAAGAAAGTAGGGCGTCGCGGTGTCTTGCGACTACGCCGAAAGGGCGAGCCCGCCCAAAAACACATAGGCGCGAGCCAAAAGTCATTCCACCAAGACCATGCGGCAAACACACACAACCCTCAGCGGGTACATTACATTATTATTCAACCGATAGCAACAAAAGTACATAGCCACCCGGGGCGAACAAGTCATCGACGCCCGGCACACACTTCTTCGCTCTGAAGTCACAACCCGTGTAAAACAGCTCTAACCAACACCCTACTTAACCACGCTCCACAAAAGCTGTTCCACATCCACCACCTCCACCAACTCGTCAACGGGATCGCCAAACCTCCGATATCGGAGGCTCGGGCACGGAGAGAGGGAGCTCTCACCACTCAACAGCGGCGCCGTGGTAGACCCTCCGCGAGATCACTCCATTGAAGCCCGGCTCCTCTTGCTTCGGGATAACAACACGGCCTCGCGATCAACCCGGCAAGCCGCGTGCCGATCGCGATAACAACGATGGCCTCGTCATCCTCGATATTGTCCTCCAACACCGCCTTGCTAGGATCCGCCGAAGAGACCAGCTCCACTTGGCGCCTTGTCAAGTCATGAGTCCCTTCGGAAGACCTCGAGGCACGGTTGGTAGCGTCATACGTTACGATGCGGCCCCACCAAAATTGCTTTCGAAAGGCAGCCTAGGGAACCGGCGCATCGCATGAACCAGTCTCCCGAAATAAACATGTCTGCCGATTCATCATCGGGGCGGAACCACGTTGAGCACCCTCATACGAGCCCCCAAAGTACTGCGCGGCCAACACAAACAACCACAAAACCGTCGGCCCCGCCGAACCCACTCAATCGCAAAAAGGAGTGATGTAGCCACAAAGTAGACAACTTCTCGAAACACAAGGCGGCGAAGGTACCAAAACCGCCAATATTTTTCTTCATTACTTGGTAAAGGCCCGAAGGCCCGCGAGTTTGACAAGCACGGACGACAGAATAATAAAGGCGATAAACTCTCAAAAGCCTAAGGCGCCCTAGACCACCTCTGCGTCGGAGCGGCGGCATCGGCCGGAGGGGGTCACCCCTCCCGGTACCCTCGGGAGGCGGGACACGTCGAACCGCTTGGCCGGCGTCGGCCGTGGTCACCCGAGCGTAAGCGGAGCGAAGCGGTCGGTCGGAGAAGGCGAGGTCGAAAAGAGACCCGCGGTCTCGGGCGGTCGGCCGCGAGAAGCGGGCGACAACCACCCTCGGCGCGCGGCGGGGGCGCGGTCGCCCAGGCGCCCTCGGCACCCAACTGTCAGGCGTCACGAGCCCCTCGGGCACCTTGGGGCCCTCGGGTGCCGTACGGCGGCGGCGGCGGGTCACCACCAAGCCACCATGTTGGTTAACGAATTAACAACGAGAGGCGAGCAAAAAAAAAAACACGGCGAAGTGCGAACGGAAAGGGTAGCTAACCTTCTTGGCGAGGCCCGACCCGGCTAGAATTTGGCTTGACTCAGCCACCCTCATACCAAAACCGCTTGATGAAGGCGGTAGCAAAGCGCCCGCGTCACGGTCCTCCGCCGAGGCCCGGACCTTGTCAAAGGCGGGGAAAGTGCGCGATCGGGGCCTTGAGCGGCCCCGATGCTTTCGCCTTTGTAGGTGGCGGCCTTGCGCCCCTCGAAGGTGAGTGGCGGTCTTTGGCCCGTCGTCGGAGAGCGAGACCACATACGCAGCTCCCGACCTCGCGGCGGCATCCATGCGCCGACAAGGGGGAGGATCCGGGTTCGGCAAGGCCGGCGAGGGAAGCGACCCCAACCGCCGGGAGGCAGCGTCGAGGGCGGCCTTGAAGGCCTCCGCTTCGGCGTACCGCGACAACTCCACCTCATTGAGCCCGTCACCGTGGCCTTCACCTCCGCATCTCGAGCCTCGCGGGCCTCCGAGCCTCGCGGGCCTCGAGCCTCCGTCGCGCGGCGCTCGTTCTCCATGGAGGACCCTCATTTTGCTCCCCGGGTCCACCACCTCCTTTTCGGGCGCTCCGGCTCGTCGGCGGCCTCGCGTGCTTGCGGGCCTCCCAGCGGCTCGCCTTAAGGGCATCGGAGGAGGCCTTCCTCGGGGCATCCTCATCATCGGCGGCGTCCCAACCCTCGCGGATCGCAGCCCAGCTGCGGCACCCGGCGGCTCCGCCGTCTTCACCTTAATATCTTCATGAATATCGCGGAGGTGCGGTTAGCCACGCATCTCGCCCTCGGCGGCCGCCGGCGATCGAAGAGCGCGGCCTATGAGCCTCCGCTCCACCTCAGAGCTAGCGCGAAAGGGGTGTCGCGGAGTCGGCGACGCCGATGTGCGGCTCCATGTCGACATCATCGATGCCGGATGGACTCGGCAGCGTAAGGGGCGCGTCGGACCCGGACCCCAAGCGACTGGCGCGAGGGGGGCCTGGCGGGCTCGTCCACCATGGCGCCAACCGCCCACATGGCTTTTGCCGCCCGGTAAAGGCGGCGCGCGCGCTCGCTCATCTGGAGAGGCGGCGGACCCACCCGCTCCTCCACGCCGTCGTCGTCGTCGCCGCCGCCGCCCGCCCGTCGTCGTCGTCATCGTCGGCCTCGTCCCTCCCTCTTCGGAGGGCTCGCCATCGCGGTCCTCCCACCCCTCCTCGAGCTCCCTCGTAGTCGGAGGCCGGTCGTCGGAGGCCACCTCGGCGTCATCCTCCCCGGCCGCCGGCGAGCCTCCGCATCTCTACGCCTCCTCCTCCTCATCATCATGGAGATAATGGGGAAGCCAATGTCTGCCGTCCGGGTCCCGCCGGTGCCCGAGAAGAACACCCCCTCCGGCGGCGGCGGGCGGGCAACGCCCCTCTTAATAGGGGGCTCGAAAACACCCGCTGCTGGCGGGTTGCGGACCCCGCTTCCGCTTCCCGACCTCCACGTCGTCGTCGGCCTCAGTTGGTGATCTTCGTAGGCCACCCCGGCCGGGTCGAACCACCGGTTGACGCGGTGCCCGTCCGTGAGTTGAAGCGCGGATCGCCGGTTTTCGGGTCTCGGCTTACCCGATCATGGCGTCGGCGCGGGAGGTAGCCTCGCCATAACCCCAGGCGCCCAAACTCCTCCTTGTCGCCGCCCGCCGTCGCGGTGACTCGGCCACGTCTCACTTGAGTCCACCTCCTAGTGCCTTGATTGCCAGGCGTGTGGTGGTCCGACTCACGGACCTCGGCGAGTCTCGCCGCTCCCGAGGGGCTGAATGTCGAGCACCGCCAAACTCCTCCACCGGGTCGCGGGGCACACGCATGATGCGACATGGCGCGCGGCGCCACCGAGCTCCCGCCTCGCGACCTCGTCTTGACGGGCTTTACGCCGCCACGGAGGCCGGACTCGGGCGCCGGCGCCCCTCCACATCCTCCAACATGGTGAACCGGTGGTCCAGCCAATCGCCGCCTACTTGTTCGGCTGGCGGCCGGGGCGGGGCCTCCACTCCCGTTAGGGGGATGAGCGATACACGCCCGTGCGGGCGCGAAACACCTCCGTGTCCGTCGACTTGGCGGTCGCGGGTACGGGTGTGCACCGCATGGCGCCAGCGAAGCCATCCACCGTGGGCTCCAACCCGGCGGGCGGCGGGCCCACACAAAGGTGGCCGCCGAGGGAGCGGGGCAGCCGTCGGTGGTGTAGGCGGAGGTTGAACCTCAGCGAGGAACCGCCCGAGTCAGTCCGACGAAGCGAGCCCAGCGTGGAAAACTTTTTGAACACGATCACCTCGCCTTCCTTAGGGGAGGGGATCGTCTCGCCCCTCCGAAGGACGAAACCCCTTCTTCGAACCATTTGCTATCCTTACGGAATCTCTTGACTTCTCCGTGCTTTTGCTCAGGGAACTTCGAAGCTCTCAATGACGGTCTTGGGCTTCATCGTCTCCTTGATCGAGCGGAGCACCCTCGAAAATAGCAAGAATGAGAGCCTCCCATAAAAGCCGGCGTGGGCCTACGGCGTGAGACGCTTGTGGAGGAAAGGCGCGAAGCAAAGGCAAAAGCAAGAGCGTGAAGGCGAAAAGTGAGCACAAACCCTAACCCCCCCACCTACGTACGTATTTATAGGCCACGACGGGAGGCCGGATCCCAAAACAACGCCAAGCCCTCCGATCCAGGGTGGGCAAATGGGCGACATCCGTACACCCTAAACAAACGCAGTCCACCCGGATCCACGCCTCTCTCAAGCCGACCAACGGCGTCCGTCAAAGTAACCAAACCCAAATGCGCGGGGGACGGCCACACCCGCCAGGAAGAACAAAAGGGTTGAGGCCCACCTCAGCGAGCCACGGCGCCCGGGGGCGTCGGCAGGGGCCCATATGGCGACAAGCGTGCCACCCTCACGGGACCCCTCGGAAGGACTTTTTTATTTGCTCTAGCCCCTCGGAGGAACCGGACCGGACCTTCGAGGGGCCGGCTGGGGAGGCGACCCTCGCCGGCCGTGACCCCAGTCCCTCCTCTGAGGGGCCAGAACAAATCTCCCTTAACATATTCTTGATGAAGTCACCTGCAGGTTTGGTGGCGGAGGCCTCTCCGGGGGGTGCGAAGCGGCCGAGGCTCTGTTCTCCATCGACACGTCGGTCTTGAAGCCGCGCGGTCGGAGTTAGGTGCGGGAGCATACCCAGGGAGGCGGGAGGGCCCGGTGAAGGAGACCCTCGCGGCGGCCCCCCTCCCCGTTGGGGCGCATGCGGCCGGCGGCTAGCACAAAGGGAAACCCTACATCCTCGGGCTGGAGGGAGCGGAGAGTGTATTCGATATTAGCCACAATGCGAATAGTTACAAGCCTGCCCCTGTGAGGGTCCACTGTAAGCGTGTGTTCCCCACGTACCGTGTACCCTGGGGTAAATCGGCCCTCGACCCCTTGTATTCCTATAAATACCGGGTGCGGGCTCAAGAAAAGGGATCGGTTGGTGGCAAGTTTAAGCGCCATTCACTTTCGTTTTTACTCTCTCGGCCCCACGCTACACCGTGCACTCCTTGAGCCCCGTGACGCCCTCAGGCCGCTCAGGCCCCTCGGCAACTCCGGCGAAGGTGGGGCCGCGCGGAGGACGCCTCCGCGCTCTCCCCTCTCTTCCGTCTCATCCGTGGGAAGCCCTCGCCCCCTTCCCGCCCCCCCAGGGAGCGAAGGCTAAGGGGCGAGGTGATCCCCACATTATACTTTTTAAAAAAATAATGAAAAGCTCTACAATTTTTAAATTGATATCATATTAATTTGAGCAAATCCAAAATCATGAGACGATCAATTCATTTTAAATCATAAGAATGATCCATCCTTCTTGTCGATCATGGACATCCTTGTATAGTCCATTGGTAGGGTGTTCAAGATCGTTTCCTAGTTTGTTACAAAAACATCTAGTCAAGTCTAATCAATTTTTATAGATCGAGTGGGTTTCTAAGTATATTTTATGATGTCTCCTATTTGTCAAGTAGACACTACTATCTAAAGAATTTGTAGAGACGGCTAGACAATATAATCGCCTTTAGAAACGATTCGTAGGCCGTCTTCCAAAAACCACAAATTGGGCGAAAACATCATTCTTTATAAATCCAGGGTGCAACTCACTGCGCAAGTGGCCAACAAGTTTCGAAGCAAAAGGCCTCTCCAAAGTGTTACAAATCAGCTCTTTTGTGTTTGGATTCTAGGAATAGAATAAGAACAGCAAGAACTAGAAGATGAACACAGTGTGTATGAGAGGAGGGGAGCTCTGTATATTATTCAATTAATGACCCCTTATTTACAAGAGGGACAAGATGAGTAAAACAAAGCTACAGTGTGTGAACCCTTTGAACTTTTCGCCTCCTGCTCCACCTGGTGTGCATTTAATTGGCTACCATATTGAGTCGGGTTTATCATTCCCTTTTTTACTTGTTCACAACACTCCCCCTTGACAAATTAAGAGTTATAGCGATGCCTCGTTAAAAAAACTCCTCTCAAAACCTAGTGGGAAAAAGAGTACATCACATGCACCCGGCTTGAATTGCACCTCTTGCCTCGTTAAAAATCTTGCATGAGAAAATCGGTGGGATAAAACTCACCAAAGGAAAAAGAGTAAAACATTTGATACTTTGGTCAGATCTTCAAGATCGACCCATGACCTTCGAGGGTCAAGTTTACGAGCTTATGCTTTACGGGAAAATTCTCCCCCTCAACCTTGCGGCTCTCTAAGCCGTCTCATGCCAATTCCACGAATATGTTTGGGGAAACTAGAGGCAGACAGAAATTTTGTGGACAAATCTGCCAGATTGTCACACGACCTAGCTTGTAGGATATCCACTTCCCCACTCTCTTGGAGCTGATGAGGATAGAAGAACTTAGGAGAAATATGCTTCGTGAGATTGCTCTTGACCTGACCTATATGCATCACATTGCAACACAAGCCACATTATCTTCAAAGATAAAGGTAGGGGCGTTGATAGTTTTCATGCCACATGACTTCTGGATGTGGTCAATCATTCGCCGTAGCCAAACACACTCACGTTTGGCTTCATACAAGGCGATTATTTTTGAATGGTTGGTAGATGTGACAACCAAAGTCTGCTTCACAGACCGCCAGGAAATGGTTGCACCACCATAGAGGAAAACAAAACCAGTTTGTGACTTGGCATTATGAGGGTAAGCCATGTGGCCGGTGTCAACATAACCCACCATAATGAAATCCCCTCCTTTTGGGTACCATAATTCAAGGTCCTAGGTGTCTTGTAAATACGAGGATGGTTTTTTATGCCAAACCAGTGTCTTCTGGTGGGGGCGGCTCTGTACCTTGTCAATAAGTTTACTGCAAATGCAAAATGCCTTGTGCGATTTGCAAGGTACATCAGTGCTCCTATGGCATTGAGATATGGGACTCAAGGTCCCAATATTTCCTCACCCTAATCCTTTGGTCGGAACGGATCTTTATCCATTTCCAATGATTGAGCGACCACGGGGTTTTTAGAGGGTGACATTTGGCCATATTAAACCTTTCAAGTACACGCTTTGTGTAGGTGGGTGGTGTACAAACACTCCTCTAGGGAGGTGTTCGGCTGCTGAGCCCAAACGGTAACTTGGTTTTTACCCAAGTCTTTCATCTCAAACTCCGTCTTGAGCTAAGTTGATGCTTCCTCAATATCCTTTGTGGTTCCAATGATATTCAAATCATCAACATAGACTGAGATGATGCAGAATCCGTCTTTGGATTTCTTTATGAACACACAATGACAATCATCATTGTTTGCATAACCCTTCTTCACGAGGAAGTTACTAAAAGCGGTTGAACCACATCCTCTTGGATTGTTTTAAGCCATATAATGATCGCTTGCGGTGAACACTAAACATGTTCTGAGTTTTGGTTCGGTCCGGGGATCTTGAGTCCTTCGGGAACTCTCATATAAATCTCTAAATCGAAAGTGACCCATACAAATATGCAGTCACAACATCCATTAACTTGTATTTTTAATTCATATTATTAGGCGTCATAGAAATGAGATATGGGATCATTATGCCTCTCATAACATAGAGCATGTTTCATCAAAATCGATGCCAGTCTCTACGTGAACCCTTGTGCCACCGGCCTCGCTTTGTATCTTATCACTGACCATGTTCATTTCTTTTTCGAAAGTGAAAACCCATTTTACATCCTACTGGGGATGACTTTTGTAAGTGTTAGGACTACGGGTCCAAAACCATCCTATGGCAAAGCATGGCTTGATTATGCTTCAAGCTGGCGATTTCCATTGTTCCCAACCCGGGCGCTTAGGCACTCTATCGGGGACTTTGGTTTTGGATCCGGATCCATTGAGTTAGCAATTTTGGAGCTAATTATATGTCGACAAGCTGTGGTCTTTCTATTGTATGATTCTCAGATTTCACATAATTAGTGGCGATCTCCTCATGATCGTCTTTCCACTCATCGTGATTTCCCATAACGATTGAGTTGGGGCGTTCCAAACTTTTGGTTTTGGCCATTTATGTACCCAAGGTCATTTGAAAATTTTAAATTTCAAAATGTGACAAATTTAAACAAACTTTTCTTTGTAAAAATGATCTCAAAGAGAATGTTGTCAACTACAATGTTGAATACTTGTTCGGGATCTACAACTTTGGTTTTGTTATTTTTTTCAAGTGAGACCGCTTGAAAATTTTGAATTTCAAAATGCAAGGAATTGAAACTAAATTTTGGAACCTTAAACTATTTCAAATGAAAAAGTTATCAAGCAAATTGTTTTAGACCTTTTCAAGATCTATAACTTTTTATATTGGTAAACTTTTTAGGCGAGGTCATTTGAAAAATTAAAAAAGTTGCGAGATATTTGAATTGTGAGAACACTAATAGAATTTGTAGGATCTCAATAGTTTCAATTTCTAATAATAAGTAACTACAAAGTTGTAGATATTTTTGAGATATATAGCTCGATTTCTAGAGGTCGTTCAAAATATCAATAGTCTCTATAAGAAGGATTTCTGAAAACAGCTTGTTTCTAAACCATTTTTAGAGAGCGATTTGAGACACATCTACATCTACAAGAAATAGAGACATTTTAAAAAAAAACATTTTTGTAGTAGTGAGATGACATATCAAATCTACCGGATCTCTTTTGACCTTTTATTTTCCTTGTGTTAGGATGATGCGGCAAATTTATAACTACTGTAAAGGAGAACCCACAAGAGGAGTTCTCTCGACGTGCGGGGGTGCCACCTCAGCGTCCACCTTGCCCTTCCTTTCCTTCCTACCGCGCCTGATTCCTTCCCCGCGGCGGCCTCTTCACCTTCCCCGACTCCGTGTCGTCTCCTTCGTTGCGCCCAACGGCGGCCTGTTCCCCTTCCACCTGCCCACTCCTGCGTACGAAGAGGCACAGAAAAACGCATCTCCAGCAGCCCCGCAGCCGTCTCCTCCCCTCCCGCGCTGTGCCGGCGCCGCGCCCTTCCCAATCCCGTCCAGGCTCTTCGTTCCTCCCGCAGCCGTCTCCTCCACTACCCCGCGTTGCATCGGTCGACCCGCCCTCAAAGGATGCGCTCGCGGGCCTCCACGCCGCGTGGATGCGGTACCGGCGGCTGCCGTGGCGGGACCTCGTGGCGCCGGCGATCCGCCTGGCCCGGGACGGCTACGAGATCGTCGCGTACGTGGACGGCGCGCTCAGGGACAGCGAGGACGCCGTGCTCGCGGACCCCGGCCTGCGCGCCGTGTTCGCGCCGGTGGGGAAGCTGCTCGAGGCCGGGGAGACGTGCCGCAACCCGGCGCTCGCGGGCAACCTGGAGCGCGTGGCGGAGGATGCGCTCGAAGAGGATGGCGTCGACGTCGACGAAGATGGCGCCTCCCCACCCCCGCCCCTGCTGCAGTCCTCTTCGCGCGCCACATTCTCGAGGAGCAGCCGGAACGGGTAGGAGTCGAGCACGAGGCGGACCACCGCGAACGCCCGCCGCTCCGTCCCGACCACGACCGTCACCGTGGCCTGCGACGGCGGCAGGGCACCCGCGGCGTCGTTGGCGTCTGTGGCGTCGAGGAGCGGTAGCCGATGCGCGACGGCGAGGCCGACGGCCACCGCAGGAAGACGCAGCACCGGGCCATGGCGACGGACGGACGGCGACGCCCCCGGCCACTCCGCCTCTACGGCGCCGCGCTGCCTCCGCCGCTCCAGCCACGAGCGTGTTCAGCGTCGGCGGCCGCAGCGCTCGCCGGTCCGCGTCCGCGGCTCCCGTGCCCCGCAACGTCGTTTCAGACCGCCCAGCAACACGACGACAACCGCCTGCACCACTGCCCCTTCCGGCCTCGCCTCCATCGTCGCAAACGGGGCGCCGCGCCGGCCCAGTTGCCCGGTGCTCGCCCAACGTCGTTGGTGCCCCAACGGCACCTGCACGCGCGCGGAGTCCCCAGGCGGCCAAAGGATCACCATGTGACTGAGCATCTCCCCAGTCAGAGCGGAGTACGCCGAATCTCCGATCCAGCGTCCACAACGACGTGAACTTTGATTTCCCCTCTCTTCCTCTTCAATACCCTACCATACATGGAATGCGGGCTTCTCCTTCATCTCTGAGCAACGCCCCATTTGCTGTTTCGTTCTCTTAGTATCGTGTGCCCTCAGGTGGTCGATGAAATGCCCAAAAGAGCTTTGCTGCTGATTTTCCTTTCCGGTCATCTATCCATTCCCTGTGCTGCTTATTAATTGTAACCTTTGCAGCTTGACGTGCTTGACACTATGAGGTCGCTTGGTCTCTATCAAACTATAGGTCATCCTTCTACTGTGGAGTGGCTTCTTCAGGTACGGACAAAGGCCCCAAGCGAAGATAATCATGCACATGAGTCCCCTAGAGGTATTGTTGCTACTTATTTATGTCTATGCAATTCTCAATTGTCCAGGCCAAACAATAGTCCTTTTATGAACAAGAATTAAACAAGTCCTTTTACTTTGCAACAACCACGTTGTTTTTTTATTATTATCCACGTTGTATGATACAAGATTGTACAAACAAGTGAACCAATGTCTAATGTATTCTATCGACTTTATGAGTAAACTTATGTGTTGCTAGCCCGTGCAGGCGGCGGTGGCGGAGGGTGCATCGCTCGCCGACAACCTGCGCGCTGTGTTCGCGCCAGTGGGAAGCTGCTCGAGGCCGAGGAGACGGCGGCCGTGACCAGGTGATTATAGGCTCGATCGATGCTTCTCCTCTCTGTTTTTGTGATTTTTGCAGCTGCTCTGGAGGAATCTAAGTTTCTGTTTTCTTTGCTGGTGGATTCATTAAAAGAATCGCTGACATGTTCTTGATTATTACAAGTTAGGTTGATTCTTTGCTCACACGAGTGCTGTTGCATTGCGTCCTCATCAACTTCGCTGCAATTCCACCCATCATCATGTTGCCTGCGTCTTTGTAACAGACAAGTGCCATCATTGGTTTTCTGATTCCTCCTCAATTGCAGCAGGGACAGTGGCGTCATCTCTGAGGACTGCATGCTCGATTGAACTGCAGGCTGGATTGAACTGCAGGCTGTTGTTCTTTGGAGGACGGCGCACGACGGCGTGCACCGGTCCATCAAGAACAACGAGCAGCCGCCGACCAGGGAGCAGATGGAGGCGCTCCAGGACTATATCAACTCCAAGAAGCAGTGAGTTCAGTAAAGAGCTGATATATTTTGCTAGGAGTGTATGCTTGCAAAGTTGTGATAAGATTGTAGTACAAGGGCTGAAAACAAGTGGGTGTGTGCTATGTGTTCGAGGATATTTCCACAAGGATTTCTGGATTGTGTATAATATTAATTACCCTCTAATTTTGTGTCGGATACATCATAAATACAGAATTGTAGGTTGCTTCATTGGTGCGGTTGTTACGCTGCATATTTCTTCAGAGTTCAGGCGTAGCAATCGTTGAGGTGTTTGCTCTCCAAACCAGGTTCCTCTCGAAAACATATACCATTCCTATATTTTTATTGTTCCATCTCATGATAGATTATGTGTTTCTAAGAAAATAGTTGCCATTGTTTCCTTTAAGTTATAGACACGCCATATATTGTTGCTTACCCGATGCAATCCCCGAGTAAGGCACCCCCAAATACCATATATTCTTGCTTTTTTCAGGTTCTCCATTAGGGCTATTCGTGACTTTGGTTTGCCTATCAGCCATCTGAATCGGCGAAGACTTTGGAGTGCCGAGGTGCCTATAGTATATCAGAAGGCCTGAGGTTTGTGTTTTTTGTCCTCTTGGTTATTATTTATGTACACGTTTGTTGTTTATAGATCGGTAAAAAAATAGTTTACCCATGCGCCATATGTGTGAGGGTTCATTGTGCCTACGCGCTGCACATATCCTGCTTGCTATTATGAGCTATGGTTTTGTTTTTGTATTTTGTCTTCTTTAGTTGCAAAGGGAGGGAATCAGAGGCTCCACACCGTTCCAGTGCCAGGCATGATATGTACACATTTGCGGAGGAGGTGCTCGGGCTCACACGCTCCTGCTTCGATTCGATAACCACGATGTCATTGCTCATGTGGTATGGTGTACACTTGCTAGGCTCACAAATCGATCATGTGTACAATGCCTTGGCGTCTCCATTAGTGGCCGCTGCCCTCCCCAAAAAATACATCGATCTGTACTATTTTTTTTTTTCCCTGCATATCAAATTAGTGGAGTGTTTTGAGTAGGACACCGCTACAGCAGTCGAGGAGCAGATCTGGGTCACCCCAGCAGACAGGAGGATGCCGCGACGGGCGCTTTGAGGAGTAAATGATCCAATCGATTTGTGGTTAATTGTTATTTGTTCAGAGGCTATGGATTAAGGATTTGCCTCTTTGTGCTTAATTGATATTGATGAGAGAGTATGAATATTAATTGGGGTTGTCACTCTTCCAAACAGGTTCGTCTCGAATCAATATGCAAATTGCATATATTTAATTTTGTTGCAACTGTTAAGCCATTGTTCTCCATAGTTTTTGTTGCTTTATTCAGGCAATAAGTACTATTCAGTAATTAGGATTGGAAAAAACTGTGAAAACCATGATGTAGTGGTCTTGGAAAAATGGTTGCCCAACGTCATCACAGCCAGTCATTTTGTTTGGTTTTTAGTTTTTGGTTGGAAGCAGTGCTGAGAGCCTATGGATTACTGATTTGGGTCCTGGATATTAATTAGGATTGTCACTATTCAAAACAGCTTTGTTTAGGATCAATATGCAATTGCATATATTTAATTTGGTTCGAACTGTTAAGCCATTGTTTTATATTTTTTGTTGGTTTCTTCAGCTAATAGGTAGTATTCAGTAACTCCATTTTCTCTGTACAACCCAAAAAAATATGCAGTCCATAATGTAGTGGTCTTGGCAAAAAATTTCTTTTATTTTAGGATTATCAAGGAGCAGTAATGATCTAATAGAATATGATTTCCCACGTAAAACCTGTGCAACTTGCAGCATTTTAAAATGTGGCTACCTGTCTGAAACACTGCAGTGGTGAACGATGAGTGTTTAATTACTGAACTTATACTGCTTCAGGGTGGAAGAAGACTGCAGCCGCATCCAGGGTGAGAGGGATGTGAAATGTGAAGACACCCACCTTGCATGTTGTGTTTGGCTTTCGAAGAGGTGTACCAACACGACGCGTCCTGGCTAGATCGATCCATGTGATGTACCTGCTCTGATGAAGCCTGGGAGGTACTGGCTACCGGGCCTTTATACATGTTTTAAAAGATTTAAGAGGAACATATCAAAGAGATTTAGATTATAGGTCTACTTAGCCGTTCCGATGTTGATTGCTTACATAATTCACACCAATATGATATCTGTGATATCTGATTACATCTTCGTGTACCGTAGACTGATGTTTTATCAAATTACTTTGCAACAATTGATAGTACCTATGTCTCTTTGAAGCATTTTAGTGATGTCGTCCTTTCATCAGTAATTTTTCCATTTTTTGAAGTTCACTAACATCCCCTCCTAATGGTTTTCCCTATCTGTACAGAACCGACAAGTCACGAACAGCAACTGCATCACCCTATGCTTCTTTCCTCCGTTGATGGGCACAACTGTCAGACAAGGATTGATGGGCACAGCTGATGAACAAGGGTTCTTAGAGAAAAGGAGTATTTAGGCATGAAGATTTGCTTAGCTTAGGTACCTTTGTAATGAGGCATGTATACATTCTGTATGCATCTTGGTGCATTGATGTTGCAAAGTATCTACGGCAACAGTGCATTTGAGCAGATCTTACAATTTCAGAGATGAAATATTTCATATCATCTACAGAAATTTTAAAATAAAACGGTCTGGGTCTCTATGAATTTATATATGTCTCTGTTATCAATATAATCAATGACTATGGATATGTATATATTACCAAAAATGTTAGGAAGAACCCAATACAATTTTTCATTTCTTTAGAGCAGATATGTGTGACCACCCTCCTGCTCATGCGCTCGGACTCGCTGAATATTAGGCGGCGCTCCCAGGCAGAAACTTTTCAAATTCTAATAAAATTTTATCTAAGATTCTAATGAATACCAAGGCAACGCGAGCGGGAATTCTCCTAGTGTAATTGACATTTATACTCGTCATAATAACTAATAAGTATTGTAAACATTTTGAGACCACACCAACCTAAATCGGCGTGTTTTTCATTAAGAAGAGTGTTGACAACACAAACACGACGGACCACCTATCTAGTAACACCCCTTATTACCAGACAGGCTGCTGACAAGCAGAGGAACAAAGCAAAGAAAAAAGAAGAACAAAAACAAGAACGAAAAACGAAAAGCTAAAGATGACAGAAAAGAAAGCTAGAAAAGCAGAACGCCGCGCAACGCCGAACG
Source organism: Hyparrhenia diplandra (assembly GCA_015847255.1). Taxonomy (NCBI): domain Eukaryota; kingdom Viridiplantae; phylum Streptophyta; class Magnoliopsida; order Poales; family Poaceae; genus Hyparrhenia; species Hyparrhenia diplandra. Next base: position 50,357 of record JADLZK010007808.1, read on the forward strand.
GCGACCAAGCAACAACTCAGCGCCTCTTCCTGAAACACCACCGCCATCGATGCCGCGGTCAGGCCAACTCCCTCGCAGCCCGGACACACTGAGGTCCAAAGCTGCCACGTGGAAGCCCCTATTGAGCAGGACATTCATGCGCCGCTGCTTGTATCTCGGTCATGTCGCCCTTGAAAGCCCTCTCGAACTTGGCCCCAATCTCGGAGTCCACCTCTTCCTCTTGGACGTCGTGGCCCAATTTTCTCAGCAACACCTTTGGGCTTGCACAGTAGCATTTGCAGCACGCGGCCTGGTTGCAATCCTGCCACTCCGGCGCAGGGACTTAATGGAGACAGGCGTACGCGACCGACGCAACTGCGGCCCCACTCGGATGAGCAGGGTGGCTAGCGGGATGCAGATTTCCTCCTCCAGCCCTGGCCTGAACCACACTTACATGAGTGACGACTTTTTAGGAAAAAATACAGAGCACAATGTAGACATACACAACACGCACAAACTCTTATTGTGAGCACACGTACGAACTCTAACTCTATGAGCACTTGTAAAGACTGAGCCGACATATTTCAAGACTCACAAAATCACTGCATGACTTTTTGTCGATAAGGAAGTCGCTTAACACTAAATTCTAAAATAAATCTAGAAAAAAATATAAATATAAGTGCAAAGTCGAGAACTTAAACCCCGTGCCACTTATTTAGGTACAGTATCACGAGCGACGACTTATTGTCCTCGTCCTGTTTGGTTGGGAGCTACACAAGTTGTCCGGGGCGCCTGGCAACATCCTCGGGCGCTGAATTTTGAATGGCTAGTGCTGAGATGATTGACTGATCAATTTCCAGTTACATGCAGTACTTACAGATAAGCCTCAAATAAGCACAGACGACTCGTTCCATAAGCACCAGCGTTCGCAATGGAGACGCTCGTCTCTGCGGCTCTCGCAGACCTCGTCGGTCGAGCCATATCCTTCACCGTGGACAGGTGCTGGCACCGGCGGTGCAAGGGCGGCAAAGAGGACACCCCGCAAAGGCTGCACCGCGTGCTTCTACGAGTCCAGACCGTCGTCGATGAGGCCGACCGGCGGTGCGTCACCAACCAGGCGATGCTCCGGCAGCTTCAGCTGATGAGGGAAGGCGTGTACAGAGGCTACTACCTGCTCAGCGCCTTCAATCGCCAAGGCCTTGTGCAAGACACGGCGGCCCAAGATCGCGAGCTCGGTCGCCATGGCCACTCGTCGTTCGCCCTGTCCCCATTCAATCCGGCGAAGCGCTTGTGTACTCTCTCCGCCAGGACGACGACGGACACGGCGTCATCAGAAGACACGAGACGCGAGGGGAGGCGGAGCTGCAAGAGGTGCTCGCTGTCCTAGAGCACATGGCGAGCGACATGAAGGAGCTCGTCGTGTTCTTGAGCTGCTACCCTCCCACGCGCCGCGAGCCTTACAGCGGGCACCTGTGTCTGGAGAACCGCATGTTCGGCCGTGAGGCGGAGCAGGAGAGGATCATAAGCTTCTTGCTGGAACCAGAGCCTGATCGCGCGGAGTATTTGGGCGTGCTTCCGGTGATTGGTCGAGCAAGAATCGGCAAGAGCACCCTCGTCGAACATGTCTACTTGGACGAGAGGGTGCGCAACCACTTCTCCTTGATCGTATTCCTCGGCGAAGGCGACACCAAGGATGGGAAACAATCACCTCATCTGGGACTAGGAGACAACTGCATAATTAAGCATCAGGATCTCGGTTCAACCAGGAAATCACTGGTTGTTATTGAGCTGGCTGGCGACGTGGATGAACACACCTGGTGGAGAAGAACACTGCCTGCGCTGAGAGGACGACGCACCACCACGCCGGTCAGTAAGATAATCGTTACAAGCCGATCGGAGAAGATTGCAGGTTTTGGAACCACACAGGCTCTTGAGCTGAAACCCTTGCCTCGAGAAGCCTTCTGGTACTTCTTCAAGACGATCGTGTTTGGGAGCACTGACGCCATGGATCAGCCGGAGCTAGGATCTATATGCATGGAGATGGTGGACCTGTTGAATAGTTCATTCATAGCTGCAAATACATTTGGTCGCTATCTGAGAGCCAACCCCAATCCTCAGTTTTGGCAAAGGGTTCTCAAAAGCTACAGGCATTACACAAATTTGCACCTGCTTCTCTTCGGCGAGCGCCCATCCGATCTCCTAGCGAACGATCGCCCAGTATACATGTGGAGATTACCCAAGACTGATGCTATGCTCATAGCTTACAAGTATTACCAAGCGTCCTCATCTGCCCAGCAGCATGATCTGCCCATGATAACCTTGGAAGAGGTGCAGATTGGAAGCACAAGACCTCGAGGAAACGTTCAAGTCAGCATGGAGATCAAACATACCACCATACTACAGCTATTGGTTGAATTGTGGGGTGCAACCATCGTCGTCGCCGCTCCGTACACCACGCAGGAACAAGCAAATCCGGCATCGGCAGGCATGACTGAATTCCATGATGAATTTTATACTTTTATGCCGGATTCTATTATGGATCTGAACATATGTTTTATCGATTCATCCAGTATGTAGCATTAGCACACACTGGAGGTTTTATTCTGTAGCTTGCTAGTAATTCAACTCAAAAGACAATCTCTGCTAGTATACGGTATACCATTTTCTACCCACGTGTCTGACAGTTAGAGCCGAAGTTGTTGTATGGACTTCATTTGGATTGAAATTTCAAAAGGCTTGACTGACCTACAAATCAATGCCATTTGTTATTGGCCCGCGACATTTTCATTTCAATGTCCTTCTTTTCAAGTAGCATCGACCATGCCCAAAATTAAAGGAAAAAGGACTTTGTTGCACTTCTGGAAGAAAAAGGCTTTGCCAAAATTATCTCTGTTTTAAGCTAAATATTTGGTGGTCAAAATTTTAAACCTTTGACCGGATCTTTGACCAATGATACTAGCATAGGCGTTAAAAAGCCTTAGGAGTTTTTAGTCTCAGGACTTATAAAATAGGACTCTCCAAGAGATGCTTCATGGGACTTATTACTAAGTCTCAAAAAGGTCCCTCCCTATTTAGTTTACTAGGGAGTAAAAGGAACTTTGTTAGTCCCAATAGCAAAAAACTCCCTGACAGGGTCATAGTCCCGAAAGTGCACCTACTAGCATTGTGGTGTCGCGGTATCTAGCTCCCAGTTCACCGAACATGTAAGGGAAGATCTAGCACCGGATCAGTTAGGGCTCGAGCCCTGCTACCACTGTCGGATGTATGGAACCCCTCCTAAAGCTACAAGTTTGTCCTCCTAAAGCTACAAGTTTGTCGTTACCAAAGCTTAGAAGAAGAGGCTAAATTAAATGTAGAAAATAAAGAAGAGAAGCCCCTCCTTAGCATATGATTCTAGATCTGCCACTGTAACCGAAATCAGTGACCATTGTGTCATATTCTTGTCTTCCTTAATCCTTGCAAACTTTTCAACGCTGAATCGCTTGACATTTTGGCCCTTTTAGTGAGTTTTCACCTTCTATTCTACTCCAACGTTGTTCATTTTCTAGAGCTGAGTCAAAGATCAGGTTCACACAACCCCTCTCAGAAGCTTAAATTGGAGTCGTTGGATATATTCCACTGATTTAGACTTTAAATCTGAAGTCGTTTATCTTGCTCGTTCAAACTGTGACGCCCACATTCCGTGACATCGGGGGTGAGCAGAGCAGAGCTGAGCAGAGCTGTGACTGTGAGCACCGGTGAGCTGAGACTAGAAGTCACTATGCGTCCGTTAGGTAAGGAGGGAGAGGAGGAGAGCCCGCGAGGGCGGAACACGCGCGCCGCCGCCCGCCGACGCGCCGGCGGGAATGCGCCATGCGGGCGCTGCTTCAGCGAGCTGGTGACCAGGGGGTGACGACAGCGGGACAAGAGCTACTGGATTGGGGACCATCGGCGGCGGCGGCGGCGGCTTTTGGGCAGCTCTCGGCTGCCCGGGGTGGAGATCGGGGACTCGGCCTCCAACCTGGCGGGGCTCGCCCGGGCCCTACGGGCGAGGGGAGGCTGTTCGGGGCTGCTTGAGGTTGCCATTACTACGGTGGCGAACCTGCTTTGCCTCCTCGCGAGGGGCAGCTTTCAAGAGGGAGCCATCCCCGGTCTAGTCGACTGTTTCACCAAATGGTCAAGATGTTCGGGCGGAGATGGCGGTCCCGCGGCCGCCATTACTACACATTGCGGCAGCCTTGGCGGGTCTGCAGGGCTTCAAAGGGAATGCATTAGGCCACTGGATGCTGTCCCGGGAAGCCGGTTTCACCAAACCAAAAGCGAAGGGAGCGGTGGTGCTTGCGGTGCGCGTGCTCCGGCCTCCGCGGATCGCCGGCTCTTGTGAGGAGGGCGACTTCAATGCCCCAGTGGCGACCATGAAGGGGGCGGACCGGGAGGCGGAGCATGCCATGGCGGGAGTTTGTCCGGGACATCAATGGCGCGGCAGCGATCTGCCGTCGATTCGGGGACATTAACCCTTTCTCTGGCGCGGACCTGCCGCCCAAGCCACCTCGGCGAGCCTAAGGTAACCAAGTCTCCTGCGGTCGGCGGATTGCCTTTGAAATCCATTGGCCCGATGCCGAACATGCCATTCGGGCGCTCGGAGGAGTTACCGGATCGCGATGAAGCGCGCCCGCCACGTTCGTGTAAATGCACAGCGGCCTCGCCGCCATGAAAAGGCCTCGACCTCGATTGGCGGCCATTGCTTCTCAGCGGCGGCCGGCCTCCCGGCGGCTATAAGACATCCCTCGCCGGCCCGTTGCTTTATTTCTTAAGCAAGGACCACAAGGTAGCCCGGTCGCGAGACCCTCTCAAGTGCCTAGCTTGTCCAGCGCATTAGCCACCTCGCTAAACAACGCCACGAGAAGCGCCTAGGCCTCCACCGTCCTCCCATCCACTCCCGCTGGGCGTATTTGAAGAAACCCATCAATCTCGTCTTGTCTTCTCCAAGCGGGCGTGCCATTTGGTCTCTTCCCTTCAGGGAAAGAGGCGAACTAAGCGCCGCCGTCGCTGATGCGCCCTTGCTTAGGGCCGTCGAGTTCGAACTGTGGAGGGGTGAAGTGATGGCTTGGTACCGGGGATGCGGAGAACCACCTGGCTCTTTGGTAGTGCATCGGTCATCACCCGATGTGGCCATGGCGGGTGAGGCCACCCCGAGGGCTCACGCACTTTCGGGTTGTTACGGTTGGCGGATGACATCTCGGTCGGTGATGTCACCATGGTGTTAGCGGGTTGCCTCGCATGCCGCCGGCGGGAGAGATCGACACCACACGCCACCACCACGAGAGATTCATGTCGGTGAACCGTGAACGCTTGTGAGAACCAGCCATGCGCTGACTGGCGGGATCGAGTCGAGTCCTCTTCACCACCTCCACGGGCGGAGCATGCCCATGCCGGGGAGGCCACTGGTGGTACCGTGTGCGGCTCGCCATCGAGCACCTCCCACTAAAAACGCTCCGGGGCTCTGCGACGGTTGCTCGGTGAGGTGTGCTGGCTGGATTGCATGGACGGGGTCGAGAGGGCACCCACAAGAACACTGGACATTACCTATTCTTTGGGCTTGGATGTCGTTCACGACCAGCTCCAGCGTGCCAGGCGGTGGCCTTCATTCGGAGGGGGCGACGGTCGGACTCCACCCAGCCAGAGGCGATGAATCGCCAGTGTTGACGTTTGTTAAGTGCTATAAGAATAAAGAGATTCCTCGCAGCGCCGCGAGAACATCAATGTAGCTTTTCCCTAGGGGAGTATTCTAGGGTATCGTATCCACGGGGGAAGCTAATGGTAAAGAATTTTAATAACTCACAATCATATTTACGCTAATTTAGTAAACCAACTAAACTAAAGAGGGTAAGTGATAAATGATAATAAATAACAAAGCATAAACTAATAACATGCCTAAAAAGAATTAATAATGTTATAAAAAGGTAACTAAGCTAATCAAGAGGTTAACGGTGTTGGCGGTAACCAACGACATATTTTCCGTCAACTTACTACCATAAAGGGAGTAAAATTAAACCTTTTATATTCACATACTTTTATCACTAATAAATTCCACTTGTAGTGTCTTGTATTTTGTTTTGCTTGATTTATAATAAAAAGCAAGTGGAAAATCGACCAACAAAATGCGCCTCAGAAAGCGCATTATTGCAAAACCAAGCCCAAAGAGCAAATCGACCCAAAACATCAAATGCGGGCGAGCACCCGCCCACAACTTTTCAGGCGAAAGGCGACACCCACCCGAGACCGGGCAGGCCGAGCCCGGGGGATAAAGGCGACCTTCCCACAGTGGACGCACCCTCCACGGGCGGTTTCGGCCCGACCTGGGGGGGCGGTTCGTGCACTTTCCAAACGGGTTTTCGCCCTGCGTTGGTCGGTTTGCGCATACAAGGAAGGTTTACCGGGTCGGTTTTGATGTAAATTAGCACTTAGGCCCCTCCTCCAAGTGTATAAGTAGGCCCCCTCTCTCCCTCTCTCAACACACACCACTTGGAGTCCGACAAACCAGCAATCTCTCTCTCTCTACCACCTCTACCTCTCTCTCTTCTACTTCTTCTTTCTTCTTCTTCTTTCTTCTTTATTCTTTCTTAGTTAACACTTGGAGTATAAGAGCTACAAAGGAGGGCTTGTCTCCTAGAAGAAAGTGCTTTGGTAATACATCCACTCTATGGAGCATTCTTCTATTTGCAAGTCTTATATTTATGTTCTTGGCCTAACTTATGAACTAGAGTATAGTTTTGTTCATGTTCTTGTGTTGGTATATGAACTAGCATATAGTTTACATATCATAATCTTGACATGTTCATTCTGAGTTCATCATCGATCATCATATGCCTAACTTGATTAGAGGTGGGATATCGGTTCGTTGTTCCGCCGGGTTTGCTCTTGTTCTAGTCCGTCCATTCGGCGAGTGGGGATCTGGGGGACAAGAGTAGTGCTCTAATATGCGGGCATGGTGCGGGTATTACGACACACTGCGGATATGAGGGCATGCCACGGTTGAGGGGGTAGGCGGCTTGGTCGTGACAAGCCTTGACGTCCTTGAAATCCCCACGTTCGTATGTTACGTAGGGAGTTCGTAAATGCTTCCTATCGGGCGTATGGTATCGGGGAGTCTCCCAGCTATCCTAGACCTAACCATGATTAAATCGGTTTGCATATGATCCTAACTATTCATTTGTATGGCCATGACTAGATACATTAGAACTACTCCATTAGGTTATTCATTTATTCATTTATTCTTTATCTATTTTCTTTATCCTTTTCTTTGGTGGATTCTTAAGTGTGTGTCACACTATCCATGAACCGTTATTGCTTACCCTGTTATGAACATTTTGGTCTAAGCAAACACATGTTCCTCTATTCGGATGCCATGCTAATTTATTAATCACATGCCTTCCTTTGGGAAAATATAAATAACGATACCACTGAATACTTCGGGTGAAATGCTACAATGATAGATCCGTGCGCTGCGGATGAATATCTAAGATGGCAAGATCTATCCGTTGGCAGTTCCATTTCGGATCACCGACATGGTGGTTTACTTGGGAATGTCGGCGGCGCATTTCGGCGCTCTTATTGGGGATGGGTTTTATACTGTTTTCCTTTGATTGCGTTAAGAAATGCCAACAAGCATTTACGGCGCCGTTTGCGAGGAAGGCATTGTGAAAAAAAAAAATATATATAATAAATAGCTAGCTATGAATATGAGCGTGTGTGTGTGGATACCATTTGCTCATACTGAGGCTAATCTTTTATGTTTTCTCTGTTGTGGATGAAAGCGGGATAGTGTATGTCGAGGTTTCTCTCTTGGGAGAAAACTTCATCTCCGATCGAGGCACTCCTAAGGAAGAACCCGGTCTCGTGCGCTTCTTCTTCAGCGGAACCCGACAATCGAGACCGACATCCCGCACCAACCGCAACTCAAGCCATGGCCGAAGTCGCTGTAGCGATTTCTCAACTCATTTGTCACCAGCGTGCCACCGGGGCGGCGGTGAAGCGTAGCGGACAAAAACCGAGGAAGCCGTCTTTGGGCTGATCACCATGGTGCGAGGCGGTCCCATGTGGACTGCCGGCGAGGGCGCAAATGCTCATCTCCACACTTCACGGAGCTATGCGATACTATCGTCATCAAAGATGTCGCGGCGGATGTCATCGGGCTCCGTCGTTTCCCTTCTCGCTCGTGGGGAAGGCGAAAAAGCGATGGTTCTAAGGACAAAGGAAGTCGTCGTGCGTGGGCCAAGTGCTCGCGGCGTTCCTCGCCAAGTTCTTCCCCATGGGCAAAACCAATGCCCTAAGGGAAGAATCGCCAATTTCAGTGAGACATCAATGGAACCTATCCGGGGCGTGGGAGAGGCTGCGGGAATACGATACGGCATGCCGCGCCACGGGATGGAAAAGCGGGTGGTGCTCGGAACTTCTACAATGGTCTCACGGCCATATCGAAGGGGCACCTCGGCCCGGCTGGCTGGCGGTGGCGCATTTCTATCGCTCACCATCGATCGGGCAACAGCCACGATTGATAAAATGGTGGCAAATCGGAGGGGGGGCGAAAGGCGAGCCACGGCCAAAACACGAAAAGGCATGCATACCGTGCGGGAGGCGGATATGCTTGCCGCAAAAATGGACTTCTTTGCTAAAGAATTTGGAGCGGCGCGGCCGGCGGATCTACCGCCCGGCGGCGCCCGGTCGCCCCGCAGGCGCTCACATGACTGTGAGGCGTGTGGTGAGGTTGGCCACTCGGGGGATAAGCGTCACGAGACCCGTGAAGAAGCTGCCTTCATCAACAACAAAGAAGCGGGTACCGCCAACCGGCGATGGGGGTGGAACAACCGATCGGGCCACCATTCCAAGGCAACCGGGGTACAACTCAACTATAACCCTGGTCAGCCATCACTAAAAGGACCTAATCTTGGGCGGGGCGAAAATTAACGAAAATCTCACCAAAAGATGAGCCACCAAGACAAGATCTTGGAAGGTGTGAATAACAAGCTTGAAGGGTTGGCGTCGGTGTGAAGAACCAACTTCGGCTTCAACAAGATGATAGAACCACAGCTAGCCCGGTTGCAACCCAAGTGCCGGTTAACGACTTCGGGAAGGATCGGGGGCAACCACGAGGTCCCCACGAGTCGATTAACATGATATCTCGAGGCTCGACCAACCCGAGAGGCTGAAAAAGATCCCTGTGGACTCGCCATTCATTGCCAAGAAGGGAGATCTTGGGCGTCCGATCATCATTTGTGCCATTGGCCCCACAATTTTGCTAATGCATTTTTGTGACACGGGGGCGATATTAATGTGATGTCTAAGACCACCTTTAACAAAATCCATGGAGGGGCGCTTACTCTGCCAAATTAGGTCCTCCAAATGGCGGATCAATCAACAAGGCGGCCGAGGGAATCTTTGGAGGACATCTTGATTAAGATCCAAGATGAATACATCCCTGCCGATTTTGTGGTCTTGGACATGGGCCCAAAGGAGGATGTGTCTCTCCTCAGGGGAGACCATTTCTTTTATCTTGCCAAGGGCGACATCGATGCGGGGAAGGGCTTCATCGTCTTCCATATCAAGGATAAAGGCGGTAAAGTGCCCATTCATTGGGTACAAGCAACAACACACCCGGCAATCATCGTCATCAAGACCGGTGTGGAATGTTGAAGGATCGGCTCGAGACCGACCCGGGGCGGTACCTCCGCCCGATGGCGAGGGGAAAGTCGGACAGTGACTATAAATAACTATAAAAAATGGGGTATATCAAAAAAAAAAAAAAAAAATGGGGTATATCAAAAAAAAAAAAAAAAAAATATTATATATTAAAAAAAATTCTATATATATATTTTTATATATTTATGTGTTTCATAAAATATTTTTAATAACAAAATATTTTGGAAAACTAAAATAAAAATCTTTATAAATAAAATAAGTCTTTACATGAAAAATAAAGAAAAATATTTTCTACATAAAAAGTATATACAAAAATATTTTTTAAAATAATTTTTCTATTTAAAAAATAAATTTATATTTGAAAATTTTTGGAGAAATTCAAAAAGGGGGAAAAGCGGCCGAACCGGCATGAGGACACAGCGACCCTGAACTTTTCGTGACCGTTGGACCACCGCCGACCAAAGGCGGCGGCGGCGGCCTCGAGGCGGGGTCTTGTAGCGCACCCAAAGGTGCGGCCGCACCGCCGTCTTGGCGCCGTTCGGGGCCCGCCGCCAGCGGCTCCCTAGGATTGTGTGGGGCGGCCCTCGGCGAGTGGGCTCGGCTATAAATAGCCCGAGCACGGTGTGAACTCCCACCCCTCATTTTCACTCTCTCTCACTCTCACACTCTCTCAGCTTGTTCCACACTCCATTTTCTCCACCAAAACATTGTGCCGAGCAAGATTTCGGGTGTGAAAGTTCATACTTTCAACTAACCCTTGCACACCCAGGTCTCGCTCGTCGTTTTTGCGGTAGCCATGAAAGAAAGCGGGAGGATCTTGGTTGGGTTGGGGGCGGTCGTCAAGGCGAGCTCACGACATACAAGCACAAACTCGCCCTCAACCGACAACCTTGAAGACTCTCCTATGCAAGAAGATCTTTGCACCGTCGGGGGAAGAAGCTCAAGCTCCCAGACAATCGGCCGAAACCCGGCCGCCGTACCTCGACCGGGAAGGGCGGGAGATGCAAGCATATCTCCTACTCAAGGATCGTGTGTTCCAACACGCGCGGGAATCGACCCCGACCTCCTCGATCGAGCCGGTATGGACGATGAACTTCTTATCCTTTGGAGAAGCGGTCGGGTGGCGGGACATTCCCCCTCTCGAGGAGGAAGGTTCTCGCCTCCCTAACAATCGTTTTTTTATGCACACTAGTAGAGGATCAGCTAGGAATTTCTTTCCGCCTCTTTGGTACACTTTATCACGTTACATGGGTGGACCTAGCTCGTTCTTGGGGTTTCAATTATAGATGTGCAATAAATATAGATCTTTGCTCTCCACGGCTTTGTCGAAACCACTTTTGGGAGGAGATATCCAGGTGCACATGAGGCCGGTACTTTCAAACCTCGCCACTCACGGATCCGGCACCCATCACTTAGATTTATCCATCATTTGGATCTCGTTGACTTTGTTTCCTAGACACGGTGTTAGATGGGTGAATGAGATTGAATTAAAATTACTCTATCTTTGTTGTTCACAAGATTAAGGTAGCTCAATGGTGGAGATGTGCGGGAACTTTTTACATATTATCACAAAAGTTGTTGTTCTGTCACACACACATCTCTTATCTGCACGCCTCGCTTACGCGATTGGGGCTTTGGAAAACCGGCGAGATAGAGTACATTTTCTACACCGAGGGACCTTTTTGAACATTCTTGCGCGACTAGTGGGGGCACTTAATTAAGGTTTTACCATCGGCGAGCTTGGTCATCTTTTTCGGCTATGCAACTATAGTTCGGTTACCTAACCCGGACTTACGGTTGTATAAAAGCCGAGCACTAACATTGAGCTCGAGGCTGGCGATAGCTTGCGCGCGGGAAAGATACCCCCATCGGTTCTTCCGCGGTATTAGGAGACCCGGAGGTCGGATCCTCCTCCCACGAGCCCTACTTCACGCCCACGGCATCGCCCCACGGCCTACACCGGTGTTCGGGCAGCATGGCCTCACCCTATGGGGACCCGGGGTAATACCGGGTATGATCCTAGGTGGGAGCCGCCGCCTCGGTGCCGGCACCATCGAGTGGCTTTGAAGGAGATGCGGCGGCGGCATGGAGGGCCAGCGATTTGACTTTGGCATGCGGCTCAGGCGATATGCCCCGCCCGGTTCGGCCACGGGCAACCACCACAAGGGGTGGAGGCTATCGGTGTCGGTACTGCGACACCTCGGCGTCCGCACTAGGAACGTGAGCACACGCTCAATACCCATGTGCAAAATACCCGGACGATGGCGGCGGAAGCGGGAGCGGCGAGTCGGCGAGAGATGGACCCAATTGGAGTCAACATGGCTACTCGCACGCCGCGAGGAAGCGTCGAGGAGGTACCAAGGCTTCGATCCCGATCAATAGGCCTCGGATAGCTTGGGGGGAGGACCCCGCGGGTATCATTGCATTGCATATTTAATTCCATCAAATTTTATTTTATTTTAGCATGTTTACATTTCAGCAATATTGCATTGAAAAAAAATCCAAAAATAGAATAAGTAGCTCTTCTTTTGTGCCTTAATGCTTATATATATGAGCTATAAAAATGTTTAGTCTTAGTCCCTTGTTGAAATGATGAATAGTTGCTTTCGTCTTATGCTTTGCACATTGCCTAGTTTATAATTTGAAGTTCTCTAAAGTTTGGGTTTAGTGGCTAATTCTAAAACTCATCGAAAAAAAAAAAAAACGATTCATGTGGGTTGCATATGCTCTATCTAGTCTAACTTGTTGCCAAATATGATATGGTACAAATGGATTTGCTATGACTTCATCCAAAAAAGAAACTTGACATCTATGGAATCTAAAAAAAAAAAAAAAAAGAAATGTTTTTGGGCTATGCTAAAAAAAAAAATGAGATGAAAAATGGACAAGTGTCAGGGGAGTAGAGCCCACATCTCTAAAAAAGAAAGAAAAAAAGAAAAGAGAGGAAATAAAAGACAAAAAGTCTTGGGCGGCGAGCCCACCTCTCCAAAATATATATATATATATATATATATATATATATATATAGCAATAAAGCCCATGCTTTCTCGAAAAGAAATAAATATTATCTAAATAAAATCCGGATAAAGCAGTTGATCAAAAGGATGAATGATAAGCACCTCTGTTATAACCGTTCTATCGGCAGCAGCTCAAGGCTTTGAGAAAATTTGGAAAGCCCTTCTACGATGAAAGGTAATAAAAGGGTGGGAAAAAGATGTGCCATTTTATTCAAACTCTAGTAGACACTCTTATTATAACCACGGCACTTGTAAAGCGTAATCGGCATAGTAGCAACTCTCGATCAACAACCAAGTACTTATCTCTTTTGCTCGAGGGCGGCGCCAAAGGGTAAGCTTGGGGAGTTTGTTGGCGGTAACCAGCGACATATTTTTCCGTTAACTTACTACCATAAAGGGAGTAAAATTAAACCTTTTATACTCATATACTTTTATCACTAATAAATTCCACTTGTAGTGTCTTGTATTTTGTTTTCTTGATTTATAATAAAAGCAAGTGGAAAATCGACCAAAATGCGCCTTCCAGAAAGCGCATTATTGCAAAACCCAAGCCCAAGAGCAAATCGACCCAAAACATCAAATGCGGGCGAGCACGGCCCGGCCCACAACTTTTCGGGCGAAAAGGCGACACCCCACCGAGGGCGGGGGCGGGTAGGAGCCCGGGTGTGCGCGCGCACCACGGTGCGGCCGCACCCTCCACGGCGGTTTCGGCCCGACCTCGGGGGGCGGTTCGTGCACTTTCAAGCGGGGTTTCCGCCCTGCGTTGGTCGGTTTTGCGCATACAAGGAAGGTTTACAGGTCGGTTTTGATGTAAATTAGCATAGGCCCCTCCTCAAGTGTATAAGTAGGCCCCCTCTCTCCCTCTCTCAACACACACCACTTGGAGTCCGGCAAACCGGCAATCTCTCTCTCTCTACCACCTCTACCTCTCTCTCTTCTACTTCTTCTTTCTTCTTCTTCTTTCTTCTTTATTCTTTCTTAGTTAACACTTGGGTAGAAGAGCTACAAGGAGGGCTTGTCTCCTAGAAGAAAGTGCTTTGGTAATACATCCACTCTATGGAGCATTCTTCTATTTGCAAGTCTTATATTTATGTTCTTGGCCTAACTTATGAACTAGAGTATAGTTTTGTTCATGTTCTTGTGTTGGTATATGAACTAGCATATAGTTTACATATCATAATCTTGACATGTTCATTCTGAGTTCATCATCGATCATCATATGCCTAACTTGATTAGAGGTGGGATATCGGTTCGTTGTTCCTTCGGGTTTTTGCTCTTGTTCTAGTAGTCCATTCGGCGAGTGGGGATCTGGGGGGGACAAGAGTAGTGCTCTAATATGCGGGCATGGTGCGGGTATTTACGACACCTGCGGATATGAGGGCATGCCACGGTTGGGGGTAGGCGGCTTGGTCGTGACAAGCCTTGGCCGTCCCTTGAAATCCCCACGTTCGTATGTTACGTAGGAGTTCGTAAATGCTTCCTATCGGGCGTATGGTATCCGGGGAGTCTCCCGCTATCCTAGACCTAACCATGATTAAATCGGTTTGCATATGATCCTAACTATTCATTTGTATGGCCATGACTAGATACATTAGAACTACTCCATTAGGTTATTCATTTATTCTTTATCTATTTTCTTTACCCTTTTCTTTGGTGGATTCTTAAGTGTGTGTCACACTATCCATGAACCGTTATTGCTTACCCCTGTTATGAACATTTTGGTCTAAGCAAACACATGTTCCTCTATTCAGATGCCATGCTAATTTATTAATCACATGCCTTCCTTTGGGAAAATATAAATAACGATACCACTGAATACTTAGGGTGAAATGCTACAATGATAGATCCGTGCGCTTGCGGATGAATATCTAAGATGGTAAGATCTATCCGTTGGAGTTCCATTTCGGATCACCCGACATGGTGGTTTACTTAGGAATGTCGGCGCATTTTCGGCAGCTCTTATTGGGGATGGGTTTTATACCTGTTTCCTTTGATTGCGTTAAGAAATGCCAACAACAGGAGAGATCAAGGTTCCTAAATACTTCTCTATTACTTTGGTTCTAAGATAACTAAATATGGATAGATATAGCAATCATACACAAGCACTTTGGAGCAACAGATCCGTCCCAACTCTCGAGAAAGACTAGGAAGAAGGTAGTTGGGAGAAGGCTGCCAAAAGCTCTGAAACACCAACCGTGCGTGGTGGACTACATCGGCCGATCAGAGCTGTCACCTCTGGGGCTACCACAACTATCCGTAGTTTTGGGCGCAATCTCAGGTAACCTATAGCCTAGACACCAAGTCTCTACTGTAAATTACTACTCTAGTTACCTAGAATAACTAGAGCACTCAATACGAGCAAAGATCCCATGCAATGATATAAATACTATACTAAACATATATATGGAAAGCATAAAAGTAAATAGAGAAGATAAATATATTAAAGCATAAGTCTAGTAGAGAAGATACAAAGACATACCACACTCTGAAGACTCTTCTAGAACTAGAGCACAGCTCCACTCTCCCTTACTCTTGATTAGATCTAATCTCTTTCTAATTACATGACTAATCTACTTCTAATCTAATTATTCTCTAATCATTGAGAGAGAGGTTATCCTTACATTGGGACACCTCTACAATAATGAATTAGAAAAATAATAATCATAATTCTATAGGCCTAGGGGTCTATATATAAGGGTCTTCTTATCTCCCTTCAGCTTCAGCAAGCAATGTGGTACTAATCCTTCCACCATATCTCATTATAATATAAATATGTCTTCATGGGCCAAATTATGATTTAGGCCCAATTAATCCCGCAGGCCATATTCTAGAATCTTCCATTACTTGTAATATTAATATCTTCTTATTCTGAGCTCCAAATATAGCAAATAATATATCCGTTTCGATCGTCTCGACGAGCTCTTTACAATGGTGCTATCTTGGAATATGTTTGTAACATGTTTTATGCTTCATATGTCTTGCAAACTCTAGGCTTCCTGTTTAGTCCCTGAAAATATATAAATCACCAAAACTTGTGGAACTATGTTAGTCAAGCCCCTAGTCTATGTAATTATTCATTTTATGCCCTTATTTCATGTTTAGTTGATTATTAATATTATGCTATAACAGGTGTCAACAAGTTCCCCAAGCTTACCCTTTTGCTGGTCCCTAGCAAAGCCAAACTTAGCATTGGATCAGGAGTTGCTACAACGCTTTCACACCTCAAAAGTACACATGCTCTCAAACAAAATTTCTCCTCTATGTTAGAACAAACTTTTTTCAACCTTCAACTTACCCATATTACCTTTAACCATGGAGCTTATAGCCTTTTCTTAGGATCTTGGGCAATTGAAAGATAGAACAATCAAGTCAAGTTCTATGTCTCAAACTCTTCGTTCAACCTTCATTCTGGAGTTTTTGCAAGTTTTCAAAATAAAAATCAAAGTTCGTTTTGTATGACCCACTCAAGTCTCTCATTTGTGGTATTTGTGGATCCTCACTTAGGCAATAATGTTGTGTTGCCTTTCTCTCATAATATGTGGTATTTTTGGTTAAAGGTAGGACACTATGCCTTCTTCTCTCTCACCCTATATCTAAGGCTTATATCTAGAGTTCATAGGTGAGAGGAAACTAAATCTACTTGCTAAGCATATATTGTAAACTCAAGCAATGGATCTAAAGTCACGAGTCATACTGATAAAGAGATGCATGTGTGATGGATTGGAATGGGTATGATGGTAGGTGTGTGAGGTGAATGCAATGAGTGCAATGAGGGGAAAGCCTAATTCTACTTTGCTCCTTGAGGAAACATATCTCTCTCTTCAGGACTTTGAAAGTATTTGGGAGAACCTGGGCTATATACTCTTTCTATGTTTTTTTTTCTTCTCTTTTTTCTCTCTCTCTCTCTCTATTTTTTTCTTATGGAGAGGCGGGCATCTAAGTACCCATTATTTTATTGTGGACACTTGTCCATTTTTAACTCTCCTTTATTCTTATCTTTTTAGGGAGGTAGGCTCTACTCGCCCGTAGGACACTTGTCCATTTTTCATCTCCCCTTTCTTCTTTCTCTTTTTTTCGACTATACAACCCAAGCCTCCTTTTGCAATAAACTTGTAGAGATAGAAACAAGGATAAAAGAGCTTTTATGAGATGTGAGCTAAGTGGATATGTGTGGGGAATATTTTTGGTTGCTCTCTCACGGGGTAGGAATAGAACATTTTTGGTGGATGTATCGGGATATTTGGTGGATGCATGCTTCCACGGTAGAAGTACCATAAGTGCAAGTGAATAAAGTGGAGTGGAGTGGAATATAGTGGAGTGGAGTGTGAATGATCAGCATGACAAGTTTCTAAGGGTCGACAAAGATTGAACAAACTCAATGCAAAAGCAAGCGACCTATATATATCAAAGGGTTTTCCTATCTATGGAGCATGTATATATGGCTGTGGTAGGAGGTTCAACACTCTGTCATACAGGAACTTATCATGTGCACTTTTAATTTTCAAAAGATAAATCTCCAGAAATCTAGTATCACTAGGAGTAAGATAAATAGTAGCTCATACTCTCATATATCATATCCGTCAATTACCTAGACTTTAGAGCAAGCATTTGCTACCCACAGATTTCAGGTTCAGAGCAAATCTCAAGTTAAAATAGTTGCATTAAAAGCTCGAGAGAAATTAAGCTTGAAAGGTAGGTACTTGAAAGGAATTACGACAGAGCAACTATTCATCATCTCCATGACTAGAGATTATCTTCAGAGTTTATTTTATTCTCACACTCTAATAAAGACTCTTTAAGAAAGACTATATGGACTCTTTTTATTTGATTTCCTTAGTTATGCATCTTTTTATTTCTTTCCAATAAAGCAGACAAATCTAGCTAATATTAAATAAGGTATAAGAATACTTATCTGGATACATAGGGGTTGCCCTCCCCCAAGCTGAATGTTGACATAGTCTTTGATGATGATGTGGAAGTAGAGGTAGACAACGACGATGGTGTCATCCTATCATGTCTCTCTTCCTTGAATCCTGCTTTCGGTGAGAGTTCAGTGTTTTAAGTCCTCTGAACGAGACTTCTTATCTTGTCTTTTCCTTGAGTGTATTATCTGATCATCTTGACAGTTGTGCTCCATGAGGTCGTGAAGGACGACGTCACCCATGTTCATTGCTGGTCTTATGAATTGGAGTGAAGCGTAGGCAGCGTCTTGTTTACTGTGCATGCTTGTAAGACATTCACTTGTTGAATTTTGGAGAGACTGATAGGCTTCACCACCTTTTGCTCAAAGTGTGTCACGCTTGCAAAGTCAAGGTAGAGATCAAGTGCATGGGCTCTGTTGGTGGGAAAGCACCAACAGAACCAAACTTCATTCATTATTCTCTAACCATAGACACAATAAACAAGATAGAGTTAATTTATTATACGCTTTTCTTCAACCTAACTTGGGTGACAAGATCAGAAGATTGAGCATGATTGTTTGTGGTTAAAACTTTCGACGGTCGAATCAAGCTCGTTGACTCTTGGAAGGGTTTTCTTATCTAAACATAATGTATCAAAGGCATGATTATGATTCTTCCAAAGCAATGTGAA
Source organism: Hyparrhenia diplandra (assembly GCA_015847255.1). NCBI lineage: Eukaryota > Viridiplantae > Streptophyta > Magnoliopsida > Poales > Poaceae > Hyparrhenia > Hyparrhenia diplandra. The sequence continues at coordinate 68,623 of JADLZK010007808.1, forward strand.
CAACATTCTGGCTTACAAGATTAGGACTATGAGATTAAGAGAGTGGTGGTAGGAACACCTAAAGAAACAAAACATGTTGAGCTAATGAAGTTGGATCAGACAAGGTTGTTACTCTAACATGTTTAAATCTTTATTTATGAACAAGCCACACTTAAGGTAAAGCTTAAGTAATGATAACTTACCTCAAGATGTTACCTTATTATTGGAGTGTGACAACATCGTAACACCTTGTGATGGTCCTTTTCTTCTGCTCGAAGCTTTTCTTCTTTGGCCTCTTGTGTATCTTGTTCCTCACTTCTCTCCTTTATTACATCGTCCTTCCTTTCTTGTTCTTTAAATTGTGCTTGAACCTTTTTACTCCTCTCATGATTTTATTCCTGTAGTATTAGTTGACAACACATACCCGAAGGAATATACAAGTAATTTCAACAAGGGTAGAATTGTCATGGAGCTAAAGGTATCTTCTATGCTACAAAAAGTTTTGGTTGGATATTTTTAATTAGCATATGCTCACTATTACTTTTTCTCTAATGGGAAATTTTATTATATCTTAAGTTTGATTTTGATGTATGACATTTATTAAACAATCAAACTTAGAGAGACAAAGTAATAGTGAGTAGAGGATTACAAAAAGATGTCGAGTGACAGGAGCTCAAGAAGAGGAAGAGTAATGTCAGATGATCTTTAGAGAAGTCGACCTTCCTCCCCCATGCTCGAGCCTTTCTGTCACTCGACACTTTAAGTGTGAATACTGAATCGTCCCTAATCGTGTGTTGCAATCACCATGTACTTAGACGTTGTTCATCCTTTGTTCCTGCAAGTTTAGTGACCAAGAATACCCGAAGGGAACTTGTCCTAGGAACATGTTTCTTTTAGCATGAGCCTTCATGTGCTCAGATATATATTATTATTTTTTAGAGAATAAGACAGAAGTTGGATACAAATATGAGATTTTTATTCACTTACCTGTCTTTAATGTTCTTATGCCCCTGTTGCTTTGTCCATCCTCTTCCTTCGAATGAGAGCTTTTCTATCGTGTTGTATGACACTCTTCTCCATTGAATAGACATAGCACGGATCCTTTCCTACAAAATATTAGTGGACACATACCCAGGGAATACAACAAGTTTAAAGTATGGGTTGCTGTCCAAGTTCATATGATCCAATCTATGCTAATGAAAAGGTGGTTCTTTGATTACCTTAGCACAAATTTTATTTATTCATATCTTATACACATTTTGTTTGTGGCTGCACTCTAGCATGTGGATCAAGACAAAGGTAACTTGTAGCAAAAGACAAGAGTGAATGATATTTGATTACTTACAATTCTTCCATCAATTAGTCGTGTCTTTTGCACAAGGTTGGAGTTCATCATATGCCTTGCTTCATCTCTAAATTCACCTCTTGACTTTCCCAATTTGGATTTGAGAGTTTTTACGCAAGGGTTAGTCCAACAAAATATACCAATATCTACTACAACATACTATTATATTGGTTCAAAAATCAACCTAGATACCACGTCTAATTTGATTTAGGAAGGCATTTTAACCTAAGCATCACGCTTAATTTAAAAGCCAATGGAAGTAAAATCATCACTCTAAACTAAGCATCATGCTTCATTTAAGAGATGTATGAAGATATTCCCAAACCTTAGCATATTATAGCAAACAAAGGTAACATGAAAGCATCACAGGGGATTTACTCAAATAGAGACGAAAGAGCATGATCATGATGAGGATTTTTTTTTTAGATGCAAATGACATGGATGAATGCAAAGGATTAAACATGCAATGGATCTACTATGAGAAAACATAAACTAAGTGGAGTACATGCATTTAAAGTAAACATGGATTAATCGAAGCTAACATGTAATGGGATGCAACAACCAATCACACTAAATATGCAATACGATGCAAGAAATTAAATGATAACTACTCAATCAATTTATAGTCCATGAGCAAGACTTTCTCACCTTTATTAATAATACTTACCATGATGTGCGACTTCTATATACATCACTTGAGATGTGTGCATTTATTTCTTGTGACGACGACTTCTTTTCCAATCTACATATGGTTAGAATAATATTTATTTAAATGCATACCTTGAGATAGCAGGGTTCCAATGTTGATGAATCTAGAATGATCGAGGCACCCTGGGTTCCTCAATGTTTTTCTTTTTTCTTTTCTTGTGGAATCTTGTCGGATGGTCGCAACGACATCTTTTGTCTGTCTATTCCACAACTCAACAGAACAAAAGGGTAATCCTACTAAAGCTAGTAATACACTAAATTAGCAGACATCAAGATCATTATTAAAATCTTTACGTAATTGCTTCCCGGCAACGGCGCCAAAAAAAAGCTTGTTGACGTTTGTTAAGTGCTATAAGAATAAAGAGATTCTGCAAGCGCATAGAACATCAATGTAGCTTTTCCCTAGGGGAGTATTCTAGGGTATCGTATCTACAGGGAAGCTAATGGTAAAGAATTTTAATAACTCACAATCATATTTCTGCTAACTTAGTAAACCAACTAAACTAAAGAGGGGTAAGTGATAAATGATAATAAATAACAAAGCATAAACTAATAACATGCCTAAAAGAATTAATAATGTTATAAAAAGGTAACTAAGCTAATCAAGAGGTCAGCGGGAGAGATCAAGGTTCCTAAATACTTCTCCATTACTTTGGTTCTAAGATAACTAAATATGGATAGATATAGCAATCATACACAAGCACTTTGGAGCAACAGATCCGTCCCAACTCTCGAGAAAGACTGGGAAGAAGGTAGTTGGGAGAAGGCTGCCAAAAGCTCTACGAAACACCAACCCGTACGTGGTGGACTACATCGGCCGATCAGAGCTGTCACCTGCGGGGCTACCACAACTATCCGTAGTTTTGGGCGCAATCTCAAATAACCTATAGCCTAGACACCAAGTCTCTCTCAGTAAATTACTACTCTAGTTACCTAGAATAACTAGAGCACTCAATACGAGCAAAGATCCCATGCAATGATATAAATACTATACTAAACATATATATGGAAAGCATAAAAGTAAATAGAGAAGATAAATATATTAAAGCATAAGTCTAGTAGAAGATACAAAAGACATACCACACTCCGAAGACTCTTCTAGAACTAGAGCACAGCTCCACTCTCCCTTACTCTTGATTAGATCTAATCTCTTTCTAATTACATGACTAATCTACTTCTAATCTAATTATTCTCTAATCATTGAGAGAGAGGTTATCCTTACATTGGGACACATCTACAATAATGAATTAGAAAAATAATAATCATAATTCTATAGGCCTAGGGGTCTATATATAAGGGTCTTCTTATCTCCTTTCAGCTTCAGCAAGCAATGTGGTACTAATCCTTCCACCATATCTCATTATAATATAAATATGTCTTCATGGGCCAAATTATGATTTAGACCCAATTAATCCCATGAGGCCATATTCTAGAATCTTCCATTACTTGTAATATTAATATCTTCTTATTCGAGCTCCAAATATAGCGAATAATATATCCGTTTCGATCATCTCGACGAGCTCTTTACAATGGTGCTATCTTGGAATATGTTTGTAACATGTTTTATGCTTCATATGTCTTGCAAACTCTAGGCTTCCTGTTTAGTCCCTGAAAATATATAAATCACCAAAACTTGTGGAACTATGTTAGTCAAGCCCCTAGTCTATGTAATTATTCATTTTATGCCCTTATTTCATGTTTAGTTGATTATTAATATTATGCTATAACAGGTGTCAACAAGTTCCCCAAGCTTACCCTTTGCTGGTCCCTAGCAAAGCCAAACTTAGCATTGGATCAGGAGTTGCTACAACGCTTTCACACCTCAAAAGTACACATGCTCTCAAACAAAATTTCTCCTCTATGTTAGAACAAACTTTTTCAACCTTCAACTTACCCATATTACCTTTAACCATGGAGCTTATAGCCTTTTCTTAGGATCTTGGGCAATTGAAAGATAGAACAATCAAGTCAAGTTCTATGTCTCAAACTCTTCGTTCAACCTTCATTCTGGAGTTTTTGCAAGTTTTCAAAATAAAAATCAAAGTTCGTTTTGTATGACCCACTCAAGTCTCTCATTTGTGGTATTTGTGGATCCTCACTTAGGCAATAATGTTGTGTTGCCTTTCTCTCATAATATGTGGTATTTTTGGTTAAGGCAGTAGGACACTATGCCTTCTTCTCTCTCACCCTATATCTAAGGCTTATATCTAGAGTTCATAGGTGAGAGGAAACTAAATCTACTTGCTAAGCATATATTGTAAACTCAAGCAATGGATCCAAAGTCACGAGTCATACTTGATAAAGAGATGCATGTGTCTTTGGAATGGAATGGGTATGATGGTAGGTGTGTGAGGTGAATGCAATGAGTGCAATGAGGGGAAAGCCTAATTCTACTTTGCTCCTTGAGAAAACATATCTCTCTCTTCAGGACTTTGAAAGTATTTGGGAGAACCTGGGCTATATACTCTTTCTATGTTTTTTTTTTCTTCTCTTTTTTTTCTCTCTCTCTCTATATTTTTTTCTTATGGAGAGACGGGCATCTAAGTACCCATTGTTTTATTGTGGACACTTGTCCTTTTTTTTAACTCTCCTTTATTCTTACCTTTTTAGGGAGGTAGGCTCTACTCGCCCGTAGGACACTTGTCCATTTTTCATCTCCCCTTTCTTCTTTCTCTTTTTTTTCGACTATACAACCCAAGCCTCCTTTTGCAATAAACTTGTAGAGAGATAGAAACAAGGATAAAAGAGCTTTATGAGATGTGAGCTAAGTGGATATGTGTGGGGAATATTTTTGGTTGCTCTCTCCTGGGGTAGGAATAGAACATTTTTGGTGGATGTATCGGGATATTTGGTGGATGCATACTTCCAGGGTAGAAGTAGCATAAGTGCAAGTGAATAAAGTGGAGTGGAGTGTGAATGATCAGCATGACAGGTTTCTAAGGGTCGACAAAGATTGAACAAACTCAATGCAAAGCAAGCGACCTATATATATCAAAGGGTTTTCCTATCTATGGAGCATGTATATATGGGCTGTGGTAGGAGGTTCAACACTCTGTCATACAGGAACTTATCATGTGCACTTTTAATTTTCAAAAGATAAATCTCCGTAAATCTAGTATCACTAGGAGTAAGATAAATAGTAGCTCATACTCTCATATATCATATCCGTCAATTACTTAGACTTTAGAGCAAGCATTTGCTACCCACAGATTTCAGGTTTGAGCAAATCTCAAGTCAAAATAGTTGCATTAAAAGCTCGAGAGAAATTAAGCTTGAAAGGTAGGTACTTGAAAGGAATTACGACAGAGCAACTATTCATCATCTCCATGACTAGAGATTATCTTTAGAGTTTATTTTATTCTCACACTCTAATAAAGACTCTTTAAGAAAGACTATATGGACTCTTTTTATTTGATTTCCTTAGTTATGCATCTTTTTATTTCTTTCCAATAAAGCAGACAAATCTAGCTAATATTAAATAAGGTATAAGAATACGGTCAGTGTCAGGCCAGCAGTCATCTGCCTTCAGGAAACAAAGATCTCCACCATGACTCCGGCAATCCTGGTGGATACCCTGGGAGAAGGAATGTTGACACACTGTACTCTTGATGCCAATGGAACCAGGGGAGGAATTCTGCTTGCTTGGAGTGAGGATTTGGTACAGATTTCTGATGTCTCTGTCAGGCAATTCTCGATCACAGCTTCTGTCAAGGTTCTGGCCAATGACGCATGTTTCTGCCTCACAACTTGTTATGGTCCGGCGGATGATGCAAGAAAAGAGGAGTTCTTACAGGAGATGATCTCGACGAAGCCACAGCCTGGGATCCCTTGGCTGATTCTTGGGGACTTCAATCTGATCTACAAGGCAAGCGAGAAAAACAACATGAATCTCAATCGAAGGCTAATGGGCAAGTTTAGGGCAGCTTTGGACAGCAGTGAACTATCTGAAACTGCTTATGCACTCAAAAGGTGGAGCAAACCGCTGTTCAGCGGAGTCAGGCTGCAGCTGCATATTGCAAATGAAATCATCATGCGGCTTGAGGTGGCACAAGAACGGAGGTCATTGTCGGATGCTGAGCACACACTCAGAAAGGAGCTTAAACTGAGGGTGCTCGGCTTAGCGGCTGTAGAGAGATCAAGACGGAGGCAAGCATCTAGAGTCCACGTGGCTCAAGGCGGGGGGCCTTTGTACAAAATTCTTCCACTTGAGGATGAGTGGTAGAAGGCGACGTAAATATATTGCCTCTCTCAAGAAACAGGATGGCACCATCACCTGGGACCATGAAGAGAAGGAAGGAGTCCTGCATGATTTTTACTCCGGCATCATGGGGAAAAGGGCATAGCGTCAGAGGTCGTTCAACTGGGGCCGACTGAATATGAGTTGCTTGGAAGAGACAGAGGTGCTTGAGCTCGACAGGCCATTCACAGAGGAGGAGGTTGAAGCAGCCATCAAGTCACTCCCAAGAGACAAGGCACCGGGGCCAGATGGGTTCTCAAACAACTTCTATAAGCGTTGCTGGGGTATCATTAAATTTGACATACTTGCAGCTTTCCACAGCATGCATGTTGTTGGCATTTGTTAAGTGCTAAAAGAATATGAAGGATTCTGCAAGCGCACAGAACATCTACCATTGTATCTTTTCCCTAGGATGAGTATTCTAGAGTATCGTATCCACAGGGAAGCTTTGGTTAAAGAATTCTAATAAGTCACAATCATGTATCCACTAACTTAGCAAACCACTAGACTATAGTGAGGGGGTAATTGTTAAAGGATAAGCAAATGTCAATGCATAAAATAATAACCTACCTAAGATGTCAAAGAATAACTAAACTAAACAAGAGGTCAAAGAGAGAGATTAAGGTTCCTGGGTACCTCTCTATTACTTAGGTTCTATGATAGTAATCATACCATAACACTTCGGGACACCAAAGCACTAACCACAGAAAGGGATGAGAAGGGGGCTAGGAAGGTTTGGCAAGGTCCTACAATCACCAACCCGAACGTGGTGGAATACATCGGCCATCAGGGCTGTCACCACCTGGGGCTACCACAAACTATCCGTGGGGTTGGGTGCAATCTCAGGTAACCTCTAGTCTAGACACCATGTCTACACTATTAATTACTACTCTAGCTACCATGAATAACTAGAATCCTCAATACGAGCGGAGATCCCATGCAATAACATAACAACTATACTTAACCATATATGTAAAACATGGAAGTAAATAGAGAAGATAAATATGTGAATCATAAGTCTTGTAGAGAAGATACAAAAGACATACCATACTCGAAGACATCTCGCACGGGGAGCATAGCTCCTCTCTCCTTTACTCTTGATTAGATCTAAGTTAGATCTAATCTAGTTCTAATTACATGTCTAATCTACTTCTAATTACATGGCTAATCTTCTTTTAATCTACTTCTAATTCACTAATCCCAGAGAGAGGTTATCCTTATATTGGGACACCTCTACAACTGAGAGATAATGAATAGAATGAGATAGAATGAATTAGGGTTCAACCCTGGGGTCAGGGGGTCTTCTTATATAGGCCTTGGCGATGAACGATGACCATTGGATCAAACCGACCTTGGCAACGGTGTAGATACAACCTCAATGTCGGTGGTAAACCGACATACAAAGCAAAAAAAGTGACATGTGGCCCCTAGCCCGGGCGGCCGGCCTAGTTGGCCGGGCGGCCGCCGGGGTAGCATGCCACGTCGGCTTCCCGTTTCTTCTGGTGTCCTCTGGTACCTTCTAGAATGTTTTAGTCCACTTTTTGGGTCGAGTTACTTCACGGTTAAGTCTTGTCATCGTATGGGATGTATATTCCAGAACTTTCTCCATTCTTTTACGCATTTATCACTATTAAGTCCCCGAAATTATATAAATCACCAAAACTCGTGGAATTATGTTAGTTAAACCCCTAGACTTATGTTGATATTCATTTTAAGCCCTTATCCAAGTTTAGTTGACTAGTAATATTATGCTATAACAGGTGCCAACAAGTTCCCCCAAGCTTACCCTTTGCTAGTCCCTAGCAAAGCCAAACTTAGCAATGGATCGGGAGTTCCGCAATGCTTTCACACCTCAAAAGTACACATGCTTTCAAACAAAATTTCTCTCCAGATAAAGATAAACTTTTTAAAACCTTAACTTTACCCAAATTACCTCTTACCTTTTGGGGCTTATATCTCTTTCCTTTAATCTTGGGTAATTGAAAGATAGAACAGTCAAGTCGAACACTATATCTCAAACTCTTTTGATCAACAGTCCTTCGGAGTTTTTGTTGATTTTCAAATAAAACTCAAAGTTTCTTAGTATGACTCTCTCTAATCTCTCATTTGTGGTATTTGTGGATCCTTTCTAAGGCAATAAGGTAGTGTTGCCTTTCTCTCATGATATGTAGTATTTTTGGCTAAGGCAGTGGCACATTATGCCTTCTTCTCTCTCACCCTATATCTAAGGCTTATATATCTAGAGTTCATAGGGGGAGAAGATTAAATCTACTTACTAAGTATATATTGTAAATTCAAGCAATGGATCCAAAGTTACAAGTCACACTGATCAAGTGGTGCATGTGTATGGTGGATAGAATATAGATAGTAGGGAATATAGTAAGGTGTATAGAATAGATGATGGGAAATCTTACTTTTTTTGTTCCTTGAGGAATCTTCTCTCTTTTGGATTTAGAAACTTTATAGAGAACCGGGGTTGTATATTTTTTTTTCTTTATTTATTTTCTTTTTATTTAGAGAGGTGGGCTCTGCTCACCCTAGACTTTTTGTCTTTTATTTCCTCTCTTTAAAGATGTGGGTTCTACTCACCCTCGGACACTTGTCCATTTTTCATCTTTATTATTATTTTTTTTCTTTTTCTTAGGGAGGTAGGCTCTACTCGCCCGTAGGACTTTTGTCCATTTTTCATCTCCCTTTCTTCTTCTTTTTTTTTCTTAGGGAGGTAGGCTCTACTCGCCCGTAGGACTTTTACCCATTTTTCATCTCCCTTTCTTTTTTTTTTTAATCTACAACCCGGATCTCTTTTATAATAACTTGTGAGAAGTAAATAAATATAATGGAGCTTTTTTGTAAGATATTGGCTAGCAATGAATGAGTGGATGGGTATAGTGAATATTTTTGGTTGTTCTCTCCCGGGATAGGAGTAGAACATTTTTTTGTGAATATTTGGTGGATGCTTTGTGGATGCGTACTTTCGAGAGTAGAAGTAGCAATAATGCAAGTGGTGTAGAGTGGAGTGGAATAAAGTGTGCATGATCGGTATGACAAGTTTCTAAGGGTCGATAAAGATTGAACAAACTCAATGCAAAGCAAGCGACCTATATATATGTCAAAAGGTTTTCCTAATCTAGGGAGCATGTATATATGGCTTGTGGTAGGAGGTTCAACACTCTTGTCACACAGGAACTTATCATGTGCACTTTAATTTTCAAAAGATAAATCTCGAAATCTAGTATCACTAGGAGTAAGATAAATAGCATTTCGGACTCTCATATATCATATCCGTCAATCACCTAGACTTTAGAGCAAGCATTTGCTACCCATGGGTTTCGGGTTCAAAGCAAATCTCAAGTCAAAGCAGTTGCATTTAAAAGCTCGAGAGAAATTAAGCTTGAAAGGTAGGTACTTGAAAGGAATTACTGACGGAGCAACTATTCATCATCTCCAAGGCTAGAGATTATCTTGAGTTTATTTTATTATCACACTCTAATAAAGACTATTTAATAAATACTATATAGACTCTATTTATTTAGTTTTCTTAGTTATGCATCTTTTTATATCTTTCTAATAAAACAAACATATCTAGCTGGTAGTAAATAAAATAAAGGGATACTTATGCGGATACATGGGGGTTGCACTACCCCAAAATTTGGATGTTGACATAGTCTTTGATGTTCTTGATAGTTGGAAATAGAGATAGATAGTGATGGTGGTTGATTGATCTTCTTTAATGCTTTGGACACCATATGTGTCATGTCTCTCTTCCTTGGGATCCTGCTTGAACTCAAATAGATAACAAAACTAGTAGAACTTGATTAAGCGTTAGGGGTTAGCCACATTGCTTTTGTGCATGCGGAAATCTTTTCGGCTGACATTAAATATTTTTGGGGTTTTCTATGCAAATAAGGATGACGATGCATGCATATTTATTTTATTTTTATGCCACCACAAGTAAATATCCTTGTGGGTTGTTATACACCACAAAATTACTTACATGGGGCTTAAAGTTTTTCAAAGTATATGCAACAAACAAATATTTATTTTCTTTTCTAATGCAAGACTAGCGCTATAATGTAAATATGCTAAAGGAAAATGATTATGCAATACAAGGAAATAAATATGGATAACTACCGATCTTACCTTTTTCGGCAAGGGTTCGGTGTTTTAAGTCCTCCGAGCGAGACTTCTTACCTTGTCATTTCCTTGAGTGTATTATCGATCTTGACGGTCGTGCTCCTTGAGATGGTGAAGGACGGCGTCACCCATATTCTTTGCTGGTCTTATGAGTTTGGAGTGAAACGTAGGCAGCGTCTTGTTTTGTGTGCAGACTTGCTGTCATACCCGGTTTTAAAAACAAAACCAGATACGCACCATATGTGAGCCCAGGAAGTCAAATCTCACATATAGTCACAATTAAATTAAATATCAAAACATAATGCTTAATATATAACGAACATAAAACAAAGAAGACAACCTCAAAGCACGAACAACGGAAAGACACTCCGATCCTGGAATGAAGCCTCCACTCCACAGGGACGCATTGACTGGTTGATCACAAGCCTGACTCCTTTAATCTTTAGCAATCTAGCAATCTCCCCTGGTTTGAGTGGGATATTGCAAGGGTGAGTCCATGTCGAACTCAAGCAAATATAACATGGGTGGATGAAGCTCAAAGGTCGACACTCGGTTATACTTTGCGGTGAGCTTTTAGTAAGTCAAAGTTTTATTCATTCTAATAATTCTAAGTTCTCGCTTAGGCACCAATTATTCCCCAACAAATTAATTAAGATCACCATAGTTCAAGTCTCACCATTCACATCTCAACATCATTATCACCATTAACATCATATTGCATTTATTCCGTGAGTTTTCCGGGCCGCTCATAACCGTGAGCACACGGTTATAACAGTTTTTACTCGCAAGCAGAGGTGTACACTTTCACTTTGTGAGTTATGACTTTCAATTGAGTAGGTTAATTAGGCCTAAACAACGAAAGTCATACATAGCCTTTCGAAAGATTATCTAACAGGTCGAGCCGCTATAGGTTTTGAGCCAACGGATATAGGACCAACCTTCCCGATGGCACAATGACACGCATGACCTATACACAAGGGGACGGGGACCGCACTATACCCAACCGACAACCCCCTTTTGCGCCACAAGGGTAACCCCCAACAAGCTAGACACGAGCTTTCTAATCAACTTCTGATCGAGCCATATGACCCTCCCAGTTGTACGGTTTTCCCAGCTTTTGCCGACGGATCAGTCCTTATGGAGGGCCAAGAGCATCAAAAGAGCTCTCTCGCCTGTTGTTTCATTATCATGTTCACCAAACATCTCAAAGCATCATTAGTCATCAATGGGTTCATTTACATTATTGTTGAGCGCTAGCAAAACTACCCAATGCATATATCCCAAGGTAACAAGGAACAGATAACAAAACTAGGACAATCCTTAGAGCAAATTAATTAAACTCATGCAAATAAAGTAATGGTTATAGGTGAATAGGTCAACAAGGTAAAGCCCAAGCTATACTTGCCTTAAAAGTAAAGATCCTTCTTCACGACCAAAGCTTCAAAGAATTCCTTGACCACTGCTTCTTGATCACCACGTAAAGCTCACCGACTAGACATCGTCACGCAACAACATACAAGCATCCACGCATTCATACACGATGCAAACAAAAGAGATACTATGAGAACAGTACACCAACAGCAAGTAAATAAATTAAAAAGGTTATAAAACAAATGTACGCATCACTACGATCACATGGACGTAAAGATTACGCGAATCGGAGCTAAAGCGGCGGTTACGCATTAAACAAGATTAGCATTAATAAAATAATAAAATAAATACAAACTCGAAATTTAAAAGTTTGAAAAGTTGATTAACAGTTTCATAAACATGTATATGACGAGATTACGAACCCAACGCAAGTTGAACGGTGCTAATCGGAGTTAAAACGACAAAGTTATAAGCATTTGAAATCAGTGGCAAACTTGTAAATAGACTGAAGTTGATTTCTGAATTAAATCAAATAAAATTCTTTTTATAATTCGGATGCAGGTACCTTGTCGTAATTAACGGTAGACATCAGGGTCTCTTTAACAAAAATGACACCCGAAGGGGTATCCTTTGATCTCGGCCGTTGGATCGAGTTTCGACGGCCAGAAACAGATCGGGGAGGGCAAGGGCGGCGCTTTCGCCGGACATGAAGCAGGCCACGGTGGTTGGCCATGGACGCCGGCGAGGAGATCGCCGGAAAAATGAAATCAGGCCCTACCGGCCACCAAACCGGACTCGGCCGGGACCAAACGTAAGCGGGGATCAAGGGCTTCTCACCTCCGACGAAAACGGCGGGCGAGATGGTCTGAAGACGACGAACGGACGGGAGGGGCGAACTGCTCCGACCTGCAATGTTCGGCGACATGCTGTGAGCGATAAAACGCACGAAACGATGGAAAGAAAATAGCGGCGAGTTCGCAAGGGCAACGCGAAGCTCGGCACGAGTCTTACGGCGAGGTCGACGCGCCGACGAAGTCGACGACGAGCTCGACGGAAACAACGGCGGCTGCTGTTGGGAGAGTGCCGATGGGAAAAAGATGTTGTGGCGCTCGCGGCTCTGCTTATGAAGGCGGGGCGCGGCACCAGGAAGGAAAGCAGGAACGCAAATTAGGAAGGGAGCGGCAGCGGCATCAGCGCGATTCGAATCAAACGACGACGACGTTCGCGAGCGGGACGAGACGCGTGCGTCGTGCGTGCTTTGCGCAAGGGCTGGGGGCTGAGGCCGAGCTGGGCCAAGCTGCTGGCGGCCCAGGATGGGAATAGGCCAGCGAGCCAAGGCAAGGGAAGCCTGTTGTGTGCGTGAAGATCACGATCGATGAATGGCAACGAAATCTCTGTTGCCAAACGCACGAAGCGAACAGAGGCAGGCTCGAACGTATCTGACTTGGGGTAGGGATAACACTGTAGAGGGGGACCCACACGTCAGTGACATCAAACAAAGAAAAGAGAGAGATGCAGCGCTGCAGCTGCTGCACTTCGAGTTGGGCCTGCCCGATAGCAAAGAAAGGAAAGAGCTCGGTCCAGCAAAAGAAAAACAAGGAGTAGTAGGCCAGCTGGCTTACAGGCTCAAGTGACGAAGACTACAGGAAGTAAAAGGGAAATACCTTTCTTTTTATTAAAACAGCTTTCAAATAACTTCTTTTGCAAATGGGTTTTGAAATCCTTTTCAATTCAAACAAAAACCAACCACCATAGAGCAAAATATGCACCAGCATGCATGCCACACCAATGTTTCTAGCCCCTATGATAAATTTTAATTTAATGAAAAATATTATTTTCCTATATTTCATGAGCACAAAAAATTGAAATTAAATCAATTTAGCTTTATTTCCAAAAGTGCAAAATTTGGGGTGTTACACTTGCAAGACATTTACTTGTTGAATTTTGGAGAGACTGATAGGCTTCTCCACCTTTTTGTTCAAAGTGTGTCCCCGCTTGCAAAGTCAAAGTAGAGATCAAGTGCATGGGCTCTGTTGGTGGGAAAACACCAACAGAACCAAAACTTCATTCATTCTTCTCTAACCATAGACACAACAAACAAGATAGAGTTGATTTATTATACGTTTTTCTTAAACCTAACTTGGGTGACAAGATCGAAGATTGAGCATGATTGTTTGTGATTAAAACATTGGTAAATTGAATCAAGCTCGTTGACTCTTGGAAGGGTTTTCTTAACTAAACATCAAAAGCATGATTATGATTCTGTTCTTCCAAAACAAGGTAAGCAATATTCTAACTTACAAGATGAGGACTAAGAGATCAAGAGAGTGGTGGTAGGAACACTTAAAGAAACAAAACATGTTGAGCTAATGAAGTTGGCTCATGCAAGGTTGTTACTCTAACATATTTATTTCTTTATTTATGAACAAACCATATTTTAGGAAAAGCTTAAGTAATGACAACTTACCTCAAGGTGTTACCTTATTATTGGAATGTGACAACATCGTAACACCTTGTGGTGGTCCTTCTTTCGAAGCTTTCCTTCTTTGGCCTCTTGTGTATCTTGCTCCTCACTTGTCTCTTTTATTATATCGTCCTTTCTTTCTTGTTCTTCAAATTGTACTAGGACCTTTTAGCTCCTTTGATGGTTTTATTCCTGCAGTATTAGTTGACAACACATACCCGAAGGAATATACAAGTAATTGTAAACAAGGGTAGAACTATCATGGAGCTTAAGGTTGCTTTTATGCCAGAAGAAGTTTTGATTGGATATTTTATATGCTCACCATTACTTTCTCTCTAGTTGGAAATTTTATGATATCTTAAGTTTGATTTTTAAGCATGACATCTATTAACCATTCAAACTTAGAGAGACAAAGTAATAGTGAGTAGAAGGATTGCAAACCAGCATGTCAGAGTGATGGGAGCTTGAGTAGAGGAAGAGTAATGTCGGATGATCTTTAGAGGAGTCGACCTTCCTCCCCCACGCTTGAGCCTTCCCGTCACTTGGCACTTCAAGTGTGAATCTTTGAATCGTCCCCTAATCGTGTGTTGCAATCACCATGTCCTTAGACGTTGTTCATCCTTTGTTCCTGCAAGTTTAGTGACCAAGAATACACGAAGGGAACTGTCCTAGGAACATGTTGTTGTTGTTTTCTTTTAAAGCCTTCATATGCTCGAGATATATATATATATATATTATTATTATTATTATTATTATTTTTTAGAACATAAGACAAAAAGTTGGATACAAATATGAGATTTATATTCACCTACCTGCCTTTGATGTTCTTTTTGGTCTGTTGCTTTGTCTATCCACTTCTTTTCGAAAGTGATGGCTTTTCTAGATCGTGTTGTATGACACTCTTCTTTATTGAATAGACATAGCACAGATTCTTTCCTACAAAATATTAGTGGACACATACCCGAAGGAATACAACATGGTTGAATCGGGGGTTGTTGTCCAAAGTTCATAAGATCTCATCTATGCTAATGAAAAAGGTGGTTCTTTGATTACTCTTAGCAATGATTTTATTTTTCATGTATTATACACATTTTGTTTGTGGCTGTACTCTAGCATATGGATCAAGGCAAAGGTAACTTGTAGCAAAAAGATAGAGTGAATGGTATTTGTTACTTACAGTTCTTCCATTAATGATGAATGGGCCGTATCTTTTGCACAAGGTTGGAGTTCATCATATGCCTTGCTTCATCTCTAATATGAGTTCATCTCTTGACTTACCCAAATTGGATTTGAAAGTCCTCGCATGGGTTAGTCTAACAAAATATCCAATGTCTACACAAGCAATTCTTGGATCAATAACTAAACTAGACTCCATGTCTAATTTAATTAAGGAAGACTATTTAACCTAAGCACCACGCTTAATTTAAAAGCCTATGGAAGTATGATATCAGTACTCCCAAACCAAAGATTACTATAATAGATAAAGGTAGCATCAACGCACTATAGAGATTTATCCAATTAGAGACGAAAAGAGCATGATCATGGTGAGGATTTATTATTATTATTATTATTATTATATTTTTTTTTTTAGATGCAAACGACATGAATGAATGCATGGAATTAAACATGCAATGGATCTACTATGAGAAAACTTAAACTAAATGGAGTGAATGCATGGATTGATCAAGTAAACATGCAATACAATGCAAGAAATTAAATGATAACTACTCAATCAATTTATAGTCCATGAGCAAGACTTTCTCATCTTTTAATCATACTTACCACGATTTGCGGTTTCTATGTCGTCACTTGAGATGTGACGGCGACTTCTTCTCCAATCTATACATGGTTAGAAGATTTTATATATTTAAAACATACCTTGAGATAGCGAGGGTTCCAACAATTGATGAATCTTGAATGATCGGGCACCCCGGGTTCTTCAATCTTTGTTCTTTTCTTTTCTCGTGGAATCTTGTCGGAAGGTTGCAAAGCGACATCTTTTTGTCCTGTCTATTCCACAACTCAACAAAACAAGGGTAATCCTACTAAAGCTAGTGATATACTAATTTAGCAGACATCATGATCATTATTAAAATCTTTAGGCCAATTGCTTCCGACAACGGCGCCAAAAAGCTTGTTGGCATTTGTTAAGTGCTAAAAGAATATGAAGGATTACGCAAGCGCACGTAACATCTACCATTGTATCTTTTCCCTAGGATGAGTATTCTAGAGTATCGTATCCACAGGGAAGCTTTGGTTAAAGAATTCTAATAAGTCACAATCATGTATCCACTAACTTAGCAAACCACTAGACTATAGTGAGGGGGTAATTGTTAAAGGATAAGCAAATGTCAATGCATAAAATAATAACCTACCTAAGATGTCAAAGAATAACTAAACTAAACAAGAGGTCAAAGAGAGAGATTAAGGTTTCGGTACTTCTCTATTACTTAGGTTCTATGATAGTAATCATACCATAACACCGGGACACCAAAGCACTAACCACGAGAAAGGGATGAGAAGGGGCTAGGAAGGTTTGGCAAGGTCCTACAATCACCAACCCGAACGTGGTGGAATACATCGGCCATCGTGGCTGTCACCACAGGGGCTACCACAAACTATCCGTGGGGTTGGGTGCAATCTCGGGTAACCTCTAGTCTAGACACCATGTCTACACTATTAATTACTACTCTAGCTACCATGAATAACTAGAATCCTCAATACGAGCGGAGATCCCATGCAATAACATAACAACTATACTTAACCATATATGTAAAACATGGAAGTAAATAGAGAAGATAAATATGTGAATCATAAGTATTGTAGAGAAGATACAAAGACATACCATACTCGAAGACATCTCGAGCATCAGAGCATAGCTCCTCTCTCCTTTACTCTTGATTAGATCTAAGTTAGATCTAATCTAGTTCTAATTACATGTCTAATCTACTTCTAATTACATGGCTAATCTTCTTCTAATCTACTTCTAATTCACTAATCGAGAGAGAGGTTATCCTTACATTGGGACACCTCTACAACTGAGAGATAATGAATAGAATGAGATAGAATGAATTAGGGTTCAACCCTGGGGTCAGGGGGTCTTCTTATATAGGCCTTGGCGATGAACGATGACCATTGGATCAAACCGACCTTGGCAACGGTGTAGATACAACCTCAATGTCGGTGGTAAACCGACATACAAAGCTGAGGCCGACATGTGGCCCCTAGCCGGCGGCGGCCTAGTTGGCACCGGGCGCCGCCGGGGTAGCATGCCACGTCGGCTTCCGTTTCTTTCGGTGTCCTCTCGGTACCTTCTAGAATGTTTTAGTCCACTTTTCGGTCGAAGTTACTTCACGGTTAAGTCTTGTCATCGTATGGGATGTATATTCGAACTTTCTCCATTCTTTTTCTCGCATTTATCTATTAAGTCCATGAAAATTATATAAATCACCAAAACTCATGGAATTATGTTAGTTAAACCCCTAGACTTATGTTGATATTCATTTTAAGCCCTTATCCAAGTTTAATTGACTAGTAATATTATGCTATAACAGGTGCCAACACATGTTCACCACAATGGAGCCTTAGAGCATGTAAAAGGGGCCCAGCTAGTTCTACTACCAAAGACAGAGGTTGCAGCAGAACCAAAGGATTTCAGGCCGTCAGTCTTATTCACTCATTCGCCAAACTCTTCACTAAGGTCCTTGCAATGAGGCTGTCCAATTACATTGATGGGCTCATAGCGCCCGGTCGAGTGCATTCATCAAGAAACGTTGTATCCAAGAAAACTATGTGTATGTCGAAGTTTGGCGGATACTCGCCATCGCACGGGGACGCCCGGCATGCCTCATCAAGTTAGATATCAGCAAGGCTTTTGACACGGTCTCATGGGAGTATTTGTTGGAGTTGTCGGTCGCGGTGGGGTTTCAAAGAACAGTGGATAAGTTGGTCGCTCTTTTCGGGGACGCCCTCCTCGTAGTCATGCTCAATGGGGCACCGGGACCAAGAATCAAGCAATCGTAGGGGGCTAAGGCAAGGTGACCCATTCTTGCCATGGACGCCTTGAATCGGGCTCGTTGACATTGCTACTAAGAAGGGAGGCTTTCACCTCTCATTCTTGCCATGGACGTCTTGAATCGGCTCGTTGACATTGCTCAAACAAAGGCGTTCGGAACGTGAAGCCGGGGCGTGGAGGTCGAAGAAGGGAGGCTTTCACCTCTCAAGGGGAATGCCGCCGGGCGCGGCGCCGTTTTGAGGCCGTCAATGTTCGACCTCTCCACTCGGGCACGGGGGTCATTTTCTCAAACCCGCTTAAGGAGGATTGCTGCAAAATTGTGCATTAATCCCTTTTTTTATATCATGGAGGCCTTTGGGGATGTTTGGTTACGTTGCATCTTGTTGTTTGATCTTTATTGCCAAAAGCAACGGCGTGGCCTCAATCGGATTATGCGATCATGGGGCCTTTGACATGGGCGGCGGATCAATATTGGGTGACCAATCGGATGTGCGAGGGATTGACATGGGGAAGGCTTGGGTGACCTTGCCGGAGCCAGTTCCCCATCCAATACCTTGGGCTCCCACTAACTCTTACAAGAACTAGGATGGTTCATCTACAAGTACATTCAAGATCGTGCAAAGAGCAGGTAGCTTGGTGGCGGGGGAAGTTGGTTAATATTCTTTGGTAGGCGGGGAGCTTATCAAATCGGTGCTCACCTCATTGCCGGTGTACACGATCACGACCATCAAACCTCCTCGGAAGTTCATCAAGGAACTTGACAAGATTGTCCGCAAATTCTTGTGGGCAGGCGACGGGCAACTCACGGGAGGGAAGTGCAAGGTCGCCTGGACCAAGGTATGTGTACCTACGTAAAAAAACGGTGGCACGGGAATCAAAGAAATGGAGGCCTTCGGCCGTGCTTTTGCGCATGAGATGGATGTGGTTGGCTTGGGATCACGAGGGGAACGTCCATGGAAGGGCCTTCGGATGAAACGGAGGACATGGAGGATGTGAGGTTCTTCAATGCGGCGGATGTGGTAACTATTGGCAATGGCCATACAACATCATTCTAGCTCTCTAGGTGGCTGGATGGCGAGGTCCCGCCGGAAATTTTTCCGGACCTATTCAAACACAAAGCAAGAGGAAAATCGGTTTGTGGTCGACGCGCTTTCAAACGACAATTGGATCATGGACATTGACCACAACATGAGTCGACTCATCATCTCGAATACCTTTGAGCCGGGCGGTCCGGAGTTCGGGGAATAAGCTTAGTCCGGGGAGGAGGACACCATTATCTGGACCAAACCGCCAAATGGTGAGTACTCGGCAAAATCGGCATATGAGCTGCACTTTTTAGGATCTGGAGGTGTGTAGGGCGGCAAAATACATTTGGAAAACCAAGGCCCAACCAAATGTAGGTTTTTCTTATGGCTCCTTCTACAAGGCGAGTTTGGGGCGGCCGGACTACAGGTGCGTCAATGGCCAAATGAATATTTCTGTCAGCTTTGTCTTCGCAACCTGGAAACTGCCAATCACCTGTTTGTTGAGTGTCCGGTAACTCGGTCGATCTGGGAAAGGATTGGGAGGTGGTTCGGAGCTGTTTGTTTCCAGCCATCAGTTTGGGGACGGTTTGATAATGTCAAGGAATGGTTCATCCATCTGATGCATAGCCTGCCGTCGGTAACAAGGAAGGGGCTCAGTTCACTTGTGCTTCTGATCATTTGGGAAATATGGCGTGAGCGGAATAACAGGGTACTCAGAAAGGAGGGTAGGCACGTCCAGCAAATTGTGGATGCCATGGTGGAAGAAGCAAGGCTTTGGGCTCATACGGGGAACACAGGACTGCAACTCATATTGCCGGCCGGGGCTGCTGACCAGACGGCTGATCAAGCTCATCATGGGTCATCCAATGTTGTTGCAACTACATTTATGTAATAAAGTCTAATGAGTAGTCTCTAGGGGTGGTTCTGGGACTACTGCCTAGTCCTAAAGAACAACTAGTGTGTGTGTCTGTGGCATACCTTGTGCCATGTCTGTAATGTGTTTGTAATGTTTGTTAAACTCTACCCTTTCTTATTAATAAAAGCCGGCAACGGATCTTTTGAAAAAAAAACACATTCCGTGACATCCACGTCACAACAAAGTCAATAGTGCCTACCATCAACACCGAACAATCGAGACAACTCTTTCCATTACAATCAACCTCCTCCTTGCCCGAGTCTCTCTTGTGCACCGTCATCAACCTTCCCCTTCTAGATTAGAGCTTGTCGTTGAAATGGAGCTCATCATCGTCTCGCGATCATGAGCGATCTCCCCGAACTGAAGGTCCAAGGCGTAAGAGAGAGAGCACAAGCTCAAGCGGCTGCACGCGTCTTTGCCCCCGGCCGACGCCACGGTCGAGGAGGTCGGGGAAGCCGAGGGGCGTGCTGCCCCAACATGAGCGCCGCAGGGTGCTTAACCGCTTGAGAGACTACGCAAGGAAACACACACCTGCTCGGCCACATTCTGCAACGTCTACCAGCTGCCAAGCCTGCCATCGACCCAGGACGATGTCCCTGATGTAAAGATCGCTGCTCCTAGTCCTGCCTGTCAGGGCGTGTTAGTCAGGAGGGAAACGCACTAATACACTTACTTGGTCGGTTGCTCGTCGTCGCAGATGAAGTATGAAGAAGGTGTATCAAATAGAGAAATCCTCTCATGCATAATAACATGAGCTTGTCCCTTTTTCTTGTTCTTCTTGTCCTCTTCTTCATCACTTGAAGAGGATGAGCCATCACTATCCCAACATGAGATTCATTCTTCTTCTTGGGCTTCTCATTCTTCTTATTTTCTCAAATTCCTCCAGAGTCATCTCCTGCATAGCTGAATATTAGAAAGTAGATCGATCTGCACCAAAATCATTACAAGAAAGGGCAAGCAAATAGCCTTTAGCTTATTTAGTGTCCCTAACCTTGAGATGTTTGCTCAACAGTTCTGATTTGGAAATCGAAGCAGCTTGCACAGACATGATAGCGCAGTATCGCATCGTACTTAACCCAGCGTTAGGCAGGATGTGCAAACATGGTGCTGCAATCCTCTTTTCTCTGTCAAGTTCCACCGTTTATGATCGATAGTTCGATACAGCCCGTTAAGGAGATGCCTTAGTCTCCATTTGTCCCATTTATTACTGAACTACCGCCTGAAAGGATTGACAATGGATCCTTTGCTTCTGATGGTGTGATTTTATCCGGTATCCAGACAGTTCCTGGATGAGAAATATTTGTGTCAGGCTGCCTTCCTGAAGAACCTGCAATTTAGTGGTAGGCTTTTTAGTACTTTTTAGACACAAGTGGAAGTTAAATATGCAATGAAGCAAGGAAAACAAAATC
This sequence comes from Hyparrhenia diplandra, assembly GCA_015847255.1. Taxonomy (NCBI): domain Eukaryota; kingdom Viridiplantae; phylum Streptophyta; class Magnoliopsida; order Poales; family Poaceae; genus Hyparrhenia; species Hyparrhenia diplandra. The sequence goes on from JADLZK010007808.1 coordinate 90,226, forward strand.
ATTGTGATATCTCACAATTTTTGCGATGAAGTTTCATTGTCATAAGATTTGACTACTTTGTGCCTGATCTTGTGATATCTCTGAATTCTATTAGACCGGTGATGGGTTCTACCTTCTGCCATGTTTGGCACCTTGTATCACGTGCTTTGAAATTTGCTAAATTCCATCCGTATTCAGCAATGTTTTTGGTGTGCCAGCAACTTAGCATAGTGTGGTGTCACCCAAGTAGCGAGGCAATTGGAGTTGTTCTTCCCCTAAAATGTTAATCATGTTAACTAGTGATTATGAATCTCTACGACTTATCGTTTCTATGGCTGATAAGGCGGCTGATGTTGTTTCGTTGTGTGAGTCTGTGAGAAAAACATTGTTTTGTGTCTGATAAGCTCAATCATGTGTATTGCAAAATCTTTATTAGAATATTGAGAAATAGATTTTTGTTGTTGATCATGCATGCTAAATTATCCATCTCTTAAGAGAATTGTATCCTGCCAAGTAATAATTTCAGCTTGGCACGCGTTGTCTTACCCTTGTCTTTTGGTAGGAGATTAACAGTAGGAAAGAGTTATCTGACTGGCCGTGCAAAAGACTTGGTATGATCGTATTCAGTTTGAAAATAATCCCCTCTTATTTGTATTTCTTCTGTCTAATTCAATTTCCCTCCTACTTACAGACGATTTATTTTATTCTTATGAGAAAGCAGATGTGGATTTTAAAACTTTGTAGAAACTTGCTTTGGTAGGATTGCAGGGACTTTGACAGAAGTACTGAGTCTTATGTTAACAGCTAGTCTAAAGATAATTAGCTACTGGAGTAGTACTGTTTACGAGCCATGCCGAGCTGGATCGTTAGGCCCTCCACAACCTAGTATGACTTAAGTAGTGAAGAGAGAGAATATTCAGGAGTTACTCCATACGCTGTGACCACCGATGCCAACACCAGGAAAATGTAGAGCGGAGCAAGTTGTTGCGCCAGTGCGCCGGTTCCATCTCTCTGCCATCTCTTGAACAAAGTTTTTTTTTCACTGTGCCAACTACCACAAGGCAGGGCTGCCAGTGATGCTTGCACATTGTGGACTTGCTGAGCGATGCCAAATACTAGACGTAGGGGCCTTTTTTTTTTTAGCACCACTCCACCATTGTGGAAGGCCTTAACTCGTTACCTTCATGAGTTAAGTTCAGCTGGCTCAGTATTCACCACCAGTTGTGCGTGCCCGGCATCAAATTCAAAGCCACGAGCGAGTTCCTTTTTCAAACAAGAAGAAGAAGGCCACGAGCGCACGAGTCGGTCAGAAAATGAGAAAAATATATATAGTATTGGAAAATGAGAAAATATTTTATAGTATTCATAGTATAAAATTCTCATAAATGCACTTGGTATTTACAGAATAGTTTAGGGAATAGTTTAGGTATCCAGAGTGTATTTTTACTCTTATATATTTATAGTCCCCAACTCAAAACTAGTCGTTTGTGCTTTTGTCATGAGCTCACAGTAGGATTGGGTGGTCAAACCATGTGCCAATGGCTACTTCAAGAGTCACCTCGGTGGTCCCACATATTTGACACTTGGCAGTCCAACTGCTGTACGTTTGGTGGTCCAACCATGAGGCACCCAGCAGCAGCCCACCCATTCTTCCTCTTCATGGCAGCGCGTTCAAGTTTGTTTCACGTTTCCTCCTCTTCATGCTTCCGCATTTCTGGCACGCATAACTTTTTGGCTCTGAACTCCAATTTTAATGATGTTAGACTTTTTTAAAAGAAAAACTAATGAAAAGCTCTACAATTTTAAATTGATATCATATTAATTTGAGCAAATCCAAAATCATGAGACAAGATCAATTCATTTAAATCATAAGAATGATCCATCCTTCTTGTCGATCATGGACATCCTTGTATAGTCCATTGGTAGGGTCTTCAAGATCGTTTCCTAATTTGTTACAAGAACATCTAGTCAAGTCTAATCAATTTTTTATAGATCAAGTTGGTTTCTAAGTATATTTTATGTTGTCTCGTATTTGTCAAGTAGACACTACTATCTAAAGAATTTGTAGAGACGGCTAGACAATATAATCGTTTTTAGAAACGATTCGTAGGCCGTCTTCCAAAAACCACAAATCGGGCGAAAACATCATTCTTTATAAATCCAGTGGTGCAACTCACTACGCAAGTGGCTAACAAGTTTCGAACCAAAAGGCCTCTCCAAAGTGTTAGATATCAGCTCTTTTGTGTTTGGATTCTCGGAATAGAATAAGAACAACAAGAACTAGAACATGAACACAGTGTGTATGAGAGGAGGGGAGCTCTGTATATTATTCACTTAATGACCCCTTATTTACAGGAGGGACAAGATGAGTAAAACAAAGCTACAGTGTGTGAACCCTTTGAACTTTTCTCCTCCTGCTCCACCTGTTGTGCATTTAATTGGCCACAATATTGAGTCAGGTTTATCATTGCTTTTTGACTTGTTCACAACACACCCCTTGGCAAATTAAGAGTTATGGTGATGCCTCGTTAAAAACTCCTCTCAAAACCTAGTGGGAAAAAAGAGTACATCACATGCACCGGCTTGAATTGCACCTGTTGCCTCGTTAAAAATCTTGCATGAGAAAACCCAGTGGGATAAAACTCTTCAAGGGAAAAAGAGTAAAACAGTTGATACTTTGGTCACAGGATCGACCCATGAACTTTGGGGTCAAGTTTACGAGCTTATGCTTTCCGGGGAAATTCTCCCCCTCAACCTTGCAACTCTCTAAGCCGTCTCATGCCAATTCCACGAATATGTTTGGGGAAACTAGAGGTAGACAAAGATTTTGTGGACAGATCTGCCAGATTGTCACACGACCTAGCTTGTAGGATATCCACTTCCCCACTCTCTTGGAGCTGATGAGGATAGAAGAACTTAAGAGCAATATGCTTCGTGAGATTGCTCTTGACATAACCTATATGCATCTGTGCAACACAAGCCACATTATCTTCAAAGATAAAGGTAGAGGTGTTGATAGTTTTCATGCCACATGACTTCTGGATGTGGTCAATCATTCGTCATAGCCAAACACACTCATGTTTGGCTTCATACAAGGCGATTATTTTTTATTGGTTGGTAGATGTGACAACCAAAGTCTGCTTCACAGACAGTCAGGAAATGGTTGCACCACCATAGAGAAAAACAAAACCAGTTTGTGACTTGGCATTATGAGGGCTAGCCATGTGGCCAGCGTCAACATAACCCACCATAGTGAAATCCCCTCCTTTCGGGTACCATAATCCAAGGTCTTGGGTGTCTTGTAAATACCTGAGGATGGTTTTCATGCCAAACCAGTGTCTTCTGGTGGGGGCGGCGTTGTACCTTGTCAATAAGTTTACTACAAATGCAATATGCTATGTGCGATTTGCAAGGTACATCGGTGCTCCTATGGCATTGAGATATGGGACTCAAGGTCCCAATATTTCCTCACCCTCATCCATTGGTCGGAACATATCTTTATCCATTTCCAATGATTGAACGACCATAGGGGTTTTTAGAGGGTGACATCTGGCCATATTAAACCTTTCAAGTACCCTCTTTGTGTAGGAGGACCGGTGTACAAACACTCCTCTAGGGAGGTGTTCGAGCTGTAGGCCCAAACAGAACTTGGTTTTACCCAAGTCTTTCATCTCAAACTTCGTCTTGAGGTAAGTTGATGTTTCCTCAATATCCTTTGTGGTTCCAATGATGTTCAAATCGTCAACATAGACTGAGATGATGCAGAATCCGTCTTTGGATTTCTTTATGAACACACAAGGACAATCATCATTGTTTGCATAACCCTTCTTCATGAGGAAGTTACTAAAACGGTTGAACCACATCCCTCTTTGGATTGTTTCAAGCCATATAATGATCGCTGCAGGCAAACACTAAACATGTTACGGTTTTGATTCGGTCTAGGGATCTTGAGTCCTTCAGGAACTCTCATATAAATCTTTGAATCGAGTTACCCATACAAATATGCGGCCACGACATCCATTAACTATATTTTTTTAATTCATATTAGTTGTCATAGAAATGAGATATGAGAACATTATGCCTCTCATAATATAGAGCATGTTTCATCAAAATCGATGTCAGGTCTCTGCGTGAACCCTTGTGCCACCAACCTCGCTTTGTATCTTACCACCTGGCCATGTTCATTCCTTTTTTGAGTGAAAACCAATTTACATCCTACAGGGATGACTTTTAGAGGTGTTAGGACTACAGGTCCAAAAACCATCCTATGGCAAAGCGGCGCAATTATGCCTCAACTCGCTGTTTTCCATTGTTCCCAACCGCAGCGCTTCCGGCTCTCTATCGGGACTTTGGTTGCGGATCCGGATCCATTGAGTCGGCAATTTTGGAGACGAAGTATATGTCGACAACTGTGGTCTTTCTATTGTATGATTCTCCCGATTCCATATAATTAGTGGCGATCTCTCATGATCGCCTCTCCCACTCATCGTGATTTTTCGTAACGATTGAGTTGGGGCGTTCCAAACTTTTGGTTTTGGCCATTTATGTACCCAAGGTCATTTGAAAATTTTAAATTTCAAAATGTGACAAATTTAAACAAACTTTTCTTTGTAAAAATGATCTCAAAGAGAATGTTTTCAACTACAATGTTGAATAGTTGTTCAGGATCTACAACTTTGGTTTTGTTATTTTTTTCAAGTGAGACTGCTTGAAAATTTTGAATTTCAAAATGCGAGGACTTGAAACTAAATTTTGCACCCTTTAAACTATTTCAAATGAAAAAGTTATCAAGCAAAATGTTTTAGACCTTTTCAAGATCTATAACTTTTATATTGGTAAACTTTTAGCAGAGGTCATTTGAAAAATTAAAAAGTTGCAGATATTTCGAATTGTGAGAACACTAATAGAATTTGTTGGATCTCAATAGTTTCAATTTCTAATAATAAGTAACTATAAAGTTGTAGATATTTTTGAGATATATAGCTCTGATTTCTAGAGGTAGTTCAAAATATCAACCGTCTCTCTAAGAAGGATTTCTGAAACTGCTTGTTTCTAAACCATTTTAGAGACGATTTGAGATACATCTACATCTACAAGAAATAGAGACGTTTTTAAAAAACATTTTTGTAGTAGTGAGATGACGTATCAAATCTGCTTGGATCTCTTTTGACCTTTTATTTTCCTTGGTGTTAGGATAACCTGGGCAAATGTAATTGACATTTATACTTTCGATAAAACGTCATAATAACCAATAAGTATTGTAAACATTTTGAGACCACGCCTACCTAAATCGGGCGCGTTTTTCCAAAAGAAAGTGTTGACAACACAAACTACGGACCACCTATCTAGTAAAAATATTTATGGAGATGTGATATATGTATACTTTTATCAAAGCAAAGAAAAATAAGAACAAAAAACCTACGAAAAATGAATTTTTAGATTTACAAACTCAACAACTTAAAAGTTATTGATGATTTATAACGATGTTTGACCCAAAACCTTGTCTTCAAAACGACTTCTAATACCATCGATGGGAGTAATTGACATTTATCCTCGATAAAACGACATATTAGGTAATAAATATTGTAAACATTTTGACATTCATGCACCACCTAAATTGGTGTGTTTTTCATTAAAAACCCTGTTGAACTTGGCCCCAAACACGAGTCCACCACTTATCTTACGTAAGCCCAATTTACTCGGCAACACCTTTGGGCCTGCACAAGTAGCATTTGTAGGAACAAAGCCTGGTTGAAAAAGAAGAACAAAAACAAGATAGAACAATGGAAAAGCATAGAGCTGACGCGGAAAAGCCCCTGCCCCCATGAGTGGGGTGGCTAGCGGGATGCAGATTTCCTCCTCCAGCCGGGCCGAACCACACACACATGAGTGACGACTTTTTTTAGGAAAAAAAATACGGAGCACAATGTATTTTTTTTTTTTAAAGATCCGGCATATTCCGGCATTCATTAAATAAGGAGGAATAGAATTCAGCTTACATGCGCGAGTGGCGCTTTCTCATAATGCAGACCGCGCTATGAGAATTAAGGAAAACAAAACTAACTACTCACAGCAGAATTAACTAGCTCACGGGAGAGGACTCCTCTTGGTCTAGCTAGTGACCAGTTGGAGTGTTCGTCCCTTATTCTAGAAACAACTGATTGCTCCGATGTTTGATGACCTCTGAAAACTCTTTTCGTTCCGCTCCTTCCAAATATGCCACAAAGTTAAGATTGATATGGAGTGAGATTCCTTTGATCCTTCTTTGGTTATCCGGGTGAACCATTCCTCCATGCTGTCATGATGTAGCCAATTTGCCGGCCGCAATATGCTGTAGCCTGTCCATGCTCCTACTGAGTTCCATACATTTTGGGCGAATGGACATTCAATGAATAGGTGAATAGCCGTCTTGAGGCTTCGTTCACACAGCGGGTGGCTAGAAATAGTTGTTTTCCCACCCTTTCAGCCGGGCAAATTCGCCGCAGTCCATACTCTGTCTTGAAGGAGTAGCCAAAGAAAGAATTTGCATCTCGGCGTGGCCCAAGCTTTCCAGATGAGAGAGGGGAAGTTTGAGAGCACACGTAGACATACACAACACGCACACACTCTTATTGTGAGCACACGTATACGAACTCTAACTCTATGAGCACCTCTAAAGACTGAGCCGACATATTTCAAGACTCACGAAATTTCCACATGGCTTTTTGTCTTGTCGACAAGGACGTCGCTTAACACTAAATCCTGAAATAAATCTAGAAAAATATAAACATACGTGCAAAGTCGAGAACTTAGACCCACGTGTAGTACAGAAGTTGTCCGGGGCGCCTGGCAACATCCTCAGGCGCTGAATTTTGAATGGCTAGTGCTGAGATGATTGACTGATCAATTTCCAGAAAGTTCGAAGCCACGACAGACGATACTGAAGAGTACTCTTCCAGTTACATGCAGTACTTACAGATTAGCCTCAAATAAGCACAGACGACTCGTTCCATAAGCACCAGCGTTCGCAATGGAGACGCTCGTCTCTGCGGCTCTAGCAGACCTCGTCGGTCGAGCCATATCCTTCACCGTGGACAGGTGCTGGCACCGGCGGTGCAAGGGCGGCAAAGAGGACACCCCGCAAAGGCTGCACCGCGTGCTTCTACGAGTCCAGACCGTCGTCGAGGAGGCCGACCGGCGGTGCGTCACCAACCAGGCGATGCTCCGGCAGCTTCAGCTGATGAGGGAAGGCGTGTACAGAGGCTACTACCTGCTCAGCGCCTTCAAGCGCCAAGGCCTTGTGCAAGACACGGCGGCCCAAGATCGCGAGCTCAGTCGCCATGGCCACTCGTCGTTCGCCCTGTCCCCATTCAATCCGGCGAAGCGATTGCGTACTCTCTCCGCCAGGACGACGACGAACACGTCGTCATCAGAAGACACGAGACGCGAGGGGGAGGCGGAGCTGCAAGAGGTGCTCGCTGTCCTAGAGGACATGGCGAGCGACATGAAGGAGCTCGTCGTGTTCTTGAGCTGCCACCCTCCCACGCGCCGCGAGCCTTACAGCGGGCACCTGTGGCTGGAGAACCGCATGTTCGGGCGTGAGGCGGAGCAGGAGAGGATCATAAGCTTCTTGCTGGAACCAGAGCCTGATCGCGCGGAGTATTTGGGCGTGCTTCCGGTGATTGGTCGAGCAAGAGTCGGCAAGAGCACCCTCGTCGAACATGTCTGCTTGGACGAGAGGGTGCGCAACCACTTCTCCTTGATCGTATTCCTCGGCGAAGGCGACACCGAGGATGGGAAACAATCACCTCATCTGGGACTGGGAGACAACTGCATAATTAAGCATCAGGATCTCGGTTCAGCCGGGAAATCACTGGTTGTTATTGAGCTGGCTGGCGACGTGGATGAACACACCTGGTGGAGAAGAACACTGCCTGCGCTGAGAGGACGACGCACCACCACGCCGGTCAGTAAGATAATCGTTACAAGTCGATCGGAGAAGATTGCAGGTTTTGGAACCACACAGGCTCTTGAGCTGAAACCCTTGCCTCGAGAAGCCTTCTGGTACTTCTTCAAGACGATCGTGTTTGGGAGCACTGACGCCATGGATCAGCCGGAGCTAGGATCTATATGCATGGAGATGGTGGACCTGTTGAATAGTTCATTCATAGCTGCAAATATATTTGGTCGCTATCTGAGAGCCAACCCCAATCCTCAGTTTTGGAAAAGGGTTCTCAAAAGCTACAGGCATCACACAAATATGCACCTGCTTCTCTTCGGCGAGCACCAATCCGATCTCCTAGCGAATGATCGCCCATTTTACATATGGAGATTACCCAAGACTGATGCTATGCTGATAGCTTACAAGTATTACCAAACGTCCTCATCTGCCCAGCAGCATGATCTGCCCATGATAACCTTGGAAGAGGTGCAGGATGGAAGCACAAGACCTCGAGGAAACGTTCAAGTCGTGGCATGGAGATCAAACATACCACCATACTACAGCTATTGGTTGGATTGTGGGGTGCAACCATCGTCGTCGTCGCTCCGTACACCACGCAGGAACAAGCAAATCCGGCATCGGCAGGCATGACTGAATTCCATGATGAATTTTATACTTTTATGCCGCATTCTATTATGGATCTGTACATATGTTTTATCGATTCATTCAGTATGTAGCATTAGCACACACTGGAGGTTTTATTCTGTAGCTAGCTAGTAATTCAACTCAAAATGCTAGTATACGGTACCATTTTCTACCCACGTGTCTGACAGTTAGAGCCGAAGTTGTTGTATGGACTTGCTTGGATTGAAATTTCAAAAGGCTTGACTGACCTACAAATCAATGTCATTTGTTATTGGCCGGCGACATTTTCATTTCAATGCCCTTCTTTTCAAGTAGCATCGACCATGCCCAAAATTAAAGGAAAAGGACTTTGTTGCACTTCTGGAAGAAAAAGGCTTGCCAAAATTATCTCTGTTTTAAGCTAAATATTTTGAGACCTACTAGTATTGGTGGTCAAAATTTTAAACCTTTGACCGGGTCTTTACTGGCATAGGCGTTAAAAAGTCCTATGAGTTTTTTAGTCTTAGGACTTAAAAAAAAGGACTCTCCAAGAGATGCTTTTAGGGACTTATTACTAAGTCTCAAAAAAGTCCCTCCCTATTTGGTTTATTAGCGAGTAAAAGGAACTTAGTAGTCCCAATAGCAAAAAGTCCTTGAAATCAAACAGGTCATAGTCTCGAAAGTGCACCCGTTAGCATTGTGGTGTCGCAGTATCTAGCTCCCAGTTCACCAAACATTGGAAGGGGAGATCTAGCACCGGATCAGTCAGGGCCCGAGCCCTGCTACCACCGTCAAATGTATGGAACCCCTCCTAAAGCTACAAGTTTGTCGTTACCAAAGCTTAGAAGAAGAGGCTAAATTAAATGTAGAAAATAAAGAAGAGAAGCCCCTCCTTAGCATATGATTCTAGATCTGCCACTGTAACCGAAATCAGCGACCATTGTGTCATATTCTTGTCTTCCTTAATCCTTGCAAACTTTTCAACGCTGAATCGCTAGACATTTTGGCCCTTTTAGTGAGTTTTCACCTTCTATTCTACTCCAACGTTGTTCATTTTCTAGAGCTGAGTCAAAAGATCAGGTTCACACAACCCCTCTCAGAAGCTTAAATTGGAGTCGTTGGATATATTCCACTGATTTAGACTTTAAATCTGAAGTCGTTTATCTTGCTCGTTCAAACTGTGACCCCCACAAATTCCGTGACATCCACGTCACAACAAAGTCAATAGTGCCTACCATCAACACTGAACAATCGAGACAACTCTTTCCATTACAATCAACCTCCTCCTTACCCGAGTCTCTACTGTACCGTCATCATCCTTCCCCTTTTAGATTAGAGATTGTCGTTGAAATGGAGCTCATCATCTCGGCGATCATGAGCGATCTCCTGAACAGAAGGTCCAAGGCAGAAAAGAGAGCACAAGCTCAAGCGGCTGCACCGCGTGCTGCTCCGATCGACGCCACGGTCTAGGAGGCTGGGGAAGCTGAGGGGCGTGCTGCTCCAACATGAGCGCCGCAGGGTGCTGAACTGCTTGAGAGACTACGCAAGGAAACACACACATGTTCGGCGAGTGTCCTAACCATCTTGTACAAAAAAGTCAGTCGAGTGTGCCTTTGCCCTTTGGAGAATGGCCAGGGCACACGATGCAGTTACATTCTGCAACGTCTACCAGCTGCCATCGACCCAGGACGATGTCCCTGATAAAGATCGCTCCTAGTCCTATCAGGGCGTGTTAGTCAGGAGGGGAGTTTCAACCATTCCACCCTGCTACACTTACTGCATCTTGTAATCCCGCTTCCATCTGGCTATTTGCTGACATGACAACATACCTGAATCCAATGGATCGAAGTGAACAGGGCATAGCCGCGTATATAGGAAACCTTCAGCCTCAAACAGCATCTTATGAAACCTTCAGCCTCAAACAGCATCTTATGAAACATCTAAACCTGAACAGTGTTCACACATAAAAAAAACATATCGCAGACCACACAAGGGTAAAAACAAAGGCAAGCAGGGGTGACAAACATGCTAGGATTGACGATCTTCAACAAAATGGTAAAGCTAGCCTACAAAATTTAGAGGCTAATTCTGATAAACCACTCCAGTATACAACGTCAAGTACCACATAATGAAAGAAAGCCACATGTAACATCATTATTTGTTCCGTTTAAACCGTGGCGCAGAAATTTAATGACGGACAAAATTTAAAGATGACAACACCAGACAATGCAAAGCTCAGTGACACTGCGCACCCTTTCACTTCCCACCAAGGCTTGGGAATTGAGCTTGATCTTCAATGGATGGAGCAGCAGCCAGGCCACGATTGTATCCCCCTCCATATCCACCTCTATAACCACCACGATCCCCGCGGCCCCCTTCCACGACCGCGGCCACCATAGTACCTTTCTCCTTCAGCAGGTTTCAGGAACTCATTGATGAACTCGAGATTTTAACAATTAATGATAACATATAATAAAACCATGGAAGCAGCACCATCCCATGAGTCTAAGCACACACACACACACCCTTCAGCAGGTTTCAGGAACTTTGATAACGAGATTTTAACAATTAATCACAAAGCAACATAACATATAATAATAATAAAACCATGGAAGCAGCACCATCCCATGAGTCATTGTAGTAAGATTACCCCCCCCCCCCCACACACACACCCTGCTTTTTTCCCCTTGTTTACATTTTGTGTATCAAGGTTGAAGGTTCAGAATACTTAGAAGTCTCGAATCACAGGATTACAGTAGTTTCAGAGCAAATTCAGGTTAGTCCCTATAACTTGATTTAACAATCAACACATCAGCACCCAAGTTTTTTTTTTCCCAACTAAGCATTAATCAGAAAGCAACATAACATAATAATCAAAAACACCTTGGACCTGACAATTCTATGGGTCATTGCAGTAAGACTGCCCCTTGCTTTTCCCCCATTTGGATTATGAAGGTTCAAGGTTCAGAATACTTAGAAGTCTCAAATCATATGCTTACAATTTCAGAGCTAATTCAGATTACGCTCTCTGTAACTATGACAGATTCATAAGCAGATTGGTCTAAATTCACTCAATTCAGGCATTCAATGAGAAAAATGATAATCTAAGGACATGCAAAATAAAATCTATCACACAAAAAATCAACACACCCCACAAAGAACCAAACATATGCAGATGTAGTGCAACCATATGTCAGCAACTATTTTGATTTCCAACTACAAAGACAAGAGAAAGATACCTTCTTGGCGCGCTCATCACGCTCAGCATTTTCCTTCTTCTTATCCTTGTCAGAACCCTAAGAGAGCAAAAAAAGATATATCCATGAACACATGCAAAGCTCAATAAAATTTAGGTATCAAACCATTAAAGATGAGGAAACTAACCAGCTTAATGAACACTTCATCATTTTCTTTCTTATTTGAAAGCGGCTGCAGAGACTGCAGATCCTTATCAACTTCAACTTTCCTCTCTTCAGCCTTCAAAGCAAGTAGTGCTTTCCTCTTCTCCTCTCTTATTTTCTCAAATTCCTCCAGAGTCATCTCCTGCATAGCTGAATATTAGAAAGTAGATCGATCTTACAAGAAAGGGCAAGCAAATAGCCTTTAGCTTGTTTGCCACAAAAAAAAGGTGGTACATAGCATTTTTCCCCCCTGAACAGGATACCTCAGGATATGACAGTGTCCTTAACAAACAGTAATAACAAGATTAAAATTGGCTTCCCCAAAGACGTAAACACAAAAAATACCAAGTCAATTGTCCTGTAATTGGAAGTAGGAACTAAAACTGGTTATCAGAGTTCAAAATTTGACAGAGCAATTCCTAGTCTTAGAGTGAAAACTAAGGGCATCAGACAAACATCACAACCCCACTCTCTTATAGTCTACAATCGCACATATATCATCCAGTCTTATATTACAAAAGGGACAATACACATGATAATTGGACATTAAATGGACTTAAAAAAGCGGATAAAACAATATAAGCTGATACCTTGTCCTCTTCCTTTTCTTCCTCCTCATTTGCAGCAGCTTCTTTGTTATCTTTGTTCTCACCTGCTGCTGGGGCATCATTCTGCTCATCCTGTTTCTCAGCAACAGGAGCACTGTCCTCCACCTTCAGAGCTTCCTCTGTTTCCCTGGTTGCAGAGGATTCCATTAGTACAATTAACCTTCCAGAGGAATAGTCACAGAAATGCTACACTAAAAACAATACAGTGTAGTCTACTTACTGGGCAAGAACCTCATCATTGGCAGTGCCCCAGTTCCCTCGTCCTGCGCCATCACGCTTCATCTCATAGCCACGGCCAGTCCCACTGTGGCGCTCATAGTTTCTCCGTGGTGGCCTCTCAGAATCATCACCAAACTCACCATTCCTGTAACCACCACGTCTGCCTCCACCGCGGTACGGGGGACGAGGGCCTCTCTCCCTTTCCCCTTCAGCTCCACCAGTTACGGTACCATCCCCATAGCCTCCGCCACCATAGCCTCCACCACCATAACCTCCCTGGAAGCCATTGGCGTTGTCACCACTGAAGTCACGGTTCTGCCCATATCCCCGTCCACCTCTACCACGGCCGCGTTCACCACGGCCAAAGCCTCCACGAGCTGATGCACCGCCACCGCGTGCATCTCTCACTGAAACATGTAAAATACAAAGAGTCTACATGAATATTCGTGCTTTCAGGAAATGAACTCAGACCTCAAGAAAGGGAAAAAAACACTTTGCAGCAGCCGAAAGCTCACAACTTTACAAGACACACTATCAATGTTCGCAACTCGCATGATGCGGCCTCAAGAATGGATAAAAATTAAGAAATATGCTCTAAACATCACTGAAATGCTCGTGTAAGCCGGAGCATTTCGAAAGCTTCAAGGAGCCCAAGTGCCTGGAGAGCCAGATCTAGCATCCTGAACAATCACGACTCACCAGTCTGCGAGGGGGAGCGGGCTTGGTGGGGAGCTTGGCGGCCGCCGCAGGCTGGGCAGCCTTCCCAGCAGGCGCTGCGGCGGACTTCTTCGCCTCAGCTTTCTGAGCCGCCGCCTCCGCGGCGGCAATCAGCTGCGTGGGGTCGTCGTTGTCGTCGGCGCCGAGGAGTTCGAACATGTTGAGGGTGGCCATGGCAGCGGCGGCGGGGGAGGCTTCAATAGGGTCGCAAGGTACCTGATGAGGAGAGCGAATACAAGCACTAGCAGCTTCGTCGGACGGGTTGGGCCGCCATTAGAATAGAGGTGTAGGTGGGGAAGGGGAGAAGAGGGGTAGGGTTTTTGGCGGCGGCGGCGGCGAGGGGTTGGAGACGGGAGGGAGAGGGTGAGAAGGAGAAACCCTAGCCGCACTCCAACGCGAGCTCATATCCTTTCGCCTCCGTGTCGGGCTGCTGTTTTTTTTTTTTCATTTTTTACCATTTGTGCTCAGAAGCTCTCGAATTACGATAATAACCTTGAGTCTGAGAGATAATTGCCGCTTTGGTAGCTGTTTGGCCGCGCATTTAACAAGAATTGGCGCGCCGGGGACCGGAGGGGCATATATGGAATTTCTAGGATCAGTGGTTTTCGGGACTGTCAGGCGCTCGTGGGTTTGCGAATCTGCCCATCTGGAGCCGTCGACCGCGAATCGAACGGATGCGATATCTTCAGATCGAAGAAATGCACGGAGATTTCCCCCGAGCCCCGAGGAGACAAGTATCTGGTTGGTTTGAATTAAGGCCAAATTTTTTTTTTTCTTAAGAGTCAAGACTATTAATGTTAGCCTTGATACTTTTTGTAACATAACATAAAATCCACAACCTAACTTAAGGCAAAACTTAAATTGCGACAGTAACCAAACAATAGCTAAGAAAAAATTATGATTGTCTAAGCTTAGTTGTGACAATCTTATACTACAATCTAAATATACCTTAATTAAGTATTAGTTTAGTGAATCAATGTCCATTCCACCCAAAATCCCCTTCCGTTGTCACTTTTTCACCACTACTGAACGCGAGAGCCCACCCACCCGCCTGCTCCGCGCCATCATCTACGGGCACAATCATGTGTGTGCGCCATTCACAGCCACCCTTGCCCTCGGCCACGTCGTGTGCCTCCTTCTATGAGCCTGAAGCATCAAATTAAATACATGTGCTAGCTAGTGCTAGTCGTGATAATGAGCATCAATCAATGCACATTCTGCAAACTTTTGTCTCCACTGTACACTGTCATTCTCGCTAAGACACTACTATCAATATTAGCAAATGAGCGAAATAGAGATGAGAAGCACGTCGAGGCAATGAAAAAGGAGGAGCCTAGTGGAATCTAGTTTGGCTAATACTGACAAGTATCTGGTTTGGCTTCAATTAAGGACAAAACATTTTTCTTAGAGTCAAGACTATTAAGGTTAGCCTTGACACAATTTTTGTAGCATAGCATTAAAAAAACCCACTACCTAACTTCAGGCAAACTTAAATTGCGGTAGTAACCAAATAATAGCTAAGAAAAATTATGACTGTCTAAGCTTAGTTGTGACAGTCTTATACTATAATCTAAGTATACCTTAAGTATTAGTTTGGTGGACTTAAATTAAATCAATGTCCATTCCACTCAAAATCCCCTTTTGTTGTCACGTTTTTCACCATTACCGAACGCAAGAGCGCACCCACCTGCATGACGCCATCGTCTACGGGCACAACTATGTGTGTGCGCCATTCACAGCTACCGCTTCCCTCGGGCATGTCGTGCGCCTCCTTATGAGCCTAGAGCGGATTATATACACGTGCTAGCTAGTGCTAGTCGTGATAATGAACATCAATCAATGCACATTCTACAAACTTTTGTCTCCTTGTATATTATCATTTCCGCTAAGACATTATGGTCAATATTAAGAAATCAACAAATAGAGATGAGAAGCACCTCCGGGCAACGGAGAATGAGGACCCTAGTGGAATCATTAGATTGCTAGAGAACCTAGGGAGATTCATCAACCACGGGCTATCTACAAATAGCTGTGTGATCAAGTCATGGAGTGTGGTGTAGTGAGGAAGAAGAGATAGAAATAGATTCGGCCATGACATTAGGGCACCATGTGCAAAAATGGATTTAAGGAATGAATTTTGAGTAATCTATTGAGTACAACACTCTAGCATACTAACATTACTTTTAACAAAATCTTCTCTAGCTTATTATAGAGAAGAAAAAAAGATAAGAAATATCTCGTGGAGGTGCTCTATTTCTACTCGTGCTTGGAGCAATTTGAACATTTTATGTTAATAATCTCTTTTCTTTAAAAATCGTAGTACAAAAGACTGATGATAAATTGTATTCTAATAAAATCACCTTTCTCATCTATTTTTTTCCATCCTCCTAAATATGTTCGCATTTCCTGTGTAACACGGAAGGGATAAAGCCACGTCTCCTTCCCCTACCATGCTCATGTCAGGTGCCTTTTGTCCCCATGATCCTACCTCTAAATTTAGTTTGGATTTAAAATTCTATTTCTAAACTTAAAATTTTTGCCCTACCCATTTGAACTTATCAACCATGGTATAATGTTTTTCTCTTGAACAAAATAGCGCATTAGCTTGTTTATTAGCCGCATAAACTATCAATGTTGAATGATAAACAATAGGTCACTTATTGTTTACTAATTGTTTGGTATAAACGGTTGCTTATATGGACAAAAATGATTGTTTAAACAACATAAACGATCGAATAAAAAATATGTACTATCACGTGTATTTAATCCGAGTGGTCTTAACAGGTTGATTGAATCACTCTATGTACGGTAGGTCACTCAGCTCTCCTGTTTACCTGTAATCAGAAAAAATCAAGAATATAGCAATGACAATATTTAGATATCTAATTAAAATTAAGACAACAGTGGGAGGACTTGTTGAGTTGCTCTACGATGATCGCTCTTCGGATTGTGGCTTGCGTCGTGAGCCCCCGCCCGTGCGGTGCGGGCACGGACTGCTGAAGTGATCTGTGCTCTGCGTCAGCGACAGCCGGGCAGGCGCCCGAAAACCGCAGGCACGGCTGACATCATTCTTGGCCTCTCCCCGGTTCCCCCCAAACTGAAAGCCCTGCTGCTACCCATGTCCGCCGCCGCCGCCGCCCGCGCCGCGCGCCGGCACTTCTCGTCTCGGCTCCAGACTACCACCACGCGCCTTCTCCATGCAAGTACGCGCTTTCTCTCACTCCTTTCACCTATCTCTTCTGATCTCATCAGTCTCTACCGCTTCTGCCGCTCGCGTCAGATCGCTTTCTCATTCTCAAGCCCCACTGTGGCCTGCAGGTGATTCCCAGGCAGCGGCGCGGGAGGCATCCGGCAGCTTCATCCACCCCGCCGCCGTCGTCCACCCCGATGCAGCAATCGGGCAGGTGAGGCCTCCCGCGTTCGCTCCCACGCACTGGTCGCTCTCGTAGAATGTGCAGTTCTGCACTTGGGTATATTCTGATGAACCCGCCGTTGCTTCGGTTGTTCTATTAAGCTCATGCAGTGGGCGTGCTTGCTACTTAATTCTGCTTTCCTGATACAAATGCTCACAATATAAGATGGCACTTCCTGATTCCATCTACAATGGCTTATGTGCTCAGTATTTTTAGTAGACTTCTTTTACAGTAGAGAACTCAATGTTTGTTTGTGCCTGGAACCACTTGCAGGGTGTCTCGATAGGCCCCTTTTGCACGGTTGGGCCTTCAGCCAGAGTTGGTGACGCCTGTCAATTGCATGCCGGGAGCCATGTTGTGGGAGATACTGAGCTAGGGGAGGGATGCATTGTTCAAACGTGAGATAACATATTCTCTCTCTCTCTCTCTCTCTTGCCTCCTGATTTGCACCCCTTTTGTGAATACTATGTTGATGCTCACAGTGACCTACATAGGAAGTCCATATTTGGACATATAAATAATTGAAGCAAAGAAAGATATATTGAACGTTTTCTGTGAAACAATAGTACAACCAAATTAAACATGGATTGCTGTTACCAACACATAGTTTGATATCATCACAACAGCACATGAGATGGAGCTCCAGGTCAAGTATTTTGATTTAGGGATGTTTCACATAAGCAGTTGAAAACAGTTTTTTGTCTTGTTGCTTCTTTACCATTGGTGGAGTACCACCAAGGATAACAAATCATATCGCAAACCCCTAGTATACCTTACAATGTGATATTTGAACAACAGGAATCTGTCTCAATTCATACTTTGGAATTTAATTTTCTGGCAGTGGTGCTATCCTTGGTGCAGATATCCCTGGGCGGACAATTATTGGGGAAAACAATGTCATTGGACACTATGCTGTTGTTGGTGCAAAATGCCAAGATTTGAAATATAAGGTTAGTTTTTTTAAAAAAAAAAATAGTCAATAGAAAGCTGCAGGTTATGTAATGAAATTGCCGCGTGGCACAAGAGCAGTGCCGGCCCTGGGGCGGGCGAGCAGGGTGGCCGCCCGGGCCCCTCGAGCTGTCAGGCCCCCCACCGTGCACGCAGACCTGGCCATGGCAGCGCGGCAAGCAGCATGCTTTGCTTTGCTACAATAATGATGCTACCCACGTTACCATTTTTTCATCCTCTTTTTTTCTGATGGCTTGGGCGCTTGCTGCTGCTGCAGATGCGCTGCGTGCTGCTACTAGCCTACTACTAGCTTAGGGATGCTCACTGGTATGCCTTGGAGGGTAAATATGTTTTGTGCTCGTTTTCACTTACCACATGTGTTTTAAAAGTTCGAGCAGATGTCTTCTGTAAATAATGTTGTTATAGTAGTAAAGAGTCTGATTGATTGCTTGGTGACCAAAATTTACCGTGCCAAGAATTTAGCAAATCGTGATTTTGGCTAGTGATTGGTTGGCTACTAAAACTTATCAACTTCTCACATTTGACTTGCCAAGTCTTTGACAAATTTATTGCCGAACTTTTGGCTTGACAAATCTATGGCATGATAAATTTTGGTTGTCAGTCAATTAGGCTCTAAAAAAGGAGGAAACAAGTGATCACGCAGAGGACACATCTGACGTTCTTATAATAAATAATATGAACATAAGGGACATAGATGAATCAGTAATTATTGCATGTAGGAGCAAACAAATACTAGTAATTCTAATAGAAAGGCTTTACGGTAGATAATAATTTGAGCGTCGATGAGGATGATAACCATGGCTTTACGATTTATCTCGAAAAATATTTTCATACAAATATTCATATATGACTTTTTTATATTTTTTATAAAAATAAAAAGGCAGTTATGTTTTGGACACTATGTCGCTGTTCAAAATGACATCTTTTTATCAAACTAGAGGGAGTAATACATATAGGGCCCCAATTTTTACTCTTGCCCCTGGGCCCCAAAATCTCGGGGCCGGCATTGCACAAGAGTTTCCTTACCATTCATATAAAGTATGTCTATGAACTTTAAAACCAGTGGCTCTTGCATGTTTGGACTAGTTATGAAAATGTTTAGGCTCACACATGCACACTTCTTATGTATAGAACAAGTATTTGTTTGGCTACTTGAAATGCTTTTCTCTGTGCAAACTATTAATGTCCATTTCCTCTTGTTTAGACTGGAGATGAATGCTTTCTACATATTGGTAGAAATAATGAGATCAGAGAGTACTGCTCTATTCACCGTTCTTCTAAATCTTGTGACTGCACGGTATTCAGATTTCTTGTTCGATTACAAGATTTTCACAGAGCTTATATCCCGTCTTACTCGAGGGATCTGTTTGGCAGGTTATTGGTGACAATAATCTTGTTATGGGTTCGTCCCATATAGCTCATGATTGCAAGATTGGTAACAGTAACATCTTTGCTAATAGTACTCTATTTGCTGGCCATGTAGTTGTTGAAGTGAGTAATAATTTTACTATAGGTAGCTGCTTCTCGTAAACTGGGTTGAGAGACCATTTGCGTATGATTTTTTTTTTTCAGGACTGGACTCACACTGCAGGGGCTGTTGTTGTCCATCAATTTTGTCATATCGGGTCATACTCATTTCTTGGCGGAGGCTCTGTGGTATGTTTTCTATATAACTTTTTTTTTTTTGCGTTACTTACTGCAGAACTTTATGGTAAAATGAAACTTCGTGTAGTTTTACCAAACATGCCTGCAAACTATGAAAAATGTACTCTCACAAAATAAAAATGAGTAATCAGGAACCAGGAGAATCATGATTACCTGGAGTAATTCATCAATTATCAATTATGCTATATTTTTTCACCAAGGGGGCTCTCAGCCTCGCACAGTTAATATCACTTACTTAGTAGTTGTTTCCACAGTGTTTTCTTTCCCTCTATCTGCTTGTTGAAGCCTTATTGGATTGTTGCTCTTGTTGCCACCTTGTGATGACACTTGCATTGTTTAACCTTTTTGAATTTCAAATTTATTTATATGCTATCAGAACTCATTCATTCAATTTGAATCAGGTTGCACAAGATGTGCCAAGGTACATGATGGTTGCTGGTGATAGAGCAGAGCTCCGCGGTCTGAATGTTGAAGGTCTCAGGCGCAATGGATTCTCCGACCAAGAGGTTTTCATATAGTATTGAAATTTGGAGTCCTTATTGATAAAATGCGATTGTTAACAGTACTTAGCTTTGTTCGGTAATTGAATCAGAGTTTTTGGGAGGGTATGTGCAATGTCTTATATATGTTATAGTCATTGGTCTCGGTAGATGTTTAACTATGTTATCAAAGTCAATGTTTCTTCACATTAGACCTGCTAGTTGCCAGGGGCTTAGGGCTTGTTCAGTTTGGATTTTTTTTTTTTTTTTTTTTTTTTTGGGGGATAAGTAGTTCATTTTCCCTTTACCCCCATGGGGAAAGTTTTAACTGAGCATGACCTTATTGGAAAGATGTCTGGGAATATTGAAACTGTTCTTTTTTTTTTTTGAAATAAAGAATATTGAAACTTTACTTGTAAAGGAAATTGCCAATGCATTTTTATGAAGTACACCACATCCTTAATTACACTATGGCCTAGAAGTTTGCAAATATTTACATTTTGGCTATCTTGTAAGACTGACATGGAATCTTTGTAAATCAAAGGTCCGTAGGTTGAGGAAAGCTTATCAGAAAGTATTCATGCCAACTATTACTAACAAGAGTAGCTTTGAAGACAGACTGGCTGAATTGGTACGCATACTTGCTCATCATTTTGTTTTTACCTCCATGTGTGCATGTATTTATTTAAATCCATATCAACAGGAGCAGGAAATTGAGTTGTCAGAATCTCCTGCTGTATCCTGCATGGTCGAATCGATCCGCATGTCGTTTGTTCAAGGGCGTAGAGGGATTTGCAAATTCAGAAGTTGGAACAGCTCATGAATGTGCCAATTCTTAAATTTGCCTTGCAGTTACCGCAGACATTACTTAGGTAATTTGGTCCAGCATTGTTACTTTTTGGTGTTGCATGAATTGTGCCCAGGTGGCTTTCAAACTTTTTTGGTTATAATGAAATCCTTAGCTGGGGAAAATCAAGGTAGGGGGTGGCACTGAGGACAATATCAGCATCTTGAATCACACCGCAATACTGCACAATTCTGGAGATCAATGAATTGTTTTTCCCTATTATTGGTCAGGATGAATTGTTTTTCCCTATCATTGAAGCTTCTGACCAATAATAACAAATTGAAATGTTGCTTACGATCAGAAGCTTATCTTGACCCGAGGTGTAGTATATAGTGTATGTCTGAAGCTTTGCCACAAAGACTGAAATCTTAGTTTCTGTTTGCAGGTGCACATTCAATTTTGCCATCGATCTACTATTCCCGAACAGATGGATACATTGCCAAGACCCTGAAAATTGGATTAGGTAATCCATGTCAAACATGGGTGACCATCAAGATGTTCTTCGCATCCATGTGTGGGACATTCTAGAAGCCCCGTATATGTATGAATTTTCACCGTTCCCCTAGTGGTGTGCTAATTTACAAGGAATCCTAGTTTGGTGCAAAATGTACATGTTGGCCTAGATCGCAGGTTCAAATCTGTATAATATTGCCATAAGTTGCACCAAACTTTGCAACGATTATTCTTTGAGATAAGGAGTTGATCTTTCTTGACAAGCGATGCATTGCCAATTTTTGGGGCAAGTTTTCATAACCGAATAACTCAGCGTTTGTCAGAAAAAAAAACTTGCAAATCTCAAAGGTTCTACGAACGAATATACAACTAATGTCAAGGAATCAAATACAGCCCATAAGAATATAGGAGCTTAAGGCTTGATTAGAAGAAGAAAGGGAATGCGCTGGAATTTTTCTGAACTTCGAAGTGTCGATGAGTTTACAAAGATAAGGGATTAAATTTGAATTGTAAACGTGCTGCGTCATCAGAAGTTGTTGCCGTGGTGTAGTGGTTATCACGTCAGTCTTACACACTGAAGGTCTCCAGTTCGATCCTGGGCGGCAACAGTTTATTTTTGGCATTTTTTGAGTGGTGAGTTTCTTTTTTGAGCAAATTTTCTGAGTGGTGAGTGGGCTTTTTAGCTTGTGTTCTTTTTCAGTTTTTTTTACAAAGTTTTTTTTTTCATGCATACATGGAAGTAGCAAGTGTCCATTTGTTTCAATTAAGGCATGGGATGTTCTTTTGTGTGAACTCTTCGTTTTTTTAAGGAGCATGTATGGTTCTCTCTTTCTTGCTATTCACATATTCCCTCCATAATATCTGAAATAGAAGTCCTTTTGGCCCAAACGCTTAGAGCGCAAAAAGAAGTCCCCAGGCGCGCATCGGCTCTGTTTTGGACGGTCTTGCCCCTCCTTAATTACGCGGCACCTTCCTAATTACTCCACGCTAATCGCATCGAGTTTGCTCCCGTCCGTTTGCATGCAGCATGCGTATCCAATCTCCTCGCCCGTTTGCATGCAGCAAATCTGCTCGCCATCGATCCTCGCTCCCGTCCGTTCACATGCCTACCCAGTCTTCCCGTCGGTCTTTAAGTCCGCCATCGCAACTGGCTCCTCGCCATCGCCGGTCCCTACTCGCCATCACTGCTCACCACGCCATCGCTGCTCGCTGTCGCTTCCCAACTCGCCATCGCTGCTCGTCCTCACCATGGACTCGTTTGTGCCGGAGTCCGTGGTGTCGGAGTCCGTGGCGTCGGATGTTCTCGTCGAGCAGCAGAACACCGTCACGCCGGAGTCGGAGTCCATCGAGATCGTGCCGGAGTCCGTGGCGGCGGATGTTCTCGTCGAGCAGCAAGACACCATCGCGCCGGAGTCGGAGTCCATCGAGATCGTGCCGGACTCCGTCGCGCCGGAGTCGGACCACTCGCCCGACTCTTTGCCGCCGGGCGCCTTTGTCTGCGGTCGTTGCGGTCTCGTGCATGAGAACCGCGAAGCATGGAAACGAGCACACTCGGTGTTCTGGCCATGCTCTCGCTGTGGTCTCGTCCACTTTGAATGGATGCTTCTTGCATGGTTCTACGGCTTCAAGGAGTTCGACTGCAAAGATTTCATTCCCGATCTCAACAAGGCCCAGATCATCAATCGCGATAAAGTCGTGTTTGATACAAACGTGCTCCAGATGCTCTATGATACTATCGACGAACGTGAAGCCGCTGCGGCCGGGAAGGATGATGCAAAGACTACGGTAAGATAACTTGCAGATTCTAGTTGTCATCTTCCTCTAATCTGACGTTCAGATCGAAGCCACCAGCTAGGTCACTCATTGCCGTTGTCTTTTGCTTGAGTGTGGTGGAGCATGAAGAGTCACTCTACTGAGAGGAACTTAAATAGAACAGGCAGATGAAGAGTCGCTCTAACAGCACATGCAGCACGCGCAAGCGAAAATCAAGCGAGCCGAGCGCGCGAGCAAGCGAAAATGGGGCGCCAGGCAACGAAAACGTAAAAAAATTGGACACTAAACGCGCTCGGCAACGAAAACGCCAAAAAAAGGGCCGGCCAGCGCGCGCACGTCCACCTTGCCTCGGCCTCGGCATGCAACCCATGCAAAATGCAGCCTAAGGCAAAAAAATAGCGCGTCCCTGCGGGTCGAACTCACGACCTCAACCCGCGCTGCGCCTCGGGATGCGTCGCGCTAGCCAACCAGCCGAGTAGATATTGTTGCCTTTCATGCACCCGTCTCATCATTTATTAAGGGCAAACATGGAAAAATTACCCCTAATTAATGACTTCTTGGTATGCACAATCATGTCTAAAAAGGACTTCTAATACCAATATGGAGGGAGACGGTACCATTCATCTTCTCTATCGATATCGATAGTTTCGTCGTTCCTTCTTTCTTCAGTGAAAGAAAGACACGTTAATAGGAGAACTAGATGGGAACCCGTGCTTCGACGGGCAGCTATGATCACATTCGAGGAAAAAAAAAAAGTAGTATAATTAGTTGGAGATAGGTTGTTATTGAGTCTTTTTGCAAAGGTTAATGTTAATTTATGGGTACCAAATATTAGAATAATGGTATGAAAATGTTGAATATGATTTTAGAAGATTTTTTGGAAATGGAATCATGCTAATCGTAGTTTTGGCGGAGGAGATATGAATTTTTAAATCTTAAAGCGATATCGAATATATGGAATAAGCTTTGGAGAATATTTTTGGAATTCAGCTAAATGAAACTGAGGTGGAAGTTTAAAGCGATATCAATATATGTAATAAACTTTGGAGATTTTTTTATTTAGGTAAATGTAGGCGAGGTGGAAATGTATGAATAGGTAGGTATTTTTGGGAATTTTTCTGAAAGAAAGAAAATAGGTTTTACGAAGGAGCTGGTGAGGTGAGATGCCTCGGACAGTGTTGATTTTTTTGTGGGAGCAAAATAGTGTGGTTTTTTATTTTTTTGAAACAGTAACGGGTGGTGCTGTTCATGGTGATACATAATGGATTGACTGTCCTTGCTAAACGGGTTCATAACGGGTCTGCAATCTTTCATGGTTTTACACTGTTCATACCGGGTCACACTGTGAAACCGTTACTATTCTTAACGGTTTCTACTGTTCATGAAAACCCGATCCATTACTATTCATTTAAACCCGTACGGTTGTTTAACAGGTTGTACTGTAGTCTAAACAGTAGTCTGAGTCTGCCTTCTTAACGGGTTTACTGTAGACCCACTCACCAGGTTTAAAGAGATAGTAGGATACTCGCAGATGTCACGACTTTGTTCGGTTGCACCAGGAAAAAATTCTGTTCAGGAACCGTTTAGGGACATGATGGAATGGATCCTGACCGGATTGGAGCCGGAGGGTGAGGCTCGGGATGCAATCCGGGCCGTGAAAAGGAGAGAGGGTGCCAAACCGGGTTGAATTCGTTCCTGTGCTAGACCGAGATGAACAACTATTTCCGAACCGGCACTCAAATCCGGGCACTTCTGACGGGCCATTCCAGGTGCTGCCGAACGGACCCTAAATCACACACACCTCGCCTATACAGCCCAAAACAAGGGATATCTTTTTGGATGTCGTCGGTGAGAAGCTACTAGAGTGTTCATGCGATTATATGTGCCCACCCTTCGATGCTAAATTAAGCATCCTCTATTTGACCTAGCCAGCGGTGTACTGAATACTGATACTGAAAATGGCCGTCCGAGAAACCAAAGGCCAAAGATGAGAATTTTCCAAATACTACTCGCAAGTGGCAAAGAAATTAGATACAAACAGGACTCCGTTAGCTGACCATGTTTTCCTTTTAATAGGGATAAATAAATCAATGAAAAGTCACATACTATTAGTTCTGAAAAGGTAAGATATGAAATCATTGGACGGCTAATTAAACTGTGATTTTTATATGCTCTCCCATTTCTGTCGGTTCTTCCACTTCTTATTTGTCACGATTAAATATTTTTTTGGACTATTTATTTGATTCACAATACAACATGCCACATACTCAATCGTAGGGATGGTAATGGATCCGACACCCTTTTTTCTTCCACAATCTCGCTTGACTCTTTTTATTTTTAGTTCAAAATTCTATAGTTTTACGGTCCGATCCTAATTCGATCTTAAATTTGCTAAGCTAAATTAAAGAGCTCTTTACCACCCCTATTCATATGAACGTCACCTATTGCTGAAAGAATGACGTCATTAACTACTAGAATAAATCTAGAAAATCCAAACACCCATAGCAAATCAAAAGAACCCAAATAGACAAGTTCCACGTAAGAAAGCCAACTAGCTAATAAGCTATGCTCAATTGATAAATTTCTAGTATGAGGGGTGGCGGTCGTCCTGTGCTATTCACACTACCGGGCTACGGGTTTTTCCTGACGCATCTCTCAATATTTTGTCAGGGAAAAGAGTTGCCCCTCTCTCGAAGTCTCTCGGTTGCTATTGTTGCAAGAGGGGGAAAATGCGATCCGGTCGTCGCCGGCGGAGCTGGCGGTCTCCTCCTTCTCTCGATGGCTCATGGCGCGTCGTGAGGTGGCGGAGACCGTGGGTCTCGCCGGTTGGTGGTGTGGGTCATAGGTTTGGTCCTAGCGGTCTAGGTTTTTTTTTTACAACATTAGCGGTCTAGGTTTAGGTTTCCGGCCGGTGTTGCCGAGACAGTGGCGGCGGCGACGCCATGGAATAAGTCCTTGTAGACTCGTCCCCGTCTCGACAGTGCTTCTCTCCGATGCTGGCGGCAAGCTAGTCCATGGAGGTGGGTCTCTACGTGTGGAGCCCATGTACAAGAGTTAGTCGGTGGCGGTTTTTCGTCTCGGTGGTGAGAAGGGGTTGTCGACCTTGTGTTTCAAGGGTGCGGAGGATGTAAAGGGTGGTGATGTGGAAGCCGGGGAAGATGGATCAAGCTCGATTTCTCTGCACTCATCTTTTGAACCCCAAGTTTGATCACTCATCTTATCTAGAAAAATTGTGCAAACATAGTTAAATTTAAGTTATTCGTAAGGACTTTTTGTTAATAAAGCATTCTTAAAAACAAAATAAGTGATATTTTGTATAATTTTTTTGAATAAGACAGTGATCAAACTTGGGGTTGAAAAAGTCAAACGAACTATAATTTGGAACGGATTTAGTACTCAATTAAATCATGATGCACCACTCTACTCCAGCACATTTTACTAGAACTTAATAGCTCAGCATCAGAGTGATGCAATATTGCCGTCATGACCAATGGTGCCATTATGTTGAATGATGCTTCTTTCAGTCTCCTTTGTATTTTCTTTTTTGCCATGATGAAGAGTCACTTATATCTTCTGAACCTTTATATGCTTTCATCGGTAGTTCAGCTTTGAACAAATGGCCAACTCTTTCTGAGCCGTTCTAAACGTTTGCACGCATGACATGAGCTGACAACGTAACCGCACGAAAACACGATGGCCATTCGGTATTACATTTTGACCTTCTTCTACTAGTATCGCATTTTTTTGGTATACCCTGTACGATGTACTCCTTGAAGAAGCAACACTTGTATATATACATCATGTCCACTTGCTTCGGTGCATGGATATCGTGCACCAAATTAACATACAAATACCCTATATATGGCCGATCGTGATTCACACTTGGTGTGACACTTCTGTAGACTAGGGAAATTCTTTGCCCGGCGGTGTCAACTACCTAACAAGATTTTATGATAATAATCTGAGATTGATCATTTTTTTCGAAAAGAAAGATATATTAAGCATCAACACAGTACATCCTCCCCTATTATAAACTGAACTCCGAGAAAAAGAAAAATTATAATTGAGTCATCGGGATCCAATCTCATCTTCCTCGTCTTCGATCTCCGGTTCGTCATCAACACCATCACGACGATCCAAGTCCACCTTTGCTTCCGCCAAGGAACACCAAACATTGGAAAAGCCGCATCATCCATCGCCCAGAACACCAAGTTTAATCGATTCCGTTGAAAGAAAATCGGTCAGTCCCTTGGCAAAAGGAAAGAGGGAAAAAATCCGCTGCCGACGGCCCGAGGACCGACGACCAGAAAAAAAAAAGTCCACCGCCGCCAGGAAACCAAACAACGAGGAAAAGCCACGAACCCACGAGGATGACCGAAGAGCTCACATACCTGACGCCGATTATTCGCCGACACAGAAGCACACAAAGATCCGGCACCTAGGAATTATTTGTCGTGCCGGTGGTGACGCCACCGCCGGAACTCTAAACTCGATCACCAACGACAACGACGAGTAACCCTAATCTACTAGATTCCACCCTAGCTGCAACAACGAGCCTAGACGCCGATCCACCCCGGTCCCCACCCGCCCGGCGCCGAACATTAAATACTATATTTCTCTATTTTTTTCTTTCAAATGGCGGCAAACTTTTATTGTATTTTTTCTCTCGAATACGCAAAAAGTTTAACATCACGCCAAACTTGTATCGCAAAATTTTGTAAGAAGAAAAGATAAATACAAGTATTAGCCAACTTTTTAGTGATAAATTAAACTATTCCAATAAAAAAACACACGTCTAGCAAGGGCCAGCTTGGTCTCCATACAAAACAACTAACAACTTGACTAGACTATTGTACTAACAGCGGAGATAACTCACTTAGGATTATAGCATAGACCACAACATACAAGTCGAGAGAAATAAAGAAAACACATCCACCCAACACTCTATTTCTCTTATCAAGATGTTTTTTTATTAAATTATAAGTAATCTAGACTCTAGTCAATTAAAAAAATAAAGATATATAGACGATTCTCAAAAAGCTTAGTTTTCAGGAAGATATGATAGTTAAGTTAGAGCTCTTGAATTAGCATTAGCACCTTAATTATGGCTACTTCTTTCAAGATCAATGTACGTGTTAAGTATGCGCAACTTGATCATGCATGCAATTAGGAATAGATTTGGAATGGAAAGCTTTTATCATCGGATCATGTCGTCTCAAACAGTTGAAGCGTCACATATTGCAGAAAAACTAACCATTCTTCTGATTTATTAATATGGACAGACACTGTCCAGTGTCCTTCGTTTCAAAAATGTTGATCAAAACACAGACAGGACGCATCCCGTACAACAAGATTGAAGCTGAAGTTAGGTGAGAAGCATATCATGATCAAAGGTCTAAGCAATAGATCAAACGTGACGTGTATACATATACATCAAGTTGATCATAAAAAAATCGTGATGCTCTGTGCAAACCACAACTATCGTGTAAACCATGCATGGTAAAAAAGTCATCTAAATTCATCAAAAATCACACATAGCTGCGATACTTTCAGGCTTCTGAGCCTGTATTCTAGACCTGAAACATGAGCTGAAGCGGTTGCTTCATCGAGTGGACAAACTGCATTTAGGATCAGACCAAAACTCCTTGTTGCCGGTACGGTACGGAGATTATTGTTAACCAAAACCAAACCGACACGGATAGTTTGAGCCTCATGGAGAATATGCAGCGTGCGCCGGTTGTTGCGCAGTACATATCAACCAATGAATAGGTTTAATTTAAGAGAAGTGTATACTAAGAATCGCGAATCTTGGTGATCAGATCACACAAGCAAGGGCTTGTGGACATTGTTGTCGCTTGACCAAGCGCACTTATGTGCTATCAGTTATGTACCTTTCAGCCTGTTTATTTACTCAATGGATGTGAGACAATATATGTATATATGGGTCCGGTGTAGCTAGAACGGTTCACACGGAGATGTGCGTTTTCTCATGCCTGTTAAAATTCAGGGCAATATAAATATATAATGTGTTGTTCAAAGTAAGCCACAAAGCTATTTGTCTTGGCATGGATCGAATTCCCACGAAACACACAACACGACAACCCCTAGTTTTCTTGACATAGTATACAATTAAGATGGACGATGTCGTCGACGACTAGTCGACTAGACGACGATCGATGGAGACGCCGTTTACATGCACGCTTGGTCAACTTGTTCGGAGCGAGGAGCTGCTGCTCGCTTAAGCTTGCTTGTTGCCGTGATATAAGCCCGGCTGGGAGACGCGACCAAACCTCGCTCTCCAGTAATCCCGCTCCCTGCTCTTCTCCCTCAATCTCCTTCCTCTGCATTCTTCTGTGATTCTGTCGCCTCCCTCTCGCACTCGATCATCGTCCACTCCATAATAAATAGCAGTTCGTGCGGGCTGAGGCTGCAAGGTGATCCAAGAAGGTAGCCGCACGGCGCGGAGCCAGCTAGCTCCTGTAGGCAAGTAAGGGCGACGATCAGGACAGGACGAGAGGGCGGCGATCGAAGTGATGGGGCGGTCACCGTGCTGCGACAAGACGAGGGTGAAGCGGGGCCCGTGGTCGGAGGAGGAGGACGCCATCCTCAGGAGCTTCGTCCAGAGGTTCGGCAATGCCGGCAATTGGATCGCCCTGCCCCAGAAAGCAGGTATAGACTAGCTAGCTTGCCTCATCAGTTTATTTTCTAGTCTTTTGCTTTTCCTTTTTACCACCACCAAGAACCGTCGCTTTCCGCGTGAATATTGCAAGCTGCTGCAAACATCAGTGGAGTTGGTAGCGCACGGTATAGTAGTATGTAGTCAAAGGCTTCGGTTTGGTCTGTTTAGGATTTGTACGTATAAGCTGCAGTTTGGTGGAATAATTTCTCTTTGATCTGTGAATCGTCATTTCTGTTTAGGTTGACGAATTGAAGCGTAGTTTAACTAACCCTTGAGTTACTCAATTACAGTACTCTTTAATTTGATTCTTGTCTCGATCGCACGTCAGGGCTGAAACGATGCGGTAAGAGCTGTCGTCTTCGCTGGCTCAACTACCTCCGCCCGGAGCTCCGACACGGCGGCTTCACCGACGAGGAAGACAACCTCATCCTGTCCCTCTACGGCGAGCTTGGAAGCAAGTACGCATGCATGCATCATCTATCTATATGGGCCGGCTAACGCTATGCATGAGGCTGAGGTGAGGCATGGCATGTACGTACAGGTGGTCAGTGATGGCGTCCAGGCTCCCAGGACGGACGGACAACGACGTCAAGAACTACTGGAACACCAAGCTCAAGAAGAGGTACTTGGCCTCCACAAGACAAGCAGGAAGGCCACCGACATCATCATCACCAACAGCGGCGCCTCCTAGCGGCGATGATAGCGTCGCTGCCGCCGACAGCCACCAGACCCAACAGGAAGAACCCCTTCTTCCGCCGACACCTCCAGTCCTCAACGATCTCGATACAGCAGCGTTTGTTGACACGGCTGCCGCTGCCGCTGCCGTCGTCGACGATGACATGCTCCTCTTCAAGTCCGAGCAGCTGTACGCCGAGCTCGTGGGTCTGGTCGAGAAGGAATCGCAACAGACCACAGCTGATGGACTGTCCGCTGGCGAGGGCGAAGCGTCCAAAGCAGCGACGACGCCATCGTCGACATCCTCGTCTGGAACAACAAGCAACAGCAGCCCGACGGTTAGCAGTTCAGGTAGCTGCACTTTGTGGCCCATGGACGTGCATGACACAACGCTGCTGTCCGCGTCCACCACCGGCCTGTTCGATGCTTACGGTGTTGATGACGCGTTCGGAGCGGCTCTGCCTGCGTACTCTTTCCAAGACCTGCTGATGGCCTCGTCTTACGACGATGTTACTGCTGCGGTGGCACAGGATTTGCTATACTACCCGTTGCGCTAAGGCTAGTCTTTGTGAGGAGTTTCATAGTGTTGTTTCTAAGAATGTCACATAAGATAGAATGCAGTGCAACTTTGAAACAATCACTCTCAGAGTCTCGATGCATAGTTTCATTGATATTTAATTCCATGACTCTAGAGGATAAATGAAAACCATATCGATTCCTCCTGCCTCGAATCTTTTAGGTTACACACCCGTGACACCCCCATCGTAAGTTCTCACCGAGGGACATGAACTTGTAACTCTCTGTGAGACTAGACGTAGGACTCTGGTATAAACCAGTATAATTTCCTCGTCTCGAGTGCTACCATTGTCTTTCTTGTATCTCGAGAGCTACCATCGTCTTTCTTGTGTCTCGAGGGCTACCATCGTCTTTCTAAAACAGTGGTGGATCCAGGAAAATATAATAGGAGGTTGGATGAAGCTCCTTCTTCAACCTTTGATGGGAATCAAATGGTTGTTCACCTACCTTTATCCTTGGAAGCTCAGGCGCCGGACATATCTCATGCTAGCAACATCTTGTGAGTGCAATCAAGCCTTATTGTCGGTTCTGGTGTTGATGATAATCTAAGTAGAGGACTAACGAAATTTATCGAGATGACAAGCAAGTTATAGTTAAAGAAAGATGTTGCAACCTAAAGGAGGAGTACATCCAATTCGTTTACATGTTGGGATTCCACTCAAGGAGGTTTAAAATATTTTATGTTTTAAAATTGAGTATAGGAATCACCATACTATTAAGAGGGTCTCTAACCTCTATGTCAAAGCGTGCAACCAAGTGCTTAAATTCCTTCATTCAACCTCCAGCTTCCAACCAGCCTATCTACAGTTTTCATTTCCTGCTGACTTGGTCTGAGCGGCAATGCCGCTCATGGGAGCAGTATAGTGCCGCTATGCGGCTCGATCACCGCTTCGATCATGTGCGTCGGCAATGCCGCCGATCATGTGCGTCGATTACGCGCTTGATCTGACCGTTGGAGCGAAGGGGTATGTATACCTTCTTCTCTCTCAACGGTAACCTCTTCTTCCACCTCTGCTCACATCGACGAAACACCCAAGTGCTCATCTCCTCTCTCTCTCTCTCTCTCTCTCTCTCACCATTGGAGCCCTCACTTCCTAAAGATTTCCCATTGATTTCCCTATCAATCCACTCGATCCTAATTGATTAGAAGCATTTGGTTCGCACTTTGGCCGACAGTTTTGGTTCTTTACTCTTAGAACTTTGCTTGCATCGCCCTTGAGCTTACCAACTTGTGTGGCAGCCTTTGGAGGTTTGGAACACTCTCTTGCAACTAATACAATCACCCCTCATCTCAAGAGTTCACTCTTGACTTGAGAACGAGGCAAATAGGCAAACTTTTGTGGTGAGCTCATCCTTTTGTGGGAACCTCAACAACGTGGACTTAGGCAAGCCTTGGTGGCTAGCTGAACCATGAGATAAATCATTGTGTCACCGTGTGCTTGTTGTTGTGCTTCATTTCATATATATTGTTGTGCTGCTGTTGTTGTTGTTGTTGTTGTTGTTGTTGTTGGTTTTAGGGATTCAGGCCGATCTATATTGTTTCACTCGATCTGCAAGTTCTAGTTCTCAATCGATAATCTATGCCTGCCCAGAAAGCTAAGAAATTTATTTGATCTAAATTTTGTTGGACAGTTTTTGTACATTGAGTTGACCTTTTTTGTAGGAACGGCAATGCCGCTTAGTGTACACGGAGTGCAGTTGGCGGCAGTGCCGCCGGTGAAACGGACCTCTATTTGAGTTAATTTTTGAAACATGCCTATTCAACCCCCCCCAGCGTCCAGCGATCCTACACATAACGCATCTCCTTCTCCGGCATAACGATCCATGGTGAAAATTTTTAGGAGGCTAAGTGGGCTCCATTGGCATGCCGCCTGTGGGGGGCTTAGCACCGGCGCCGTAGTGGGTCGCCCGTTGTTCTAAAACATTTTTTTACTTTTTTGTTTTGATGTTGTTTCGTTGTACTTCTCATTTTGGGACTTTTTTTTTAATATAGTCGGTAACTCTTCTGATTCGTTTAAAAAAAAAACATCACGATTAGAAATTTATTGGTTGGTTTTTAAAATACCGACCGTACCGAGCAGACCCCTAACTTTTTAAAACCCTGTCCACCATAGTATTGAAAAAATGTGCCCTGCAGCTCAGAGAAGAAATAATCAATATTTGCTTGCAAGTAGCAAAGGAAGCAAATTTGCGGTGTAAAGTCAAAGGCAGCATTGGGATCCATGACGTCGTAGCGAAAGGGACTATCCAACAGATATAATGGTAACAACGCTAGGTTCGGTGACGATGACCAGCTTGAAGAAGCATGGATGGCATCAGCGCGTCACATTCGTACTGACGAATTAACTGATAGTGTGTCATGCTTGCATCATGCCGCCGTAGTACAAATTAAGGGCGGGCGAGCAAGCGACGACCATGTCCTAGAGGGGGACTGCCGACGTTTGACACTCGATCATGGCCTCCTTCATGCCTGCCAAGTGCCAAATGCCAACGCCAAGCACCGGCAGCTACGTGTAACGGAATTCCACGTGTAACATACCTACGCTCCAGGCCTGCAGCCACAACACAAAGCCCCGATATGTGAAGGGTGTGTGACTTGTGTGCAGCCGTGCAGGAGTCATCTCTTCATTAGTCATTATAGGTATACATGTAGTCCATATATATAGAGATAAGCTACAAAGGGCATATAAAGGTAGCCTCCAAGGCCCATATGGTATGAGCCCATCATTCCTCTAATTGAGGAATTCTTAACAAAACCACCCGCCCGCTCGTGCGGTACGAACGATTAATTAGTAACGCCAATTGTTAATTAACTAGTATATTGCCCGTGCTAACGCTTACGGTGACATTTAGAACTATACACAAATTAAAGAAACAAAAGAGCATATATGCTCGGGTGTTATTTGAAAAATAATTAATCACATATTATAATATTAGTAGAATAAAAAGGGTGAGAACATAGGCACAAAAAGTACATTGTCCCGCTATGGACAAGGCATTGATTTACTATATGAAAATGACATGTACCTCACTCTTCCTTTTCAGTTCCATAACGTCTTTGATTTAAAGGATGTTATGCTCTCTGCATGTATCTTATGATGATTCCAACCAACTTTGCAAACACTAAACCATATGCAACATTTTAAGAAAATCTGTTAGAGCTACCAGGAGACAAGCATAACAACAAACTTTGTAGCAGGGACAGGTTTCCTTGTTGCCGTATGTCCCTTGCGGCATGCAAAGGCACTTGGCACATCAGTTGTTTCAGAAGAAGAGGCACAACTTCTTGTGGAGCGTCTTGGAGCGACGCCGCATGCACTCCCCGCTGCACTCTGCAACCAACAATCACATTGATCAATACTTGTGACTTGTCTCGATCTTGTTGCACAAACAAGACAAGCGTGTAGCAGCAAACTGACGAAAAAAACAAAAGAAAGCAATGCAAGAACAACTGAAGAACAAAAGCATGCCTACGACTTACGAGAGGGCTAGAGATTTCCCTTGCCATCCTTGTTGTGGCCCTAAACATAACAAGAACAAAAGCATGCACTGTGTGTACTCAGATCAGATCATGTCGTGTTGGTCAGTTCATATTACCTTGTTCTTGTGGTGGCCTTTGTCCTCTTCACCGTCGTTGACCCCATTGGCATCGTCAATAATCTTCAAAGTTTTTGAGATTGGTGCAGTGCAGGGGCAATTCAAGCGAGAGACAACCGCGGTCAGGAAGACAAAGCAGAGGAGTAGCACAACAACATTGTTCTTGGTGGCCACGTCGTTCATCTGCTATGCGCGTGGTAGATCGGACTTCGAAGAAAGGGCGGACAACAGCTGGGGAGATCTCAGGGGCACGCCCGCTCATCGCGGCCACTGTCCTCGTCGTCAGACCCTGCTGGCCTCGGTCAATTAGTGATTAGTATCTTTGTTATGAGGAAACTCATCGGTGACGCTTCTATGTGATTCCACGCAAGAAAAAAAGGAAGAAAACTTCATGGAAGGAAGTAAAAGCAAATCTGCCACCATGCGTTCCTCCCTGCATGCACGGTGATTGTGCATTTGTTTCTTTGACTCAACCGCCGGCAAGTATAAAAAGGAAAGGAAAGAAAATTGCTTGTGATTTGCGTGGAGAAAAACCGAGCCATGTTTTTTCTAGAAAAACAAAGGGAGCTGAGGGATCAAACCCTGGTGTGGAGTGCGCGGGTGGAGACGGGATTTGTCATGAGTAAGCCCATACACTTATCCTGATCGTCCGATGATGTTTGAGTATTAGAGAGAAGATTAAGAAGTAATCTGGAACGTAGATTTGAATAGATTTAAACGAAGCGAAGTTGGTGCATTAGTAGGGTAGATTAAGTTACCCGCTTGTTCATGCACCCGCCACGAGAAATTCCCTGGCTTGGGCCTCTCTCATCTTTTGCCCTTTTGCTGCAAATTGTTTTGATTTGTGATTTTTTTTTCAGATCGGACGGCTGTTTCTTTTGCTTCGTTGATGGGTGTTCGTGCCTCTTTAACACGGCACCGAGTGATTGTGGCGCCTGCAGGGGACAGCCTGGTGATTCACTCAGCCCAAATATAAAATTTACTGTGCTCCGTATCTGCCGAGGAGGCCAGAATCCCAGACAGAGGGTGGGTGGCGTGGTGGCGATGCACATTTCAAAGCTGTTGGCTTCAGAGTTCAGTGAGAGTTTATGAGCAAAATGCACCACAGTCCACCGCCTTTTCCCTCTCGTGTCATCTAGGTCCACTACCTTCTAAATTGTAGTTTCAGGTCCATTACCTTTTAAAGTGGTTCACCGGAGGTCCAAAACTCCTTAATAGCCAATTGACACCCTTGGATGGCTCTTTTTTTTTTTTTGCAATTCGGCCCTGCATATTCCTCTCCCTCTCATCCCCCTCCACGCCTTTCTCGTCTCTTCTGCTCGGGAAAAAGAACGCACGCCGCTGCTCCTGTTCCCTCGCACCGCCGCTCCTCTTCCCTACTCGCTATCGCACAACCGCTCCACCGCTCCTCCACCGCCAAGCAAAGCAGCTCCTCCACCACCGCACTGTAGCACTTTTCATTTATTTGTGGTAAATATTATTCTACCATGGGGTAACTAGGCTCAAAAGATTTATCTCGCAATGTAAATCTAAATTGTGCAATTAGTTATTTTTTTACCTATATTTCATACTCCATGCATGCGTCTTTTGGTACATTTAATGATTCGAGGTGACGGAATTTTGGAGTTTCAAGCCAAATTCGGATGATATAAACACAACCATTGTAGAAGTGCTACTAATATGAAACCAGTGATGAGCTGTTATGGTCTTTATTACGACTATATACTAATGCAACAACCTGAATGTTGTTTAGTCGTAAGATTTTCCCTTGTTTTACTTTGTGCTAAAATGGGGTGACCTGTTAGGGTAAGACAAACTTAGCATTGAAACTATACATTCAGAGGGCTGGGGCTTTTTTGTAAAATACTATCACCAATCAGCTCATTAAAGAGAATTTGGAACTCCAAGGTGAACCACTTAAAAAGGTAATGGACCTTAAAGCGCATTTTAGAAGGTAGTGGACCTAAATGACACAAAGAAAAAAGGTAGTGGACCTGTGGTGCATTTTGCTTCGAGTTTATTGTATCCTCGACGCTGCGGTCCTGGTCCATCATGGCGTCTGCAATGGACTCCTCCAAATAGCTAGCAACATGCAATTAAAATAGAATAAAAGGAGAGAGACACTCATCAACCGAGTTGAGTGGAGGAGAGAGATAGACACAGGATTTCTTGAGAACCGTGCGAGCTAGCGACCGATGAAGCGCTAGCGAGTTCATTTCCTGCCTTCTCTCTTCTATTAATAGAATAAAAAATGCTCCTAGATACTTGGAGCCGCCCTCAGCATGCGAACTGTGATGCACCATCAACATCAAAGCTCGTGTCGTGTGCTGCAAGATTTTCAAAGTGTTTTGTCAGCATGGGTTTCAGATGCCTGTCACGAGCTCAAGCGGCTTGGCTTTCTTGCCAGCAGCCACCAGCCAGCGGCTGCAGCAGCGTACTGTATGTAGTAGAGGTCATACTAGGCTAATCCCTCTTTTAAAGTGGTTCGGTGATGGTTTATATGGCTAATAAGTGGATTGACACTGTTTTGTAGGGAGTAAAAAACATTTGTGTCATGACTGATAAGCTGGGCAAATATAGACTCGACCAAACAGTGCGTATAATTCTAAAATTGCTAGTTAAATTATCACATTTCTCATGATTCATGATTTTTTTCACAAACGTGTAGGTTTGTCATGACTCATGAAATATATATAATTATTGTTACCTAATTATAGTCATACATATCACATTGATATATTTTTCTACAAATTTAGTGAAAGTTAAGGTGATTGAACTTTGATCAGATCTAGAATTTATATTTTATTTTGAAAGACGTAATAGTTGCATGGAAATCTACCATGCACCGATGCACGTACAGGACAAGACAGTATGGCTATGAGTATATCTACTTAACTTTCTTCAGTCTCAGCTCTACGAGGTTTTGTATGGCCTCTCTTGCAGCCTCTCCAAAACCTCTGTCTTGCTATCGCTTCGAAGTACGGTACAATTAGTATTTTTTATCGGATGTGTCCAGACACTAGTACGAGTTTTTTAAAAAAAAAAAAAATCGTGGGGCTGTCCATGTTACGCGTAACAGGCTAACAACAGCAGAACGCAACAGTCTGGCTGCGAGCCATCTGTAAGGTAATGCGTGGTCGATGGAATTAATGGAGCTTCAAAGATATAAATATATACATAATAACTAGCAGGGACCCCGTGCTTCGCACGGGCCAAGAAGCCAGAATTATAGAAGACCGTATGATTATACATGGAACAAAAAGGATTAGTGAAATTAGTTACAGATGGGTTGTTACTGAAACCCTTTGTAGGATAACATCAGTATAGTACAGTTATGGTTTAGTTGGATAGACTCATTTTGCCATGGGCCAAAGACCTGAATCGTTACATAAGGATACCAGACACTGGACAAAACCTGGCGAGAACAACATATTAGAGGTGATTGGTAAAGAAAAATTGAAGGCAGCGAGAAGACCTGGCCAATGCAGGTATATCAATTGGAAATCTTGTCAAATTCAATTCATGAAACATTACCTAAAATTCATAGAATAAACAATAAATGAACTAATTATTAAGAGTAGATAACAAATTTTGAGTCTATGAAGAAACAATTTTGGCAACAATCTTATTCCTTACAGGCAATGTTGTAAAGGCATGTAGTCATATAGTACAATGGTTAGGTCTTCCTCCTAGTGAGAAGGGATGGATAAAAAACAATGATGAGGCAAGCCCGATTTAACAGTGTCAAATATGAAAAGTTCATGTATAGAAGGATAAGATGGTTTGCATACTGAATATATCAGGAGCTTAAAAAATATCAGAATACATGGAAAGGTTTGTTGAGAAATTGCTTTGTTGATAAAAATAAGAAAGAAATTCAGGATTAACCCATTGCTTTGTTGAAAAAATAAGAAAAAAATTCAGGATTAACCCATTGTAATGATGTTGAATCTGAAAATTATAGGTATAGGAATAGGAAATAGTATGGTTTGAATTAAGTACATGACAACCCTGAGATGATAACCTAAAAGGAGCCTGCCAGCAGGAAGATCTTTGCATGTGGTAGAGGAAAACACAGGTCTTTGTTAATGGTGTGAGTAATTGAACTATTGTATTCAGGTTGCATGCCTTGGTCAGTTTTTTAGAATCTGAATAAATTGGAAGGCTTAAATAATCACTTTCATTGCCAGTGCAAATAACTTATAATCATGAATGCACCTTGCAAACTCGCACAGTAACGGTGTACAACATGTATCATCACATATATCAGGTCAACTAAACATCTGAAGAAAATGGACATGAACAAATTCAAGGTTGGGGCCTGGTAAATCCCTTTGGTCGGTGCAAGATGTATTCCCAACCAAAAAAAATGGAAATAATTATCAGACGAATACGGTTAGAAAGGAAGTACCATCCGATGATGAAGTCTCAGCATGTTTGTAGAACCTGGAAAAAAAAAAGAAAAATCCATTACCTGAAGCAGTCCATCGGACGCCGCATGCTGGGCAGGATCTGCTGCGCGGCCAAGCTACCACGGTGGGGGTGGTCGGCGGCGGAGGCTTTGGCGAACGGGGTGGAGATGTGGTTGCGAGCGGCGGCATCGGCGGCGTGTCGGCGGCGTTGGCGGCGGCGCGGGCGGACGGGCCGAGGGGGCCGGTGTGTGGCCTTTCCGTTCGGAGGAAGTTTCGCGAGCGTGGACGCGCGTGTGTGTTTTTTTTCTGTTTTCCTCTGACCGCATGTCCGGTTGGTCTGGTCGAACTGTTCAATGAACAGGAATGCTGTGTTGGGAGGACCAATCGGATGCTTTGTTTGGTATACAAGTATAAGAGTATAGTATAGATATAATCTTTGCCATTGTCTTCCTCGTGCAAGTGTGCAAGCAAAACTCCAGTAGCTTGCGGCGCCAGACGACGTCCACGCACTTCTACATGCCGATAGATGGCATCTTGTGTACAAGTAACAGGAAGCGACAGCTAGCTCTTGCCGAATAATGGAAGCTTACTACCTGTGTGCGGCGTCGTCTCGTCGCCACAGCCAACAGGCCGCGCAGGATTTCTTGTCCTTGAAGCCGAAGAGAGCATATGCTGGCACCCACTAAAACACAGGGGCACATGTCTTTGGTCCAAGAAGAGGCGCCGCCTGCCGTGCTTTCCAATCCGCGGTGCCGTGAGTTGGTACGCCGCCGACTCCAAACTCTGAAGATTTGCTTGCCATTTTTGGTAGTCCTGCCATCTTCAGAGATCAGTGTTAAGAAATCAGCGGTTCTTCTTACACACGAGAACATGTAACAAGCACAGAGATATGAGAACACAAGCACACATGGAGACACAGAGAAACACATAGTATTGGAGAGGAAGAGGGAGCTCTGTATATTTCATTTACTCATTGATAGTTACAACTGAAAGGAACATCATATATATATAGAGCGAGTAGTCTTGGATTCCTCTACTAGCTACAGTGTGCTCCCCCACCTACATTTAATTGGCCACCAGACCAAGTCAGGGTTCACATGCCCTTTATTGACCGACTTGGTTTTACAACACTCCCCCTTGGCCAATTATATGCGATGTGTATGCCTCGTTAAAAACTCCACCAAAAAACCCAATAGGAAAAAAGGGTAGGAGAAAAGAGTACATAACATGCATCTCTCTTATGTTGCACTTGTTGCCTCATTAAAAACCTTGCATGAGAAAACCCAGTGGGAAAAACTCATCAAGGGAAAAAGTACAACAGCCTTCGGGGGACTAACCGATGCAACTTAGGTCTTCGGGACCTATTGGTCTCGGGACCAATTTGATGACCATCGTCATCTTTGTTCCCTTTATGAGCTTTGACTCACATATCATTCCCCTTCGATTGATGCGTTTGTGTGCATGCCTCGTCAAACCCCCAAAAACCCTATGGGACAAAAAGGGTAGGAGAAAAGAGTACATCACACGTGCAAGTTGTGTTGCACCTGTTGCCTCATTAAAAACCTTGCATGAGAAAACCCGGTGGGAAAAACTCATGAAGGGAAAAAGAGTACAACATTCTGATCTTCAGGATCAGATCATGATCTTTTGGATCACGATTATGGACTATGATTTAGGGAGGCTTCTCCCCCTGAATCCTGTAACCCACTCAGTCATCTCATGCCCTTTCCACAAACACTGTGGAAGTTAGAGGATGGTAGAGATTCTGTGAACGATTATGCTAGATGTTCTCATGACTGAGTTTACAAGATATTCATTTCCTCGCTCTTCGGGAGCTTATGAGGAACTGACTTTGGAGCAATGCATTTGCTCTTCACATAGTTCATGTGCATTTGTGCAACACAAAGTAGCGTTGTCTTTATAGACAACGTTGAGCTATCAAAGCTCGAGCCACGTGACTTCTGGATGTGGCCAACTATCCATTTGAGTCAAACACACTCTCGTGTGCCTTTATATAGGGCAATCATCTCTTGGTGGTGGGATAGTATGGCAACCTAGGTCCGCTGCAGACTTTCATAAAATGGTTGCACCACCATAGAGAAACATGAACCGGTTTGGGGTCCGGCATTATGCGGGTCAAACATATAGCTAGTACCCACATATCCACCATGGTTAGGACACGGTTCTTCACGAACCATAGACCAAGGTCTTAGGCACGAGGATAGTCTTAGCGCCAAGTCAATAACTTCTAATTAGGATACCACCGTACCTTGTCAATTAATTTACAGTTTGCTAGGTACATCGGTGCTCCAAGGGCGCTCAAGTAGGGATCTTCAGGTCCCAATATTTCCTCATTGTGACCCTTGGCCTAGATGGGACTTATCCACTTCTAGGGATTGGTCCGCCATGGGAAATTTAGAGGGTAGCATTTGCCCTATATTTTTAAGTACCCTCTTTATAGACCGGTACACAAACACTCCTTCGGGGAGGTGCTCGAGCTGCTGGCTCGAGTAGAACTTGGCTTTATCCAAGTCATGTGTAATCCCTCTTCGGGAGGCAATTACTCAAATGGTTGAATCTCATCCCGCCGGATCATCTCAACCCATACTACAACCGCCGCAGCGGGGTGCTATGTATGTTGCGACTTTGATTCAAAGCCCGGGGATCTTTAGTCCTTCGGGGACTTCTCGTGGGGATCTCGAATCAAGTGACCCATATAAGAATATGGTCCGCGATATTTACCAACCGCCTTTTTCACTTAAATTCAAGTTATTAGCTGCCATAAATATAAGTATCGGAACGTCTTTGCCACTTATATCAGGAGAGCAAAGTTTATCGTAAACGATGACGGGTCTCTGCGTGAACCCTTATGCCACTAGCCTCGCTTTGTGCCATACTTACTCCTCCTTAGGAGGATGACCCATTTGCATCCTTCAGGGATGACTTCTAGAGGTATTGAGGCTGCAGGCCCAAAAACCTCTCATAAAGCGTTTCTACGCCTCAATTGTCGCTTTCCATTTTGTCCCATTCTAAGTGCTTACGGCACTCGCCATGGACTTTGGTTTTGGATCGATCCATTTCGCCGGCAATTACGAGGCAATATGTTTGTCGACAATAGTGGTCTTTCAATCACACTATTCTCGATTCCACAAAATTAGTGGCGATCTCCTCACGATCGTTCTCCCGCTCATCGTGATTTCCCAAAACGATTGAGTCGGAGCGTTCCGATCCACCAATGCAATATTAAGCGCCGGCGTCGCATGGTGGTTTCCATCTTCGAGGATGGGGTCCCGGGGACCAACTCAACTTCGGTCGAGCCGCCACTTCAGGGCGTTCCCAACTTCAGGTTGAGCTTCTTCAACTAATTCCTTGAGTGATGCAAGCGGCTCGAGACC
This sequence comes from Hyparrhenia diplandra, assembly GCA_015847255.1. Classification (NCBI taxonomy): domain Eukaryota; kingdom Viridiplantae; phylum Streptophyta; class Magnoliopsida; order Poales; family Poaceae; genus Hyparrhenia; species Hyparrhenia diplandra. The sequence continues at coordinate 132,628 of JADLZK010007808.1, forward strand.
TTGTCTATGCGGACGTCTCCACAGACACTTGTCCGAGCACTCGGAGGTCTCCCCCTCAACCTAGGATCGGATGGAGACAATAGAGTTGGTAACCTTTTGGGCTACCTATACTCTCTCTGACGCACTTACTACAGGTAAATGCGGCCTTGTCACTAGTATAATTAGTGAAGGTATTTGGCGGCTCATTTGCGACAATTTGCAAATGCATAATCCCTCGAACCTCGGTTCATTGATTGACTAGTGCGTGTGTTCAAGGAATGAATTCCACCATTCCATTTTATGTAATTTCCGGCATTCTCACGGATGCCAATCTCCCCTAATGCTTTGGGAAATGCAACCAACGTCTCGAGCCCTATGAAGATCCCCAGTCATAGGCTCACATATCCCAACTTCTGGTGGGATCTCTTTGGTGTACACTGATGTGGCGGTACTGGCACTTATACCGCACAATCGAATATATGCAAATGGGAAATACTTGACCTTTTCCCACGCACTAGTTGTAAGGGGGTATGCAGTTGGCCTGAGACTTTGGGGATTTAGCATATAGTGCAACAACCAACATTCATAACTTGTGAAAATATTGCAAATGCTCTTCAAGAGCACGACCATTCGACATGTTTCAAATGCTCTTCGGGGAGCATGAATGGTCAAATTTCTTTGGACATTGTATTATGACTAACATGATATATCAAGGTCATCATTGAGAAGGTTTCCTCACTTTTGTCCATCTTGGACATTTTCACCATTTGTGTCGACTTAACATGTCGCCACGTTCCTGAGCTTCAAGCTCGGTGGAAAAGTGAGGTTTATGTTGGCTCTTCCTATCCTTGCTTCCTCGGAAGGATTTCGATAGAGCTCAACTAGGTGTTTAGGGCAAGACAAATGCAAGACCAATGTCTCGTGCCTTCATATCTAGAACAACAATCTTGGCGCCCCGAGATATTTCACCTATGACCTTCTCGAATTCGCTTTTACCCTTGGGTTCTTTCTTTCTAGGCACATCTTTCCCCATTCCATTTTCCCATTCCACGGCCTCATCATGGTTGTGAGAAATCTCGGCAATGTTAGCGTGTGCTTCGAGCAATGAGGCTTGACATTAGTAGACTGCAGAACAATCATTTTCATCTGTTGTTCTGCAACCAATAGTGCTATGTATCTCGCGTGTAGTACTATGTTGTTGGGATGGAGGGTAGAAAGAGCTTTTTGATCAAATTAGTGTTAGTGATCTTCTAGTCACATAACACACTCTCGACATAACCCTTTGTACGTTGCCCGCGGGCGTGCGGTCTTGCAAGCGTAAAGCGATCCGATGCGTGCTCTAGAGAGCACAATCAAGTTTTGCTACTTGAAGCAGTCCTTCAGGGACTACCATGCAATCACTGGATCAACCTCTATCATATACACGCAGACTTCGGGTCTAGTGTAAATGGTGTTGCGAAGGTGCAACGCCTTTGCTTTTATCGGGTTATGCGAAGCTCACCCTTGCCGCCTTCAGCCGAGCAATAGTATGATCGAGGCACATGCCATCAAGTTTGATCTTGATGTCAATGGCCTAGGTGAGGCAATTGCCGCCATTCTCGCCAAGCCTAGCGAATTTTTTTTTTTTTCAATGTCAGGCATGCCCTTATAATCAATGTAGAGGGCTAGTGAATGTCGGTTATGCGTAATCTTCGGGATTACGACGCTTGTAATCTTCGGGGATTACATTCATATACGATCTTCAAGGCGTATTTTCTCAAATGTCTCATGCATATAATCTTCGTGGATTATATGCTACTTAAACAAAATATAGACTTGCAATAAAATAAATCCGCATGATTTAAATAAATGCAAGAAAGTAAATTGCAATAATTAAATAAAGTAATGCATAGTAATATAAGGTTGCAATAAATAATCATGCCAAGCAAGGTCTTCAAGCCTCAATGGTCTTTACGGGCTTCAAGCCGCGTAGTGGCATGACGGGTGAACTTTAGGTCATCGTTAATCCGACTTCGGCCGTATATGCATTATCCTTGGTGCTTAATCCGGGATTTATGCCATGACTATGCGAGGCTTAGGCCCTCTTAGTCGTAAGAAGGGGCTTCAGGCCACTTTGGTTCATGGCGCGACACTCATGGATCAAAACAAAGCATCTTCTTTGCATAATCGGTCATGGCATTAGTAATCTTTAGAATTACTTTGTGACCAAGGAATATGATTGCAATAAATTATATATAAACTGCAATAATTAAATCTGCAGGATTTAAAAATGCGTAAAGTAAATTGCAATTAATAAAGTGTAATAATATAAAAAAAATATAGTGGCAAGCCACTGAAATGTCATGGACTGCGGGCCATGTATTATAACGGTCTTCTAGCCGTTATTTATTTGTGCAACTTCGTGTTGCTGTTTGTTTTGGTCAAATGACCAACCAAGGCCTCGTTTAGTTGGTTGAAAAATTTGCAAAAATTCTTTCTTTGGAACTCTTCAGCCTTGTATTTGTAGAAGACGTTCGTTTGTTTGTGATAAATATTATCCTATCGTGGCGTAACTAGGCTCAAAAAAGAATCGCCTCGCAATGTACATCTAAACTGTATAATTAGTTACTTTTTTACCTACATTTCATACTTCCGAACATACGTCTTTTTTTGCCAGTATTTAATGTGATGTGATGGAGAGAGAGGGAAAAAAAATGTTAGAAACTTTAGCCAACTAAACGAGGCCCAAATGGTCAGGCATTTCACATGCAACTCCTCGTGGGGAGAGGCAGGTCTGCAGACCGTGCCATGCATGCCTGCTGGGCGCTGCTGTTGGCTTTTGCTTTGCCTGCTGCCACCACGCCGCATGCACATTCACAGGCTTTGAACAGGGCAAGCATGGCCACAACTGTAAATGTGCAGCTGTCAATTTTAGCCCCACAAAATTAAATGGACAACAGCGTTGTCATGCGTGGTCAGATCACATGTCGTGAGGCCATGCTGCCCTTCCTTTCACCCTTTCCACCTTTTCTCTCTCCTTATCTCTTCTTCAGGAAGTCAGAAAAATGAGAGAGGGGGGGACCAACGAGCAGCGGCTCGCACGGAGCGCAGCTTGCCTCTCGCGGCGGCGGAAGCGGAGAAGCTGAGGCGCCTATGCGCCGGAGCGGAGGGCGGCGCGTCTTGCGCCCTCGCGCTCGCGCCCGGCAGGGTCGTCGGTGGCGGGACCAAGGGCCCCTCGGCCCTCGCGCTGGCCTTCGGCGGCAGCGGTGCTTCAGGCACCCGCACGCCTGCCATGCCGGATGCACGCCGGGGCTGTGAGCTGCGGCAGCGTGGCCAAGGCGACCGCGTGCCAGGGGGGCGCATTCTCGACGGGGCTACGCGACGGGCCATGGCTGCGCCAGGAGCCGAACCGGGGCAGCTCATGCGCTTCAGGCGCGTCTGCGCAGCACAGAGACCGTTGCAGACCAGTACCACGCCCAACGACTGGGGCAGTGGCCGGAGCCGGTAGCAACAGCAACGGGGCTGGCAGCGCCCGTATGCGCGCTCGCGCGACCTGGATGCGGCTACGGCGGCGGCCGGCCAGCTGGGCCAGCTCGCCCGCTCATTCAGCATGGCCGAGCGTCCGGGCGGCCGTGGCCATCGGCAGCGGGGCGTGGAGCGCCCACACACTCGTGCCCGCGCGTGCCTGCTGGGCATGTGTGACGGCGCCTGCGGTAGCCAACAACCAGACCGAGATGGCAGCGGCGGCGGCCTGTCAGGCCTGCTCGTCCGCGCCTGCGGCGGCGGCCCGTCGGGCCTGCTCGTCCACGTCCACGGCGGTCCACGTCCACGGCGGTCACAACGCGGCTGTGCGCCCCCGTTCCAGGTGGGTGCGACTCGCGGCTTCCGCGCAGTCTGTGCCATGGCAGCCATGCCTGCCGGCAGCGGCTGCCCTTCAGGGGTAGCCTTAGTCCATACGCACGTCTTCAGGACGGCGGTGTACGGCACTTCAGGGCCGTTTATTGGTGAGCAAAGGCGTTCTTGCATCATCGGGTGCCATCTTCAGGACGGCGGTAGGATCCCAGTTCATCTCCGGCATATGGACAGCAACAGGGTCGGAGCCGCTTCTGTTGGAAATAATAGCAAATCAGTGATGCAATAATTAATTCCGACAATTAGAAAAAGATCTACAACATGTATGAGAGATATATGATCCATCACTAGCACTACGATACTAAAGGAACGCTGGTAATCTAGTGTTAGCAATAACAAAAGAACAAGAGGACGAGCGAAGGGAGAGGATCGACATTCTTACGTTGGGGTTGTCGGCTGGGGAGCGCAAAGTAGACAAGCGTAGACCCGGCGATGGAGATCGACGGAGAGGAAGACGCCCAAGCGAAAGCGTCGCGACGGCGCTTCCCAAAAACCTAATACGTCCCCTACCCCGCGGGGGGACACGAGGAGGCGTAGGCTTCGGAGTCGCTCTCCGACGACGATGGCACGTCGGCGGACGGGATGGGGAAGACGGCGGCAAATAAGGGGCGATGGCCTTGGAAGAGAATGATTTTCGGGTAGGTTGGGACGACGTCTCGCCCCTCTATTTATACACGCAACGCGACTAATAAGGCAAGTAATTGCGTCAATCACAACATTAAGGCAATAGAGCACCGTTAGGGTTATTGCCATAATACGAGAATAATTGCTTTCCTAAATGGACCTTCCAAATAGGACGGCGCAATTTTCTCCATGCATGCAAAAATTTCGAGTAGCAAAAGGAAGCCGACCACCGTTAAGCACGAGGGGCGAAGAATGGCAGGACCATTCATTGGCGATGTCGTGGCGCCCGCGCCGCCTTCGCCGCCAGCCCCGCCCGGCGAGGCGGCGGGGCGAAGCACAGCAGCGTGTGTTCTTCTCTTTTCTCTCATCAATTGCTTCAACAAGGTGAAGACCACTCTCCTATTTAAGTTGGTCTCACTCCTTCTAGTTGAGCAATGTGGGACTAAAGTCCCCCACCATATCATGCATGTGTGAGTGGGCCTTTGGGATTTATATTTGGGAATATTTGGGCCAAAAGCCCAAATCTTCTAACAATCCCCCACCATATCCCAAAGGCACATGTCATCCTTCCCGCACCACGCAAGCACTGTTGATATACCGGTTATTCGGTGGAGACCAGGTTAAGGTTGAACATCCACCTAGAAACGACAGGATAGGCCCATCCACAACCGCACAATGGACTAGGCCTTAAATTGGCGTTTGGTGCGTAATGGACTTCACCAAGTCTTCAGCGATACTTGATCGCCATAGCCAACCCAGCGAAAGTGGAGCGTATAAGTCATACTCCTAACTCACTTCATGAGCCTCTTTAAAGAGTTCCCAATTCTTATAAACTGCGACTAACAGTTGGGGCTCACATAGGTGTGTTCTTACAAGAATACTCTGTAGGACAGTACCTTGCTGTAAAGCCTCAGAACACATTAAGACAAAGTCGGCCTACCTTACGAGTAAAATGAGAGTCTTTGCATCTCCAGCGGAGTGGGTTTCTGAAAAGTTGTACTCTCCCATCAACCAACGGCTTGTTCTTCCTGGTCCTAATTCACGGGATCTCCGATCACATAGGTTGGGTTACTACCGAGGTTGACTCAATGGGTCTCGATCCCATCTCCCCGATGCATTATCAATCACGGCGCGTGCTAGTCCTTGGTAAAGGGATGCGCAGGTTCTTAGTTGTATTGATATAATCCACGGCTATTACTCCGGGCTCCTTAACTTCCCTACGGCAGTCCTCGAGTCCTACGCTTAACATGTTTCTTTGGACTTAGCGTTATCGACTACTCTTCACCTTCGTGAGCACCGTTTGGTTATCACAATTTATGAGAATAGCAGGAATTGGTTTTTCAACCACGGTAAATCCATCAACAGTTCTCTCAACCATTCATCTTCGAGAAGAATTTGTTTCGAGCCGTGAGCTCTGCCTCCATTATAGATTTCGTAAGTATTGTCTGCGCTTACAAGATCTCCAAGAGCGACCACCCCACCTAAAGTGAATATGTATCCACTAGTGGCCTTTAACTCATCGACTTCCGATATCAGTTTGAATCACTATATCCTTCAAGTACCCCCGGGTACCCTGAATAGTGAATCGCATAACTCATAGTGCCCTTTAGGTAGCGCATTACTCGATCAATGCCTTTCCAATGATCTTCTCTGGATTAGAGAAAAATCTACTCAACTTGCTTACGGCAAATGAGATGTCGGCCGAGTTGCGCTAGCTAAGTACATCGATGAGCCAATAATTTGAGAGTATCTCAATGTGTCCACTCCTAGCTTTCTTTTCTTATTCTTTCAAGTATTAAGCTAGGATCGTAGGGTGTTGGAGAAGGTTTGCTATCCATGTAACCAAAGCGGTTCAAAATCTTCTCCACATAATGGGGCGCAAAAGAGTAATCCCATCCTTACCCTTATTTAGCTTGATATTTAGGATCACATCTGCTTCTCCCAAATTTCATGTCAAAGTTTTGGGATAAGAATGATTTTACATCATTAATCTCATCGAGACTTGTCCCAAAGATTAGTATGTCGTCAACATACAAGCATAGGATTACTCCTTTGCCCCCACCATAGCGATAGTACACGCAAGTGTCGGCTTCATTAACTACAAACCCAGCAGAGGTTAAAGTCTTATCGAACTTCTCATGCCTTTGCTTGGGTGCTTGCTTTAATCCATACAAGGATTTCAGCAGAACTTCGCACACCTTGCCCTCTTGTCTGGTGCTATAAATCCATCGGTGATCCATGTAAATTTCTTCCTCTAGCTCACCATTAAGGAAAAGCTGTCTTTACATCCATCGATGGACAAGAAGACCATTGGAAGCTGCCAAGGATAATAACACTTTCGGATTGTAGTTAACCCGGCAACGGTGAGTAGGTATCAAAGTAGTCTTCGCCTTCCTTTTTGTGTATAACCTTTAGCTACAAGCCTTGCCTTGTACTTTTCAATAGTACCATCGGCCTAAGCTTCTTCTTAAATACCCATTTCTGACCAAGCGGTTTTACAACCCGCCGGTTTTATCTGTTACCTCCCATGTGCCATTTGCAAAGTGATGGAGTCCATCTCGCTACGGACCGCATCCTTCCAATACTCGCATCCGGTGATGCGTATGCCTGCGGCAATGGTTGTGGGAGTATCATCTATGAGATACACGAAAAATGTCATCACCAAAGGATTTTGCAACCCTTCGTCTCTTACTCCTCCTAGGAGCTTCAATTCTCATCATTCTCGTTATCGCGGGGGGAGGTTCTATAATTGGCTCAATAATAGGTGTGGGTTCGGGGAGCAATTTCATTAGACGAACTAGGTAAATCATATGCAACTTTCATCGGGAATATATGCTCAAAGAAAGTAACATCCCGTGACTCTAAAAGTGAATCAACCGCTATATCAGGCGCTTCTGATTTTACAACTAAGAACTTATAAGCGGTGCTGTGGTATGCATATCCTAAAAATATACAATCAACCGTCTTAGGCCCAAGCTTACGCTTCTTGTTTATAGGTACCGACCATGGCCAAACAGCCCCAAGTGCGCAAGTAATGGAGAGATGGTTTTCTTCCTTTCCATCCTTAAATGCGGAGTCACATCACTATTTTTAGTAGGAACTCTATTTAGAACATGACATCTTTGTTAACACGACCTCCCCCACCATGCCTTAGCCATACCGGGACGTTCCCAACATGGCATTCACCAAGTCTATAAGCGGCCAGGTTCTTTCTTTCGGCAACCCCACTAGATTGAGGTGAATGTGGAGGTGTCCGTTCATGAATTATCCCATTCTCCGCACAGAAAAGATCAAACTCATTTGAAAAATACTCCCCACCGCGATCGGACCTAACTCGTTTTATTTTCTTTTCTAGTTGATTCTCCACCTCAGCTTTATGAGTCTTAAAGCACTCAAACGCCTCATCTTTAGTTTTCAGTAGAAACACATAACAATACTTAGTTGCATCATCAATAAAAGTCATAAAGTATCTTTTTCCTCCTTTTGTCAACACACCATTCATTTCACAAATATCAGAATGTATGAGCTCTAATAATGTCGTGCGCCTCTCGTCTCTGACCTTATGTGGCTTACGAGGTTGCTTTGCTTGCACACACGCTTGACATTTAGAGCCTTTGACATTAGGAAAATTCGAATTAAATTCATCTTTGGATAAACGAGTCATGCAACCAAAATTAACGTGACACAAACATGAATGCCATATATTAGCCACAGTAATCGTTTGAATCACACACATGGTTCCGCGACTTTATTATAGAAATCGGAGAGTGAAAAGAGGAACAAGCCTCATTTGTCATAGCCTTTGCCAATGAATTGGCCATACCTCGAGATGACTACTTTATTTGACTCAAATACCGGCTTGAACCCATCTCGACACAAGAGGGATCCGCTAACGAGGTTCTTCTTTATTGAGGGCGCATGCTTTGAACGTTCTTGAGCCGCATACGATCTTTCCCGAAGTGAACTTGGATCGGCCGAACCAACACCAAGAACGAAGCATGCGAGCCGTTCTCCATCATGACGGATGAACCTCCGGTGCTGGTAAGATGAAAACATAGAGATATCAGTACAAACATGAATATTGGCACCTGTATCTATCCACCAATCATTAGATTGAAATACGAGAAAATACACTAGGTAAGGGATTACCGTACCGGATCCGCTAGGATCACCAATAGTCATGTTGGCGGTTTTACGCCGGTGATTCTTCTTTCCCTTGCGGTTCTTGCACTTCTTGGCGATGTGCCCATTCTCACCGCAAACGAAGCACACAACTTCATCCATGTTCATCTTCTTCTTCTTGAACCCGAGTAGTCGATTAGGCTTACGCTTTGTTCTTGCCAAAGATCTTTGCATCACGTTGGCACCGGACTGTTCGGGAGCTTTTTGGTGGAGCATCCTTTGCTCGAGCTTTCTCTTCAACCTCAAGAGTAGCCAACAAATCCTCAAGCGAGAATTGTTGTCTCTTATGTTTCGAGATGTGGCAAAATTCCTCCAAGATGGAGGTAATTTGGCAATGATGCCACCGACCACAAACTTGTCGGGCAAAACATGTCCAAGCCGTTCGAGTTCCCTCACAATAAGTTGGAACTCATGAGCCTGTTCCACGACGGGGACGGTTATCAACCATCTTGAAGTCGTGTGGTGCTCGCTCCATCACATACAACTCATGCCCGGCGTCCCGAGGTCCCGTACTTATGATCAAGGGCCTCCCACGGTTCAAGACACTTTTGATGTTCATATAAACATCACCGCGGTACCGTCGAGAGAACGCTAAGAACGCATCCGGACGAAGATCGTCGTAGCCGCAGATAAACTCTCGCACCTCTTTCTCGGATCCAGAGAGGTAGTGCGGGAGGGTTACCGACGACCCAAAACACGCCCATAGCCGAGAGCCACAAGCGTGCCCTCGTCTCGCCATCTCTTAAAATTCACCCCGGTGAACTTCTCAGGTTTCATTGCATCAGTATAACTCTTCATTGTGGTGATTGCATTCTATTAGGTTTTTGGATTGTTGGAAATAATAGCAAATCGGTGATGCAATAATTAATTCCGACAATTAAAAAAAGATCTACAACATGTATGAGAGATATATGATCCATCACTAGCACTACGATACTAGAGGAACGCTGGTAATCTAGTGCTAGCAACAACAAGAACAAGAGGGCGAACGAAGGGAGAGAATCGACATTCTTACGTTAGGGTTGTCGGGCGCCGGGAGCGCAAAGTAGGCAGCGGACCGGCGATGGAGATCGGCCGGAGAGGAAGAAGACGTCCAATGAAAGCAGTCCGCGGCGGCGCTTCCCAAAAACCTAATCGCCCCCTACCTCGTGCGGGGACACGAGGAGACGTGAGGCCGATTTCGCTCTCCCGACGACGATGGCACGTCGGCGGCGGATGGGATGGGGAAGACGGCGGCGGCGGGGCGATGGCACCGAAGAGTATGATTTCTCGGGTAGGTTAGGGCGACGTCTCGCCCCTCTATTTATACACGCAAGCGCAGCCTAATAAGGCAAGTAATTGCCGCGTCAATCACAAGCATTAAGGCAATAGAGCACCATTAGGGTTATTGCCATAATACGCGAGAATAATTGCTTTCCTAAATGGACCTTCCAAATAGGGACAGGCGCAATTTTCTCCATGCATGCAAAAATTTCGAGTAGCAAAAGGAAGCGGCGCGCGAAGTTAGCACGAGGGCGAAGAATGGCGGGACCATTCACGCCAAGAATCGGCGGCGCCAGCGCCTTCACGCCACGCCCCCCCGCGAGGCGAGGCGAGCGAGCACGCGTGTGTTCTTCTCTTTTCCTCTCATCAATTGCTTCAACAAGGTGAAGACCACTCTCCTATTTAAGTTGGTCTCACTCCTTCTAGTTGAGCAATGTGGGACTAAAGTCCCCACCATATCACCATGCATGTGTGAGTGGGCCTTTGGGATTTATATTTGGGAATATTTGGGCCAAAAGCCCAAATCTTCTAACTGACTTCATGTTACCGGGCGTTGCGAAACGCCGATGAAGTGGTGCTCGGCTCTTTGAGGCCGAATAGTTGAAGCCGGCACTTCCGGGCCGACGAGCCTGTGGGTATGCGCCGGGGCAGTATGAGGGGCGACGAGCACCTCATGGTATGCTTGTTTCCAAGCAACTTGAGCTTTGGCGTGGAAGCCAAACCCAGTTGTGGTGCCTCCGGTATCCACCGGTGAGGTTGAGTTGTTCATCACCTCTGTGCAGAAGAACTTGATCTCTTACCTTCTTACATCATAGCTCGGTAGAGGCTCGTGCTGATAACGTGTTAAGAAATCAGCGGTTCTTCTTACACACGAGAACATGTAACAAGCACAGAGATATGAGAACACAAGCACACATGGAGACACAGAGAAACACATAGTATTGGAGAGGAAGAGGGAGCTCTGTATATTTCATTTACTCATTGATAGTTACAACTGAAAGGAACATCATATATATATAGAGCGAGTAGTCTTGGATTCCTCTACTAGCTACTGTGTGCTCCCCACCTACATTTAATTGGCCACCAGACCAATCAGATATTATTGTGACTTGCAAGATTTTGCACAAGAAGATTTTGGGAGGACACAAAGAAGGAGTTTGGCCCACGGCCTAGTTCGTCCAATATGACATGTTCGGCACAAGCCTTTAAGCCCATGCAGGGTTGCATCAAGAGGCCCCATCCAAAAGAGGCCCAAGCCTTTCAGCCTAGCACAAGAGAGGAAATTGGTCGATGCTAATTTTATTTGTGGGGGAGCTGGACTGTTTTATTTGTGGCAGGTGGGCATGTTTAGTAAAGCTCTGGCCGTTCCCCTAAAAAAAAAGTACAGCTCTAGCCGTAGCTAAAACACCATGAATCAGATTTTTTTTTTTTTTTGAGCTAAAGATGTTTTTTTTAAATAAAACAAACAAACGCTTGGCTGTGAAACTTACTCCATCTAGTTTGCAATTAGAAGTCGTTTAGGACAGCGACACGGTTTTCAAGACACAACTTTGATCTCTTATTATTATAAACATATTTATGCAAATGTCATATATGTATACTTTTATCAAAGTGTTTTCTAAGACAAATCTATTCATATAATTTTTCACATTTATTTATAAACTCAACAACTTAAAAGATATTGATGACCGAAGGGAGTATCCTGTTTTGCCATAAATAACCGAGAGATGATAGATTGTCCAACATGTTCCTGGCTATCTAATTTGTTGTAATAGGTTGTACTTATGTTTAAATATTTGAGTGTGCCTTCTTTATGTAGCTCAGTCATGGCCCGCCGAGCTAGTAGAGGCATGTTAACAGAAACACGCATGTCAACATCATCTATGAGGGTATAATACAAACCAAACATACATGGTCAAGGTTATTCAAGAATATTTTTCTATGTTCCTATTATTAGATTTTGGGAAGGAATATATTTTTCTGTACTGTAAGATATAGTGGGCACATAATTAGGTTAGCAGCCTCTCCCCTTTTTGAATGGCTCTGGAAAGGTGCTAACCTTGGAAAAGACAAACTCTTTTTTTTTGGTTGCTGCTTAAGGACAGACTGAATACTGAGGGATTACTTAGAAGGAAAAAAATATGTTATTTCCTTCTTATTCCTGTGCTATTTGCAACTCATTATGTGATGAAACAATTTGGCTTCTGTTCTTCGATTGTCCTTTCAGTCAAGCATGTTGGATTGTGCTGGACATTAATTGGAATTTCAACTTGCCTCCTCTTGACATGATGATCCAAGCAAGAACAGATTTCAGAGCTCCCTTCTTCAGAGAGGTAGTTATTACTGCCTGTTGGTCGATATGGAACATGAGAAATGATTTGATTTTCGACAACAAACCCCTGCACTTATGCAAACTGGAGAAATTTCTTCAAGGATCAGATGGGCTTGATTTGCATCAAAGCCAAACCAGACCTTGCTTTGGTCAGATAAAAAATTGGTTGGAGAATATCCCCTAGAGTTTTTATTTTTTTCCTTTTTTGAGTCTGCGTAACTCCTAAAAATTCTTGCTTTGCACCCCTTGTGCACCTGTGCTTGTTTTTAATTACCTTATATCAATGAAAAAAGATTAGGTGGGGGGAGGGTTTCACCCCACTGAATCCTTCAAAAAAAAAGTGGGCACATAATTAGGATTCTTGTTGCATTTATGAAAATATTTACTTACGCATGGTTCTCCACGAAAACAGCTATAGGAAGTCAACCGGGTTTGCTATTCTAGGGTGTCTAGGCTTTTATGTTAGTGATCCATTTGAGCATTGAGGACACTTGCAAATAATGAGACTTGGACCCCTTAGTACAAATGAAACGAAGTTGTAGCTTTCATTGAAGTACAAATTGAGGGGGTTCCATGTTCCCATTTTCACTTTCACATTAGTGTATAACTAAATTTCTCGTGGAACATAATTAGTTCCTTATATGCATCATCGTCTACTCACCAAAATATCTTGATAGGATTGATGCACTTGTAGGGTTAAAACCGATTGTATGTCGAGGTTTATGAAGAAAGGTCTAAGAAGATTCAATTTTAGAGAAGCCTAATGTGGCTGAGATTTTTTGATCTTTGAAGAAAGTAGAGGAAAGAGAAAGGGTCCTACTCGCATGGATATAGCGTTCAAGAGAGCTCCATGGGTTTGTGCCATGTCGTACATTATTTTTATAAGGTCGGTACATAGTAAAAATGCTTAACAACATCGATTAATAATACGCTAATAGTGTGGTTGAGCTCATGTAACCATCTAGTGGCATTGTAACAACTAACTTGTATAACGAATCTTAATGATACATACATATTTGACAATTGCCTCTTAAACACCTTATATTTGGATAGGTCCATCTTTGGATCTAACATCTTGAACGTAAGGATTCCAATTTATCTTTTAATTAGTCGAAGAGACTATCATAAGAAGTTAAACTTAATAGAATCCTTAAAATTAAATTATGCAATATTTTCCCGGCTTTGGACACACCGTAATAAATGATTGAAAGGTGATATATTTTTTGAAATTTGAGCTTTACACTATGTAAGCATCAACGATATGAATTGGTAAATAAGGTCACTTTGGGATCCCTGCACCATATATATCTTGTTTCATACTATTCTTTTATGGGTAACAAGCAACTATGCTCTCAATTTCATAGAATCTTGTTCTGAAAAAGTTTATATCCAATAATTGTAGCTTTTTTCAAGAACATCTAAAACTCACCGCCTTGTTGTAAGAGAAAAATGGTCAGTTGTACTTTTAAAAATAGGACAATCTTGTAATTGTCATCTATCTACAGTATCCAATTCCCCTGCCCATGCTTGTCGTGGTGAGCCCCTGGGGGAGCGGGGGAAGGCGACCTGCCCCCCCTTGGCCAGGATTCCTTTTTTTTTAGACCAAAGGCAAAGATGCCCGGCTTTTATAGAAAGCTCAACGAAGATATACGGGTTTCTGTTGGGGTTACCAAACTTACAAAGGAGTACCAAAAGTCTCAGAGGATCTCACAAGCAACAAAGTTCACATAACAGAACCTCACCCTCTCAAAAGATTAAAGCTCCCTCCCAACTAAGACTATACTGAAAGACAGGATAACAAGCCAGCTGAGTTGAAACTCAGTGAGTGGTACTCAGTTGCGCAGTCCTTCCTTCAGCTTGATTAGCGCGTCCTCCCTCCGTGATGAGTGTCTTGTTTGCATTGTCCTTTGTGTGACAAGAACCCTGGGACTGAACGCCACCTGTTTAGTTGATTTGATAATCAGGTTAGAAAACACCAAGTCATTCCTTGTCTTCCATAAAGCCCAAGCTACAGCCCCCATGATTCCCCACAACAAGTCTCTATTTTCAATACAATGAGAGTTGTTAATCAAATCTTGATAGGATGAGATGGACGTTGGTATGTGAGTCCATCCAAGACTGTCCCTTACCCAGCACCACGTCACAACCACACAGGGACACTGAAACAACAAATGGTCTATTGATTCCTCCTTTTCACATAATTTCGTAACTTCGGCCTCATCCCAATTTCTTCTCCTCAATTGCTGGACTGTCTGAACTCTGTCATGCCAGGCCATCCACAAGAAGTTTTTTTTATTTTGAGTGGTAATTTCTGCCCCCACATTTCAACCATTTGTTTGTCAATCACTCCGGGGTTTGTAATGTATCTGTACATACTCACGGATGAGAATTTTTCGACCGTTCTAGTTTCCAAGTCACTTTATCCTGTTCTTCACTTAGAGTCACTCCCTCTAAATGTGCTTGTAGATCTTCCCACTCTTCTTGGGCGGTCCTTCAAATCTCATACGTACCTCGGTTGCCATTGAACTTGTTGGGCCTCAAACACCGATATGTCCCGATCAAAAGCGGATCTTGTACATGTTTGGACACAAAGTCTTGATTGGAGTTTCCCAGCCGGATATCTTCCAGAATCTAGTATTTTTACCATTTCCTACAATGTGGGCTTTCCCCCTCTCATACCATTCTTTTCTCGAGTGTAAACCTTGCCAAAACCGAGATGAACCCCCTTCTTGGTTTGGCGTAAAACCTCTCCCTTTTGAGGTATTTCTTCCTAAGTAAATTCATGCACATACTATCTTCTCCATTTTCTAATCTGAAAATCCATTTGCACAGCATTGCAGTGTTCATTGCTCTAGTATCAATAAAACCTAATCCCCCATAATCTTTTGGTTTATCAAGAGCATCCCATCTGATCATATGGAACTTCTTTTTTTCCCCCACCCCTTCCCGGAAGAAATTACTTCTGTGGGTATCAAATCTCTGGTGGTTTCCTTCATACAGCAGGTAGAAGCCCATACAGTACATAGGTAAGCTAGTCAAGCTGGTGTCAATAAGAATTGATTTCCCCCCAGATGTCAGATGTCCACACATCCAAGTTTGTAATCTCTTTTCCATTTTGTCGTTTTGCACTCTAGTTGGGCTTTGGTCAACCTCCTGTCACTAATTGGCAGCCCTAAGTAGGTTAATGGAAAATCCCCCATTTTGCAATTGAAGATGTCAGCAAGAATCGGTCTCGGCCTCTTCTGGCGGCGGTCCTTCTGCATATAACTCACTTTTGGAGTAGTTAATTTTCATCCACGACATTTCTTCAAAAGCGTAGTAAAATAAATTTCAGATTCAAGACATTTTCCTCCTCATATTGGATAAAATGAGCGATTGTGTCGTCAGCATATTGTAAGTGAGTCAAGCCCCCATCCACTAGATCTGGACAAACCCCCTTGAGATGGCCATTTTCACAAGCTATTGTTAAGAATTCAGAAAGAGCATCTGCCACCAAGTTGAACAGTACTGGGGAAAGAGGGTCCCCCTGCCTCAAACCTTTATAGCTCTGAAAAAACTTCCCAGTTCCCCATTTAGATTGACTGCCACTCTCCCCCCTTGAACTGCTTTCATCATCCAGTCAATCCACTTTTGATCAAACTTCTTTCTTTTTAACACATCTTGAAGAAAGCTCCAGTTAACTCTGTCATATGCTTTCTCAAAATCTAATTTTAAGATGACCCCCTTCTTCTTTTTTGACTCTCAATTCATGCGAGAATCTCATGGATCACTAGAACTCCATCAAGTATAAATCTCCTAGGAATAAAAAGCGGTTTGATTCTCACTAATGATTTTATTGATAACACAATTTAATCTACAAGTAAGCACTTTGGTAATGATTTTGTAGATGACATTTAGTAAACAGATAGGTCTGAATTGTTTAATCTGGTTGGCTCCTTTCACTTTTGGGAGAAGTATAATTGATCCATAGTTAAGTCTTGCCGGATCCAAATCCCCTATGTAAATCGTGAAGCATTTGCAGGATATCCCCCTTCACCTTTGTCCAGAAAGCTTTATAAAAGCCGCAGCTTGACCCCATCGGGACCAGTCTTTGTGTTGGTTTTCATTTCTTTAACAGCTGCTTCCAATTCTTGCATAGTAAATGGCCTAATCAGACTCTGATTGTCAGCCTCAGTGATATACCTCCTATTTGCCCAACATCTGTCACTCAAAAAGATTGATGGATCTTTTTCTCCCCCAAAAAGCTTTTTTTGTAGTATACGTGATATGAGTCTTTAGTTCCTCTGTTTCTTCAATCACTCTGTCCCCCCTCATTAAGGCTTCTAATCAGACATTTCCTTTTCCTCCCATTTGCAACATTATGAAAGTAGCTTGTATTTGCATCCCCCTGTAGTAGCCATTTTTCTCTCCCCCCGTCTTTGCCAAATCATTTCTTTATTTTCATAATTTTTACCAACCGATTCTCTAAATCATATCTTTGTGTCCATTCTTGATGAGTAAGGTCTCTTTCTTCGCTTCTTTGTCCCATCTTTCGATTGACATGATGATCTGTTGTTTTTGTTTCTTCCGATCACTCCCCCAATTCCTCGCTCCAACCTTTCATATATCTTCTTAGAAGTGCTTTCGAACAACTATGCCGGTGATCTAAAAATATACTTCTTATGTCTTCTAGGCCACTTGGATTCAATCCATTCTTTAAATCCTTCCTGTGACAACCAAACATTCTTAAATTTGAAATTTCGGCTCGATGCTCCCCTCGTTTTGGGTTTTCCACTATAATTGGGTTATGGTCAGATCCAACCCTAATCGAGATCTAGCCAGAACCGGGGAAACATGTTCTCCCACCCAGCATATAAAAATTTCTGTCAAGTACTTTGCCATAGTTGGATTCTCCCCGCTTATTTGTCCGTGTATAAACACCCCCATGTCTATGTATTTCTCTTAGCCCTGTGTCATTTATAAATTGATTAAACAGGTTGGCCAGACTGTTGTTGATGTTTCCATTTGAGTTTTCAGAGGCTTCTCTGATTATATTAAAATCACCCTCCACAATAACTGGTACTTCCAACTTGATAATCATGTCCATTAACGCTTTGAGAAAGTCAGGCTTCAGGTCTAACTGCATGTCGCGGGACCATACACATTAATGATCCCCATTTTATATTTGGAACCCCCATTTTCAAAGTCATGCTTTGACAAAACCTTCCTTCGAATAGTCAACACGGTCGCCAAACAATTCTTTGTTGCTTCCTAGTAAAAGCCCCGACCGCCATTAGGAGGGATCCACCTCCATGCCATATCCTCGGCCTCTTACTAGGTTTGATAACTCCCCCGGATGTGAAGTTCTCGTTTAATAGTCTCTTGTAGGCAAATGACATCCGGTTTGTGTTTAGTTTGTTATCTCCCCCAACTGTCTTCTTCTCCCCATTATTCAAACCTCTAATGTTCCAAAAGAGGATCTTCATTTGGACACCATTTTTTTTTTCCCTTACTGCACACATTTCTTTGGTAAGGGCTCATTTGACATCTCTTCATCCATTCTTGACAATTCCCCCAATAACTCCAAGTGACTCATTGACAGTCAGCCTCAGACTCTTCTTCTTCCAGGTCTTGACATTCAGCACCCCCTTCTTGACTTTTGTTTTTTTCCTCCATTTTCTGCTTCTCCAATCTGAAAATCTCAGCTTGTGCTATCTCCTTTGCTCTAATAGACTCAATGAACTCATCCACAAGTTTAGGTGTGTCACCTAGCACTATGTTACAAGACTTTGCTACTTCTGCTAAGTGGGTATTATCTACTTTGTGTAAAATAGTAAAAGAGTTTTGTTTTGTACCTTCGGATCATCTTTGGCTTTGAGCTTCATGGCTTTCTCCAAGATAGGTGTTGAGTTGTTTTCATGCCTTGGTCTCTTCTTGTTTTCTGCTAGGATGCAAACATCACTTGACTGATTCATGGCCTTCTGGAGCTCCTGCTCAACCCTCATCCCCCTCTTCTCTTGTGCATGGGTCAAAGCAGGAATGTCATCATCTTCTTGAACTTCCAGTACTTCTTGAGAATTGTTGGCATTATTTATGCCTGTTTCCACCATCATGGTCTTTTGACCCTCCATCTCAATCAGCATCCCCCCTCTTCTTGTGATTGGGTCATAACAGGAGCTTCCCCATCTTGAATCTCCAGCATTTCCTGAGTACCACCATTATTCTCTATTTCAATTTCCACCATCTTGGTCTTGGGTTCCTCATTCTGATTCTGGTCTGTAGCCATACAGTTCTTTGAGCTACTACCCCTTCTCTGGTCCCCTTGATTACTTGACTCTAGTCTGTCTCCAGAGTCCTGTGTCCTCCTCCCCTCCAAGAAAAGGTAACACGGGATCTTCATCATCAAGATCATCTACCTCATCCTCATCCTCTTCTTCCTCATCCTTCCCATTATCCTCAGTCTTGTTCTTGTATTTATGCTTTGGTTCCTGTGTTTTGGGTGTTTCCACTAGCCATGACACCAGAAAACCCTTGTGATTGAAATAAACCTTTGAAGCTCCTTTTATTTGTGATGGGTCTTTGGATGCCACTCTCACTCTGATGGGTCCCAGACCAGAAAGAGTTGACTTATCCAGCTTCACAAAATCTCCAATTAATTGAGCTGCTGCCTTCATAGCCCTCTCCTTCCTGGCCCAGAAAGGTACTCCCATGACCTGAACCCAGACTTCTGCTAGAGAATCTGTACTCCCGGCCAACATGTCAGATTTCTCCACTGCCACCTTCATACCTGATATTTTGCATTTGAAATCTTCCAGCCTGGTTAGGAATTCCAGGTCAGTCTGAGATGGCACCACAAACATGAATTGATCTGTATCAATCTTCTTGACTTGCCAATCCCATGTGGAGCTAATCAAGCACGCAGCTCCACTGTCACCTTTTTTACTGTACCCTTGCCTTCCAGGATTGTCATAATAGCAGTTGGTGGACACTTGGCCATCTCCTCCTCTGATACTGGCACCTGGATGTTGTAGAACATTTGCCCTGGCAATCCATATGCACATAATTGCAAATCTTCTTTCTTCTCTTCTGGCCAATTGGATGCCATGTGACCAGGCTTGAAGCAAGTGTAGCACACTGCTGGATTGGGACAATTATAGCTCCCGTGGGCTGTTCCATGACACCTGTGGCACTTGTCTTCCTGATCTTTTCCCCCCATCTCCCTGAACTGATCACTCCTCCCGGCTTGACCTTTATTAAGCTTGTTCCTTAGGTCTCCATCTTCATTTTGATAACCCCCATAATCTTGAACCCTTCTCTTTTCCCCTCTATTTTTCGTCTCGCTCCTATTGAAATCTCTCCCAAAGATCATCTCTGCCTATACTCCTCTCTCCCCTGCAGCCTATAGTAGCCTCTCTACCAGCCCCATCTCTTCTAGTATCGAACTGATTGTAGTTGGAGTTATGGTTGATTCGCTCACCTTGTCTGTAATTGTAGTTGTCCCCCTCCCGCTGACGACTGCGGTATTGCTCATCTCTTCCAAAGTCTTTTCGGTCACCATCCTTGGCTTGATCTTCGACCCTTTGCGCTCCATGTCTTCTTTGGCAACTTCAACGAACGACCTTGAATCGGCGAGCTTGGGTGTGACTGCTTGGGATGTGTCTAGCCTTCCCCCCAAATCTCCTGACCTCCTTCTCCGATGCCGAAACACCAATGGCGGCGGCCTCTAAAACCCTAGCCTTGGGAACCCATACCCAACGATGAGTCCTTGGTCTCAGATATGAGTGGTTGAAAAGATCCTCAATGTTACTTCCAAAGATACCCGGCCCACTGGGCTCATTTTGAGGCCCAGTAACTTGTTCTTCTAAATGTGTCATCTTCTTCCCCCCGTGCTTGTAGTTCCCGCTTGCTTCTCCCCCAATTTGAGAGGCGATTCATGGCACCCCTAACGCCATGGCTGCTTTGTCAAGGTCCTGCAATTCATCAAGTGTGATGTCCTCCCCCTTCTTCCTGCTCGCTCCCTGCTCCGAATCATTCTGAACCCCCCTGTTGGCACCCCTGTTCGGGACTCGGGCATCAGTATCCCCCGTTTGATTGTCTCGGCGTGCTTTGTGACGACTCTGTCCCCATTCCGCGACTTGGGCTGAAATTGAACAATGAAACCCCGATTTCTTCAGCCATCCTCGCCTTCTCGGCTTTGCCTTAGATTTTGACACACCAATCTCCCCTCATTGGCTCGCTCCAAGGCGAAACCGAAGTGGATTTGCCCCGCCCGCCCACTGCACGAGCACCATCAATCCCCTGTTGCCCCCATTTGGAAACACCATCGTAAGCCTCCGCTGCGATTCATGGCGATATCCCAACCCCGGGTGACTTAAGACCCCCTTTCCGCACGGACACCGACAGCCCCCTCGTCCACCTCGCCGGACAGACACAGCAACCAGTTCGGAAAACAGAGGAGAAGACGAAAGGCGAGAACGGCGACGAGTTACCTCCCGAAAAGGGGGTGAGCCGGAAGCTCGCCCCCGCCCGATGCTTTTCCCCTACTTTTCGCCGCCGATCACGGAGGAATCGCCCGCTCTCGGCGGCCAACGGCGACGAGTCGCCCCGCCCCAGTTGGCCCCGTGAGGTCCTTCCGGGTCAACAAGCGGCCGGCGGGACCTTCCTGGGTCTGAACTAACAAATCCGACACCTTCGCCGGATTCCTACCGGTCCTCGCGCCAACCCACCCGATCCACCACCAACCACGTAACTCGAAACCCCAGCCGTGGCTGATGAGCGACGACGGCCGGGCCGGGCCGTCCCTCATTGCCGACTCCCCCGCCCATCCTCCCGCTTCCTCATCGCGCCTCCCGTCGCTTCCTCCTCGCGCAGACCAAGCGCCGCAAGACCGACCGGCACGCGCCGGTTTCAGTCCGCCCGCGACTCGCGCCCACGAGCTCCCCCTCGAGATCCGCTCCCGCACAAGCCCCACACCTACGGGCCCCCGTGGATCGAGAGCAAGCCACCTTCGCCTCCTCGACGCCCCTCTCGGGCGACATCTCTTCGTCGGGCGCTGGGCAATGACGCATCCGGGCCGACGACAGTGGCTTCCGAGGTCGCACGCCGCGGCAGGCGCCACGCTGGCCGTCCCACGGGTATCTCCGACCCCCTGCCGCAAACCGGAAGTGGACACGCGAGGAAGAAGTTTAAGACAGAGAGGGAGCGAGCGCGTCTTGCCAATCGCCGCTCAGACCCTTCTTCTCCAAATGGGTCTACTACGACAAGATGGCGTCAATTCGCGGTCCGGCCCCCCGCCCTCCGCCCCAGCGCCGCCTCCGCCTCGCCTCCACTGCCTCTCCAGCTGCTGCCCTTCGCTGCAAAGCGCCGCCGTGACAGGCAGCCATCGGGCGCTTTCAGTGGGGGATGAAAGCTCTTGAGCAGCTTCTTGGTGGTGTCGGGGACGTCGTAGTTCCCAGGGTTTCAGGGTCAGGTGCGGAATTGGGTGAACGTGAGCCGCACAAAAATAATGCTGTTGATTTGAATCGGAATGGGGTCGTGACTCTCACAGAGTCTTTACTACCTAAAAAGGATGAAAACTATACTTGTTTTTCGTGCGGTAAAAAAACTATTCACCATCGCCTCGCTCCGTTCGACGAAAGCACCGTGGCTCCGCTCCCCCGCCCCTGCGATCGCGGTATCCCGAGATCTCCTCCTTCCCCATAATTTCTCTCTATATTTTATATTTAGAAAAAGAAAGTATCAGTCTAAAAATAGGAAACAAACCAAATCAATCACGCCGTCGACCTCCTCCTCCCTTCGCAAAAAAAAAAAAATCTCGCCCTCAAGAACGAAACCATCGTCCCTCCTCGCCCTCGCTCAGCGCCCCTAGGTGGACTTCGGTCTTCCTCCATCCTCCTCGCGACGCCTCCCCTGCGTCGTGCGATACCGCGGCGTTGCGGCCTTGACCTCGGCTCTGTTCTCCTCAATTCGCGAACCATCGATACGTCTACTCGCCAGCAGGCCGCGCCGCCGCCGACCGCGGCCACCCCGATCTGGGCGCGCTGCCGCCGGCCACGCCAAGCTGGGGAACCCCGTCTAGCCTTCTCAGTGGCTTGTCGCTCCTTGACATCCTCGCGCTCTCCATCTCTCTCTCGCGCGCGAGGGCACGGGCGCAGCCCAGCACCAGCACGGGGTCCCGGCCACTGTGACGGAGAGCGACGCAAGCGCAAAGGCAGCACCCCCGGCCCCCGGGCGTCCATGACATTCATGGAGGCCGAGGTCGAGAGACGAGAGCAACGAGCACTTCCGGCACCGACCAAGGTCTGTCAATGGTGATCCAAGATTGGTTGGGTAGGAGAGCGGTGTTTTCAAGTTCATAATTCTTCAGTTTCCGTTTGTCTCCCCTGCGATGGGATTAATTTATTGATGATTCAATTGCCGTCAGCATGCACATGGATCATCATTGATAGACCTTGGTTTATCTGACTAATGAGTGAAATTGATATATTTGATTGGCTCTGTTGGTGTAAAATTCTTGTTTTTTTCCAGTTTTTCAGTGGCATGATGAGGTTGGGGAATCAAGAGGGCCTCTTTTTTCTGTTATCTTGTGCTAACAAAATCTGGTATTGACAAGGTCACAACCATTGCTCACAAAGAGGCTCGAAGACTGCACGAGTGCTCGTTGTTTCTTAGCTCTTATGGCTCAATTACTGAAGGCAAAGGCATCAGAATGGGAAATGATGGTGGGATCCAAGAGATAGGTTTGTTTTGTTATCAATAGTATTTTAGTTGACTAAAATTTACATGTCTGATCTCACCATCATGTGGAACCGATGAGTATTTTTTTATAGTAATTTTGTTCCTGTTGTTTGCTTCATCAAGACTGCAAAACACAAAAACATCATCTTTGAGCATAGGAACATATACTGTTCATTTATTGGAGTACTCATGTATGCTATGTTTTGTATTTTACGGTAGTGTTGGCATATGGGCACACTACTTTCTTTTAGTAAGCACTGTCATATTAATTGAGTGCACATGAAAGATAATAGAGTGCATACCCTACTCTCTGACGTACTGCTGCTATTTCTGATTGCTCAATGTAGAGGAGACTCGTGGGTGCTACTGCTCCCTACCTACTGCCACGCTACTATTGGTAAATTTGGGAAATATGGAATGATGTTTACAGGTTATCATTTCATCATCTTTGAAGTATCCTCATGTAAAAAATTGTGAATTTTAGTTTCTGCTTTTAATGTGTTTCCTCTGACTTAGCAACAAACTGGATTACAGATTGATAACTAGAGGAATTTATATTCTATGAGCAAAATAGCAGTTTAAATTGACCAGCAATTTTCAGTTACATGGATTTTTTTTTTGAAATGTCAGGGGGGCTAGAATTCTCCACCTGAATATATATTGGTAAGAAATCAACAGTCTCGTTTTTTGGGCGAAAAACGAGGCAAAAACCCCGCAGTTTTTAGAAACAAGGGGGGTAATCCTGAGGGGCTATATGTATTATATATGAATTTTCAGTTGCATGGATACTGCATAATAGCAAGCCATTACCATTAGCTGTCACTGAGAGTTATTCACTTGTATTTGTTAAAAGAAGATAGCATTTTAGAATTAACTCAGTTCAGCCTAGAGTTTGCAAATAAGAGATAATTGCTCCTCACTCTTCAGTTAAAAAATAAATAAATTATTGGGCCACATGTTTGGATTTCTCTGATCAAAGGGCCACATGTTGTGGTTGCAGATTGCTTAGCAAGGAACTGACTTGCTAGAGCAGACATCCAAGATGTCAAATAGATGGTTTGTCTTGCACTTACTTATTGTTTTTTGTTAATAATTGCTCTGGGCAAATGCAATTCCACTCTATTTCTCTAGGAGGTGGTGCACATTAGTATCCGCTTTTAGGTCATGAGAAGTTCAGACACTGGCAATTCAAGGAGGTGTTGGCAATTCATGGAGGTGTTTTTTTTCTCTGGGGGCATAAGGTGATGTTTTACTAATTTTTTCTGTTCTAAATATTAGCAATTTGCTAGGTTCTCATGAGAATTTCAGCAATGAACATTTAGAGTAGATATGTGATATTCACTTCCCATCACTCAAGTTGGTAACTTTTGATCATTGCATTGCTTGATGCTTTCTACAACTAGACATATCGTTTATGTTTTTTAAAAATTATCATGAGAAAAGGTTCCTTTGATTACAACTCTGTGTAGGGTCGAAGGAACTACAAGGCACATCTTCCCCATCAATCACAGTTGCTCTATTGCCTTCACCATCTCATGGTGGCAAAAGCCAAGCTCAAGAAGATTAGGGTCCTTTTACAACATCTCTTACAACAATAGCATTGCACATGACTCTGAAGAGCAATAGAGGTTTTATGCAAAAATCATGATCCTGCTTTTGAGCATGGATGCCCTTGAGGTAAATTTTCATTCATTCAATTATTAAGTGATTCAATGTCTATATTAGACAATAGACATGCATTCAACATGTGTTTAGCACATCTGTTAATTTCTTAATTTCATAAAATGACAAATGTAAGCCCTGTGTTTGCTGACAGTTTCATCCTTGATAAAGGTAAATTATTAGCATCAGCTTACTCCAAACCACATAAAGTTGCTCGTGGTTGTGAAGTGAGTGAAGTGTATGCCTGTGGTACAGGAGGGTGCCAGTGACAGTCAAGTGTGGCGCTAGGGATCATGAGGTGCTGGTGCCAAGTCAGGGCATGTAAAATGGACTTATAAGGTAGCTAGAATATATAATATTAGGAGTAGAATCTACATGGATATATGAACCGATAAATTAGTTCAAATGTATAGACCTCAAAATTATTTTTGAATTGTGATTCACCCATTTGTAACTAGATTTGCACAAGATTGCTTTGATTTGACCACCACTTATATTGAATTATGATTGGTTTGATTTGACCACCTTTTGTTTTTTTTTACTGAATTATGATTCGTTTATTTTGCACCATCAATATATGTTTGAGCTCCTCTTATTTGCACCTACCTTCACTGTCATCAAATCCTCTTATGCTTCTTGTGCTCATCGATGATGTTCACATTTTCAGCAATATGAATTCTTGTGTGATGAGGTGATCGATATAGGTCATAGTACTCAATCAAACAGAGGCAACTTCAATGCCCTTTCTTTGTAATGGCTCAATGTATGCAGATCATAGATGCTTATATTAAGACGCTGAAGGCCCAGCAGGGTTTGATAGAGGTTGGGAGGACAATCTAACGCTGAAGGCCCAGCAGGGTTTGATAGAGGTTGAGAGGACAATCTAACGCTAAAGGCCCAGCAGGGTAGAGGTCAGGAGGACAATCTATCCTAAAAGGGTGTGGATAACTGCACTCATAAAAGCCGGATAGAGAAAAGGATGAGATCATTGAAGCCAAGTACCCTAACCGCGACACTTCCTCGCGTCCTAGGTTAGGGTGAAAGGTGGTAGTTTACTTGGACCATGACATGGGAGCAATTTTTTAAATGATCTATTGTTATTGGATTATTAATTTTTCTGGTTGACAAAATATTTATTATTTGATTGGTAGTTGTTCCTTCCAATAAATGTTACCAGTTCACGCTGGTACCTTGGTGTTATAAACGCTAGCAAACGTGAGATCCATGTGTTAGCCTCTCTGGGCGTCATGTTCGGACATGCTGATCTCAATAAGACACATAGTATTACCCATGTGATAGGTACTAATATTTACATATATACTCAAATATGTGTACATGATGGTTTGAAGATGCGAGATTTCTTACTGTTGATATAAAACATTATTTAAGCTGCATTATGGGATGGTCTATACATGAGTTAGTGAGCCTACGGCGCCACACTCAGTGACGGTTAAATTTACAAACTTTTTCTTTTTGGATTAAATGTTACTTTAATGTCGATATTTAATTTCATATTTTTGTTATTTTTATTATGTGATCCATGTGTTTTTATTATACAAATTTTGTTATCCCGTAGCAACGCACGGGCTTTTAACTAGTCAATTCAAGAAGTTTGAGGAGGTTTTTGTGAGGATGGAGAGTAGCAAGAGGCAGCACATGGCGGAGGTGGAGCAAATGAGGAGGGATTTGCAAAGGGACCTAGATGCAAAATGGAGGGAGATTTTGGAGAAGGCGCAAGCGGAGATTGCTAGTCTCAGTAATGAGGATGGGGACGAGGATGATTCGAGGAAGATGGGGATGTTGGTGATGAGCAAATCAATGGTGCCATGGATGCTTCTCCTTAGCATACAGTGAGGTTGGTTCACTTATCTCAGCAGCTTATGCTAAATGTAATATTTATTTGAACCTGTAAATGTTAGAAATATTTTTTAAAAACATCGTCAAAATTGGAGAAGTTTGAGGGACAAAGATAAAATGACCTATTTGGAGCAAAGGGATCAGCAGGTAGTCATAAGCTACTGTGATATAGTGCAGAAGATTGGAAATGTTTGCTTGAACCTACGTTGAGAATCAGAAATGTTTCTGAGTGCAGAGGAGGCTCATTCTCAATTTTTTTGCAGTGACTGGGCTGTCAGTTATATGCTGAAACAAAGTTTTGCTTAGTAATTCGTCTTTCGGTTGATATATTTTGTTACCTTAAACTTGTTAAAATATTTCACGAATCCTTTGTACTTTGGCCTGTTTGGTTCAAAACTAGGACACAAGTTTCCTGTATTGTTTAAAATTTGGTTGCTTTGTGAGGGCATGGCTGAGACATCCTTTTGAATGCATCTTCATGGGCGTCTCCCAAACATTATCTCTTCTGTATCAAGCTTTAGAAGCAAGTTGACAAACACTTGTGAATCATGACTTTATTTGGTAGTTGCATCGTATTTTTCCTTATTTGTAAACAAAATATCTGGTCTACATGGTTTGACATATAACTAGTTGAGTTAGCTGCTCCCTTTGGCTTTTCCTTGGTTCGATTATGCTTGCATCTACGAAATGATGGGAGATATGATCTCTGGATTCTCACCAAATGGTTCGCGGATTGCTTGCCGTTTGAAATCACAGTCCAATAAATTCTCTTTGGTCTTTTATGTGGTATAGATGCTAGAAAATATTGCCATCAAAATCCACATCCACATTCTTTTGTTAGGACCTCGAAAAAATTTTCAACTTGTGGTTGTGCAAGTAGTTGGTTCCCTGGAATGTGCGCCTATTTTGTTGTCTTGTAAATTTTCATGCTGCAAATTCGAACATGGGCGATGACTTGTTTACTTTGTTGTTTCAGGAACAAAATTGGGGTTCCCATGTCGATAGATGAACCCACATGTTAGACAGGTGGTATGATTAACTCTTTAGGTCCTGATATTAGGATTGTGAGTACCCAAATCTCTAGAGAAAGGAATTAGCAGGGGGAATATGTCTGCAACAACCAGCGCAGATTGTTGTATAATTCCAATATGTATTTTTTTTTCTCAGCAACACTAAGCAAAATATTACTGCTCTTTTTGGTTACTGTATATGGCTATTTGTTTACTGTATATCATTTGATAGCTCGTAGTGTTTACTGTACTTGGTTATAACTGCTGCATTTTACCTTTTTTTTTTCCGGAACCGAAGATTCCAGGGCCTTTCGGTGTTCCAGATGTGCTCATAAAAATTATTTGGTATTATCTGTATTGTGCATTTGTGTAGGTTTAGAAGTCTAGGAATTTTTTTGTAAAAAAATATAGGGTGATGCCTCTGTCTTAGCATTAGCAAAGACACCGTCAAAGGTTAGAAAACTTAGGATGCCTTTTTATGAAAATTTATTCTGCTACCATATGATTTTTGGGGATAGTTTTTTTAGGCTACTTTTAGTGGAAGTTTCATATGAATTTCATTCGTATAGGAGTTTTTATGACGTGAAATGGTATTAGTGGAATTGCATCATCCAAACCTTTTCACCATCTCTCAACTTTATAGTCACCCTTTCTCTTCGTAAAATTTCGAGAATAGGGAGAGGTGAAACGCTTCGCGCGTGAGTGTACTACTTGCAAGATGCAAGTCGTCAGTCCTGCTCCTCCCAACACAACACCAGGTGGTCTCCGTCCCTTAGCATGGCAACGTCATCGACCTCGGCGCCGTCGACGGTGAGCACCTTCCTCGCCGCCTTCCCGAACTTTGCCTCGGCGATTTTCATCAGCTCTTGCAGTGAACCCGGAAGGAGGACGAGCTTCCCTGCACCTACATGGCTCCGATGCTTGTCTGTACCATCGCCGGGGAAGCCATCATGAATGACCACTCGTAGTCCGCGCTGTCGACACGGCAAAGTGAAGGGAGTTGCGGTCTCTTCGTGTTGCTCAGTGCCAAAGCTGCCATTCTGATTCTGGCTTGGAACCATCCTGGCGCTGCCGTCACCGTTCTTGAGTTGCATCTGAAAAATGGCGCCGATCTGAAGGTTATCCTGGGCAAACAAGACATGTTACAACCAAAGTTTCAGAGTTCACAGTGCAAGTTTCGTTTTTGCCCCTACCATGCTTGATTTCCTGGAAAAACGGCGCGTCCGTTGAAACTTGTTCTTTGAAAGATTTGAGGTGCTGAACAAAATTTTCGTATACGGTGTTGGCATCTGAAGTGTTGGAACGGAGTATCTGCAGAAGATGGCTGTGGCCGATGCACACGGCCTGCGTGAGCCTGCTGCTACGGACGGTGAACGGCTGCGGGATCCCCAAAATGACACCCATTTCCCCCTGCCATGCCGTGTGGCCCGATCTTCGTCACCAGCTGAAATGAAAGAGGGCACCACACCGCAGCTGATCAAAAACTCGCTGGCATAAAAGAACCAAGAAAGCGACTGCGGTTTCTTTTCATGATTGTGATTCACATTATTACTGAGAAAGGTAAAAAATGATGTTCAAATTATTTCATGGAGTCTGCTTAATGAAATGCGCGCGAAGAGCGTGTTCTAGAAAAATTATTTCATGGAGTTGGAATAGCTTGCCTTCTCTGTTCCATCAGCAGCAGTTGCCAACACGTCCTGTTGTAATGTAAGGAAGCAAAGGAACGGGATGAACAGTGTTGGAGCAAGGATAAGTTTATTGCCAGACAGAGACCTAGGTGTGTGAATTGCTGTGTTCTTACCGCTGCACCGGACACGATGATGTAGCAGTCTGCCGAGGTCACCTTCTGTAGGACAATGTCCGCCTTGGGAGGGAAATACTCTGCCCTCATCTCCGAAACCAGCTGCAGGAGGGAGGTCGTCGGAGGCTTCCTGAAACAGGTAGCAGCGCCGTATCGTGTCCCTGAAGAGGTGGTGCGCGACCCGGGACCCGAGCGGCGCGGGCAGGTCGGAGAGCAGCTGCTGCTGGGTCACCTCGCCCGTGCTGAACCTGAGCTGCGCGGCCGCCATCATCTGGTCCCTGAGCTCCGGCGGCAGGCGGTTGAGCGTCCCGAACGCCGAGACGCGGCGCACCGTGTCCCTCATCCTGAAGGTGTCGGTGGCGGCGTGGACGACGAGGTTGGTCATGTTGCCGATGATGTACGAGGTGAGGCCGATGTTGAAGAGCATGTAGCAGGTGGCGAACACCATCTCGCCGGGGTTCACGGCGTGCAGGTCGCCGTACCCGACCGTGGCCAGCGTCGTGATGGACCAGTACACCGCGTACGTGTAGCTCCCCACACGCTGCGGTCCGAGAAGTCGCGCACCTGGCTGCCCAGCCACGTGTTCTGCTCCTCGTCGGCGCCGTGCCCGTGGTGGAACGCCAGCCACAGGAAGATGCACGCCGACGAGTGCAGCGCCAGCAACGTCACGCCGCACAGTTTGGTGAGCCTGGTGTAGAAATAATCGAATCGTACGCCCTTCTCCAACCTGCAGGCCGGGATACGTATAGCGTGTCTGTACTGTAAGTCGATCTGTACAGAGAGAAAGAGAAGCATGGCTTACGTACCTCGCAAAGAGCTTTACTGACGCGCTGTAGTCTCCACAGCCGGAGAAGATTGATGTACCTGAATCCAGTGCTCCTGCCGCTCACCAGCCGGTAGATTAAGTGAAACGGGACCGTCGAGGCCACGTCCATTGCGAACGACGGCCGTGTGAGGTACCTGATGAGCAATGAGTGCACGTACACAGGCATGATTTTCATTTGGCGTACAATACCAGGTGGCTGATATTTTTTTTTAAAAAAAAGTTAGTGCAAAGTATATCAGCTAACTGATATACAAACCTGGTGGCGATCTTCCTGCGGTCGTCGACGAAGAGATTGGCGGATCTGTCGAAGTAGGCTACGAAGAAGGAGACGGCGATGTCGACGGCGAAGAACACGTCGACGATCAGGTCCACGACGAGCAGCGGCCTGGTGGCGGCCTTCTCGAACGCCAGCTCGAACGGCGACGACCACGCCGAGTAGAGCACCAGCACGATCAGGAACCCCTGCCACCACCTGATCCATCGACACACCCTGGCAGCCGTCAGTGCATGCATGTCAAATTGACCAGGAGTCATGCGCAGCAAACGTCACCTGTAGCGGCAGTCGTAAGGGTTGATGGTGTTGTTGCCGACGGGAGGGCAGAGCTCGCCGAATGCCGGGAGAAGGTCGCCGGAAACGCCGCCGCCGCGGCCGATGCCCGGCAGTGTCCAGCTTTCTGATGTCTCTGCCCCTGGCCTTCGTCTTGCCATGCCAGCAAAAAGCTGCCCTGCGGTGACCTCTGAGATCAGCACATATAGAACCACACCGAATGAACGACATGAATCGGTAGAGTGTTTATATGTAGCCAATGTAGGCGTAGGTAGCTAGATGGATGCACGAAACGAAAGCAATGGAACAGTGCCGCATTTGCGTCTGTCGTCGAAATAATTCAGCTATTTTAGCGACGGTGGCGCAGATCATGGTCTGACTAGAACACGGCGATAATATTTGTTTGTCACAATGATTGGGTCCAGGTGAGTTAAAGGCGACCCATAGGCGGTTTATCCAGATAACTTGTCTCGTCCTAGGCTTGACTAGCGAGTTCTAATGCACGCTAGCTTGCTTTAGAGCGTCACTAGAGAAGATCAAGATCGAAGAATCTATATATAGCTCGTACACGCAAGAAACAGAAGTACTACCAAACATTCGAGACAATGCTATCAGGTACTTACGCTAATGGCGCATACATACATACATATACATATATACGTACCTGTTCAGCCTGCAGGGCGCTACAGGACGATGACGCTGCCAATGGAGCGAGGCTGGAGTCGCTGGACTGGACGAGGGAGACGAAGGCGAGATTGAGAACTCCGATCGTTTATTTGGCAGCAGCCACCCTGTGCTCTGCGCCTTCCGTCATGATTCGATCATGAACGCCGACCAACATTTCCTTCTTTTTCGTTGGAGGATCGGCTATATCACGCGCGCGTGACTTGCATCAGATTTGGAGTTGGATTCACTCCCGGATTATTCCTAATACAGTATTTCCTTCCCTAGTTAGTACCTGACATTCTTTCATCTTATTTGATTCTTCGTTTTCCTTTTTCTATTTTTTTCCATAAAAGAAAGCAGGCATTTTATTTGGAATCGCTACAATCTTGACGAGAGCAAAACTGACTTGTTCCATGTGTCCTAAATATAAACCTATAGTAAACCAAAATGAACGTATATAGCCTGTTCTAATTACCACATTTAGGTTGGTGATAGACTATTATGCATGTGAAAGTTTCCTTAAGGAAAAAGTTCGAATTTCCTCCCCAACTATCACGAAAGTTCACTTTTCCTCCCTCAACGACAAAAAACCGGACAAATCACCTCCCTCAACTTTTTAAACCATGCAAAATACCTCCCTCGAAAAGCGGTTTTGAGGGCGTTATTGCTACAGTAACAGCGGTTTATCTTTTCCTTTTTCAAAAAAAAAAAAAATTCGGGTTGAATCTTTAAAAATCATAGTAAATCACAGAAAAATCATACAATGAAAAATCTAATTTTTCTAGACTCCACATGATTAGATCTACACATTGAATATATAATATGATATGATTTAGTACAAAGTTTTTGTTATGAAGGTTTTGTATTTTTTTTTTTATATTTATTTGGTGAATCTTTTAAAAAATCATAGAAATCATAGAAAAATTATAAAATAGAAAATCTATTTTTATACTCCACATGTGCATGTCTACACAGTGAATATATAATATGGTATGCTTCATTACAAAAATTTTTATTGTAGCTTTAGATCAATACTTTTGTGTAATTTATTGAAATAATTTGTAGTCGCAACTTTTATAATTATTTTCTTGGGTCTACAACATACCATATTATATATTCAATGTGTAGATCTATTCATGTGGAGTCTAACAAACTTGGATTTTCTATGATTTTTTTTGTGATTTACTATGATTTTTCAAAGATTCAACCGAATTTTTTTAAAAATAAAAAGACAAACCACTGGTACTGTAGCAATACCGCCCCTCAAAACCGTTCGAGGGAGGTAATTTGCATGGTTTGAAAAATTTGAGGAAGGTGATTTGTCCGGTTTTGACGTTGAGGGAGAAAAAGTGAACTTTTGTGATAGTTGGGGAGAAAATCTAGACTTTTTCCTTTTCCTTAACGTTTGTTTTCGAACTCTGATTGAAATTCGGGCTGGTCGAAACAGTGTTTACTCGGCCCAGATATTTTCATCACTTAGAGGGCCTTGGCCCAAATAGTTTCCCATGTGTGGTACCCAGCCCAGGTATGACTATGAATGCAAGTTGTGTTTGTTTGCATTTAGCCGTGGATGCCCTGCCAAACATGGGCCGCCATGCCCACCAAAATTCGTCGGCCGCAGGAAGAGGGAGAAATGAAGTAACGAAATGTAAGTTGGCATTGCTACCTGGGACACGCAGCTTCACTAACAAGCAAACAATTGTTGCATTAGAAACCGAACCATGAGGCAAATCCTGTGACCTTTTTTGAAAAAAATATTATCACATGCCTAAAACGAGCCCTCCCCCGCACCCTCCAAAAAAAATAGAGTAAGCGGGCCAGCGTGGGCCCAAAAAGGGCGTCAGGCACCCCAACACGTGCCCTAGGGGACGGCGCCACAGCTGCTGCGCCGCTGCCATCGTCTCTATCTAGTTACCATATAGAGTCTTAGGAGATTTTGAAAGAGATTAGATAGTTAAGGGATCAAGTTGTTAGTTGAAAAGTATAATCCAATTTTAAAAGGATCTCCTAAGTTGTTTAAGAGTAATTCTCATAGTAGGGATTATAAATACTATATGTATGTAATCATTACGATCAAGAAAGAAATGACTGAAAGGTTTATTGCATTTTCTCTCTCCTCTCCGTGAAGCCTCCTCCTCCCCTCCTAGCGTGCCGCCGTCCCTCGCCCCTCTGCCATAGCACCGCCGCCTCCTCCTCTCCCTCCATAGTCGCCGCGCCCCTAAGGGCGATCACTCTTTTGTTACAAATATATTCATAACTTCACCTTTTAAAAAAAGAGTTATACACATAATTTTTATGCAACAACATTTATGAAACTTGTTACCACCATTTTTTCGTAACTTTTTCAATATGGTTTCATAGGTAACTTATCATGACCTCTTTTTTACATCACAACAATTTCTCAATATAAATTTGCACCCAACTTTTTTATATATAATATAATAAATATTTTTTACGCATAATGTAACTCATGTTAGATATAATATGGACTAGGTCCATGTTATGTTTAATTATATCAAATAATTCTAGGACCCGAATTTAATTAAGTATGTTTTTCTATCGTACTGACCCTTTAATGCTTGTGCACTTTGGCTTGTGGCCTGACGTGTGAGTGCTGGCTATTATTAGCCACTTCGATGAATGGTGGAGTAAGAGTTACTAGTGCATTGATGACTTCGTCTTGTGGCCATGTGTCTTCCTGGCTTGACGGCATGCAACGATGACTCTTGGTCTTTGGCTCCCGAGTACTCCTACCTATTTATCTACAAGTGTTGAAAGGAAACCAACCTAAAAAATCCAGCAGCTTTTCAATCGTTCCGCCCCGACGCCGACGAGCATCGGCCTCAGGAGAGTAGACCTCGGAACAGCGCCGGCCGTGTCCACCTGCCGGGTGGAGGCCGGACGTAGTGTTTTTTGGGGAGTGTCCGGACGACGACACGACTACCGCGTTTGTGGTGCTTCTTCCCGTGGCAGCAGCAACACGGTGATCTTCTTCCTAGCGCTTGCACTGCATCGAGCAGGACCACGGCGTCAACAGCCAATATGACTGGAACC
This sequence comes from Hyparrhenia diplandra, assembly GCA_015847255.1. Lineage (NCBI taxonomy): Eukaryota > Viridiplantae > Streptophyta > Magnoliopsida > Poales > Poaceae > Hyparrhenia > Hyparrhenia diplandra. The sequence continues at coordinate 167,038 of JADLZK010007808.1, forward strand.
GGATCATCATCATCTGTTGGGTATGATGCTCTTGCCGTTCTATCAAATAACATAATTGCTATGTTGCTTTTTATAGTACACGTGATTTTTTGCTATGGTGATATCTCGGGAAGCCTTGCCATGCATAGAATTGTTGCTGTTAGCATACCGTAGAGTCTCTTGGTTGGTTATCTTGTTCGGTTCATATATGCTCTTTCTCTCTGTCACCATGTTTTCGGATTATCTTTTTTATTCTTGGATCAATTTATGGATTAAATTATCACTGAAATTGCCTATATTTCTAACAATCCAAAAACACTATTATAGGCAATTTTCATCTGTTGGCTTTGCGGGTTTGTTGAAACCAACGCCATTTGAGGGCACTCATTACAAGAGATGGCGCCGTAAAACTGTTACGTGGTTGACCTCTATCGCGTTGCTTTTATGTGGTAAATGATCAGCCCATGGGGTGAGAACCGCTGATGAGCGCGTGTCTTTGATCATGATGATGTCACATGCAAGGCTGCTTTGTTGAGCATCATTGGGGATTCTCTCATTGATGCATATGTGCACTTACCCGGTAAGGCCATGTGGGATGCACTTGAGGCCCGTTACGGCATTTGACGCGGTGTTCTGAGTTGTATGTCATGGAGCAATTCCATGACTATCGGATGGTTGAGAACCGCCCGGTAGTCGAACAGCTCATGAAAATACAGTAATCGTGAAGGAACTTGAGCTGTTTGGGTGTGCACTTCTTGACAAGTTTGTGGCAAGATGCATGATTGCAAAAGCTGCCACAATCTTGGACTGACTTTTGCAACTTCTCTGAAACATAAGAGGCAAGAATTCAGCACTGCTGAGCTTGTTGGGACTCTAGATGTTGAGGACAAGGCGGAGAGCAAAGGATGTCAAAGGCAAAAAGGTCACTGAGGGGAGTTCTAGCGCACATGTGGTGCAAAAGAATCGTCCTAAGCCAGAGAAAAAGAAATTTCAGCAAGAGCTTAAGCAGAAGCCCACCACTTCTTTCAAGAAGGGTAAGAAGATCATGGACAAGGAAAAGATGAATTGTTTCACCCGTGGCAAGCTTGGGCACTTATCTAGGGAGTGCCCTGAGGCTAAGTTTAAGCCTGCCCCACAGAAATCAGCCAACACCGTTGAGACTGAAGCAGCTACTTCGGGTATGGTAAATTTTACGTTCGCTTTTCAATTATGTCATTCACCCGATTGGTGGGTTGATACCGGTGCAAATATTCATGTGTGTGCTGATTTTTCCTTGTTTTCTTTTTATCGGGCCGGGCGGGCTGGCTCCTTTGAAGATCTCTAGTTTGGTTTTGGCTAATTAGTGACACCTAAGGACTAATCTCTCAATGCTAAGTGTTTGACATGATTGGAGATTGGTCGCGGTGGGAGAGTTGGTGCTTGGTGATCATGGAGGATGGATCGAGGTGATCCAGTTGATCAAGCATGCAACTTCGGTGGAGTTTGGAGATCAAAGGTCTCAAGGCAAAGGTATAACCATAGGGCTTTTGATTTCACATCCAAGACACCATAGAGGGTGTGGATGATTATAGGATCGATAAGCCGTACTATAAAGAGGATAAAACTTTCGTACATATCGATCCTCACGTGCCTTTAGGTTCAAGTCTCATATGCATGCATTCTAACCTAAAGAGCTAACTCCGTCCTTGGTGAAAATGGTTTCGAAAATGCTAACACATGGTGTCGAGGTGTTCTTCGACGTGTCGGCAACAAGAAACAAGTGACGGAAGTCAGTTTGGAGCAAAGGCGAAGGAACGTCGACGAAACGACTAAAATTAGCAGCTTCGAGGCGACCGGACGCGGTGGCCGGACCCGCGACCCGAAAGCATGCAAAGTGGCCGGGACGCCCGGTGGGTGCGCGCCCGCGGAGAGCATGTTTTGGTCTATTTCGTGGAGTGACCGGATGCATGACCGGAAGCATGCATCGGACGCACTATTCCCTGACCGGAAGCATGACCGGACGCATGCGCAGGGGTTCTAAACTTGGCATGTTGGGTTTGTCGGTAGTGACCGGACTCATCGACCGGACTCATACATGAGTCCGGTCGGCGCGTCCGGTCACCACGCAGGAACTACATGTTCCTCCCCAACGGCTCCATTTTTAGGTGGAGCCTATTTATACCCCCTTGGCTGCCTCTTGCTCTCTTTTTTGGTCATTTTGAATCACTCCTAACATCTTTGAGCAAGCAAGCAAGCCTCCCTCCTCTCATTCTTGATTTGAGCTTCATTCTTGAGAGAAGAGTTGATCCTAGTGCATTGCATCGAGTTCTTGCATCTAGAGGCACTTGGGGATCGTTGTGAGACGGTGGATTTCCCGTTTCTCTTGGAGACACCGCTCCTAGCCGGCTTGGTGATTTGGTGGAGTTGTTGGCAAGAAGAGGAGATTGTTTCTTGGCCACCTCCGGTTGATTTTGTGAGAGGATTACTCACCTCGTCGGGGAAGACAAAGTGCAAGGAATACATTGCTCGTGCTTTGGGTACCTCACTTGGTGAGTGGTGTGTTGAGGCTAGTAAGGGCACGCCCTAGCTCAAACACCATCCTTGTGTTGGTCGGCATAACCGGAGAGTAGTTGTCGGTGTACAAGCAAACTCCGGGTGAACAAATCAACTTGTTCATTGTCTTGGTGATTGGTTCTCCATCTCATTGTGTTGATTGGTTCAGCCTCTTCCCGGTGATTGGTTCATAGCCTCTACATGTCGGTATAACAAGCTTCTCACTCTTGTATTACATTTCTAGTTTACTTTGAGTAGAGAGCTAGCACTTGCCTTGTGTAGTTGTTCTTGCTAGCCTAAGGATCATATTAGGCTTGTTCACTAGTTAGAGTAGTGACATAGCTCTTGTGTGACAGAGATCATAGTCTATATTTAGAATTGTCACTAGAGGCTTGCAAGATAATAGAGCTAGTGCAAACCGCTTTACGCCGTGTTTTATACTAATCGGTTTGTTTAGTTGAGCTTGTAGAAAATTTTTATAGGCTATTCACCCCCCCCCCTCTAGCCATCTAGGACCTTACAAGTGGTATCGGAGCCGTGGTCACCATTTTTGAAGGCTTAACAACCTTGGTGTGATAGTATGGCAACCATTGTGTTCAACAATGTTGGGGGAAAGCCTCCTTTCTTTGATGGGGTCAAAAATTTTGATTATTGGAAGAGATGTATGAGAATGTACTTGGGATCAATCAATGACCAAGTATGGGAAGTGACCGAGAAGGATTATGTGATCCTTGATCCAACCAACCTCACTTCCACCGACAAGGTCAACAAGCAATGCAACACTATGGCATTGAGCACACTTTACAAGGGAATGGATGTCAAAGTGTTTGAAGGCATCAAAGACCTTGAGAAGGCAAGTGAAGTGTGGAAGAAGCTTTGTGAAACCTATGAGGGCACTAAGGTGGTGAAGAGTGTCAAATTGTATGTTCTCAAGAGTGAATTTGAGAACTTCAAGATGAAGAAGGATTAAAGCATCCCGGACACATTCCATAGGCCCCAAGTGATTGTCAATGACCTCAAGGCACTAGGAGTGAAGACATTGGATAGAGACTTTGGGCACAAGTTCTTGATGTGTTTGCCCAAAAGATTTGCTATGTTGAGGAAGATTCTATTTAGAGGTGCATTGAACACAATGACACCTAGTGACTTGCTCAGTGAAGTGCTAACCGATGAGCAAGTAGATAGAATGGAAGATGAAGTGGAGATGGAAGATGACAAGAACAAGAAGGTTGTGGCATTCAAGGCCGCCACCACCACATCCAAGGCAAAGGGCAAAGCTAAAGCTCAAGAAGAGGATGATGAGGAAGTCAATCTTGATGAGATTGATCAAGAGTTTGCTATGTTTGTGAGGAACTTTAACAAGGTCTTGAAGGGCAAGAAGTTTGGGCAAGGCTCTAAGAGAAGAAATGATTCATCCAAGGGCAATGAAGAGCCAAAAAAATGGTTTGAGTGTGATAGCCCTTATCATGTTCTTGCCGATTGCCCAATCAAGAAAGAGAAAGAGATGCACAAGGCAAACAAAAGGGTGGCAAGAACAACAAGAAGAGCAAATCAATTACCTTCAAGAAGAAAAAAATGATGGTGCATTTGTTTGTTCTTGGGATAGTGATGGTTCATCCGATGAAGAGGATGAAAAGCCCAAGGCCATAAGTGCAATTGGCCAACACAAGATGTCATCCCTCTTCGGCTCATCACCTTCATGCTTCATGGCTAAGGCCACTAAAGTATCATTGCATGAGCATGATGAACTAAGTGATAATGAAGTAAAATATGATAGTGATAGTGATGATGATGATGATGATGATGAACCCACTAGAGATGATCTTTTAGAGATGCTTAAGCAAACTCATATCATGCTTAAGACTAAGGACAAGGAATGTAAAGCTTTGCAAAAGAGTGTAAAAACTCTTGAGCAAGACTTTTTAGGGAGCTAGAGGCCACCCATGAGGGTCTCTAAAGGAAGACCATGGGGAATTGAGCTAGCTCACACAAGGCTTCAAAAAGCCCATGCCTTGCTCTTAGAGAAGAATGATAGAGCTTGCTCAATCATCAAGAAGGATGTTGGTTCAACATGTGACATCATAGATGAAACCCTTGTGGTTGATGTTGAAGAACCATCCATTCCTTCCACATCCACATCAACCCATTCAAGCTCTACTAGTAGTGATGGAGTAATTTTAGACTCATCACTAAAGGTTGAGAATGAGACTCTCAAAGAGAGGTGGATGAGCTCACCCACTCCTTGAGGAAGGCATATCGTGGGGATGCCCGCTTGCTAAAGTGCTTGGGTAGCCAAAGGTTTTCCCTTAACAAGGAAGGCTTAGGCTATGTCCCCAAGAAAGGCAAGAAGGCCTTTGCAACTCCAAAGCCTAGCTTTGTGAAGAGCAATGGGTCATATTGCAATAGATGCAAGCAAGTGGGGCATCAAGAGCATAAATGTGCTAAAATTAACATGAACAAGAAATAAAGCAAAGTGCACTCCATACATTTTGATTCTTGTTATTTGCTTACCAAGGGTGAGAAGGGTGTCAAGACAAAGTTCATTGGTACACCCATTGTTGGCCCAAAGAAGAAGGCAATTTGGGTACCAAAGGTTTTGGTTGCTAACCTCCAAGGACCCAAAGGTAAATGGGTACCTAAGTTTTATTAATTTCCTTGTAGGTAAATTACAAGATTGGGGGCAACCATTGGATTCTTGATAGTGGGTGCACTCAACATATGACCGGTGATGCAAGGAAGTTCAAGATAATTGATTCAACTCAAGAGAATGGCAAGCCTATTACATTTGGTGATAGCAAGAGTGGCAAGATACAAGGCATTGGCAAGATTGCAATAACCAATGATTTGACCTTGTCAAATGTGGCACTTGTGGACATATTGAAGTATAATTTGTTTTCGGTGGCACAATTTGTGATCTCGGTTACAAGTGTATCTTTGGTGAAGATAGTGTTGAGATTGTGAGCACAAAAGATTCAAGCTTGATCTTCAAGGGAATAAGATTTGACAACCTCTATCTTGTGGATTTTGGTGCAAGTGAGACTCAAATTAGTACATGCTTGATATCACAATCTAGCATGGGTTGGCTATGGCATAGAAGACTTGGTCATGTTGGCATGAAGCAACTCAACAAGTTAGTGACACATGATCTAGTTAGAGGCTTGAAGGATGTTCACTTTGACAAAGACAAACTATGTAGTGCATGTCAAGCCGGCAAGCAAGTTGCAAATACACATCCAAAGAAGAGCTTCATGAGTACTTGTAAGGCATTTGATTTGATTCATATTGACTTGTTTGGCCCAACCGCATACACAAGCATTGGTGTCAACAAATATGGATTTGTGATTGTGGATGATTATACAAGATTCACTTGGGTGTTCTTTCTCAATGACAAGAGTGATGTGTATTCATTATTCAAGACATTTCTCAAGAGGGTGCACAATGAGTTTGATATCATAGTCAAGAAAGTGAGAAGTGACAATGGTAGTAAGTTCAAGAACACAAGAGTTGATGAGCTATGTGATGACTATGGGATTATGCATCAACTTTCGGCCAAGTACACACCACAATCCAATGGCCTAGTTGAGAGGAAGAATAGGACTCTCATTGAGATGGCAAGATCAATGCTTAGTGAGTACAATGTGAGTCAATCATTTTGGGCCGAAGCAATCAACACCGCATGTCATTACATCAATAGGTTGTATTGCCATCCCATGATGCACAAGACACCTTATGAGCTATTGAATGGAAGAAAACCAATCATTGCATACTTTAGAGTATTTGGGTGCAAATGCTACATATTGAAGAAGGGTGCAAGACTTGGCAAGTTTGACAAGAGGTGTGATGAGGGGTTTCTACTTGGTTATTCCACCACAAGCAAAGCATATAGAGTGTGGAACAACTCAAGTGGAGTGCTAGAAGAAGTCCATGATGTTGAATTTGATGAAACTAATGGGTCCCAAGATGAAGATGAGAACCTCAATGATGTTAGTGGAACTCAATTGGTAAATGCCATGAGAGGCATGGACATTGGTGATATTAGGCCAACTCAAGTTGATGATGACAAAGATGAAGTACAAATCACTCAAGCTAGTGGTGCTCAACCTCAAGATCAACAACAAGCTAGTACATCATCCCAAGCAACAACAAGTGATCAACCAAGCTCAAGCAATTAAGTTCCAATACTCCCAAAGCTTAAGTGTAGCTAGAGATCACCCAATTGATCAAATTGTTGGTGACATTGCAAGTGGAGTACAAACAAGAGGAAGGCTAGCGGCCTTTTGTGACCACTTTGCTTTTGTGTCACAAGAGGAGCCCCGAGAAGATAGATGATGCCTTGAAGGATGAAGAATGGGTCATTGCAATGCAAGAGGAGCTAAATAACTTTGAAAGAAACAAGGTTTGGGAATTGGTAGAGAGACCAAAGGACTACAATGTCATTGGAACCAAATGGGTTTTCAAGAACAAGCAAGATGAAGATGGCATTGTTGTGAGAAACAAAGCAAGACTAGTTGCACAAGGTTACACTCAAGTAGAGGGTCTTGATTTTGGTGAGACTTATGCTCCGGTTGCAAGATTAGAGGCAATTAGAATTCTATTGGCCTATGCATGTGCACACAACATCAAACTCTATCAAATGGATGTCAAAAGTGCTTTTCTCAATGGCTTCATCAATGAGCTAGTGTATGTTGAGCAACCACCCGGTTTTGAAGATTACCATCATCCAAACCATATGTACAAGTTGAACAAGGCATTGTATGGTTTGAAGCAAACACCTAGAGCATGGTATGAGAGGTTGAGAGACTTCTTACTCAAGAAAGGCTTCAAGATGGGCAAAGTTGACACTACTCTATTCACAAAGAAGATTGGAAATGATTTGTTTGTCATGCAAATATATGTTGATGATATCATCTTTGGATCAACAAATCAAGAGTATTGTGAAGAGTTTGCCAAGATGATGGCAAAAAGAGTTTGAAATGTCTATGCTTGGAGAGCTTACCTATTTCCTTGGTCTTCAAATCAAGCAAATGAAGAATGGCACCTTCATTAGTCAAGGGAAATACATTAGAGACATGGTCAAGAGGTTTGGATTGCAAGATGCCAAGGGCATCAATACACTAATGGGTACTAATGGATCATTGGACAATGATGAAAGTGGCAATATGGTTGATCAAAGGTACTATAGGTCATTGATTGGAAGCTTACTCTATGTGACCGCTTCTAGGCCCGATGTGATGTTTAGTGTGGGCAAGTGTGCAAGATTTCAATCCTCACCTAGAGAGAGTCACCTCACAAGCATCAAAGAGAATTTTGAGGTACTTGAAGCACACTCAAAATGTTGGGCTATGGTATCCCAAGGGGTCAAACTTTTGAGCTTATTGGATATTCGGACTCCGACTATGGGGGATGCAAAGTTGATAGAAGAAGCACAAGTGGCACTTGTCAATTCCTTGGAAGATCTCTAGTATCATGGTCATCAAAGAAGCAAACCGGTGTGACACTTTCAACCGCCGAGGCCGAATACATTAGTGCCGGTAGTTGTTGTGCACAATTGCTATGGATGAGATCAACATTGAAGGATTATGGGTTTGATTTCCATCATGTGCCTTTGTATTGTGACAATGAGAGTGCTTGCAAGATGACTCAAAACCCGGTCCAACATACAAGAACCAAGCACATTGACATAAGGCATCACTTCATTAGAGATCATCAACAAAAGGGTGACATTGCTATCCAACCTATTGGCACCGAAGATCAATTGGCCGACATCTTTACAAAGCCACTAGATGAGAAGAGGTTTTGCAAGCTAAGGAATGAGTTGAATATCCTTGACTTCTCCAACATGAGTTGAATGCACTTCACTATCATGACATGCCCCTCCATCAAGCAAAAGCAAAGGTATCATTGTTTGACATGGCATTCATGATATCTAAGGACATGTTAGAACATATAGACATATAACTTGTGCCTTAGGAAGCTTTCATGGAAAATAAAAGGATTTCAATGTATGTATGCCATCACTATTGCCTCTTATGCTTGATTGATCTAGTGATGACATATGACATGTTTATGGGCTTGCAATCTCAAGTGTTGAATTTGGCTATCTTTTCACACATACGCTTCAACATAGGCAAGATAACCCTTGTCATGAGGTGTGAAGAAGCTTGTCTTTGGTTCAAACCGAAATATATGTTTGACAAGTGATCCAAATTTGACCAAATTTGAGCACTATTCTCTCTTCCAATACACAACATGGTCATATCTTTTGTGGAAATTGTCGACAAAGGGGGAGAGATTAGTGCATGAAAGGTTTTGAAAATTTTTAAAAATTCCACATGTTTTTTGAAAATCTTTCATGAAGGTCATGAATTAACAAGTGGTTCACACAAGTAGGGGGAGCAAGCTCATAGATAATTTGTTGCATTTGTTTGTGCACTAACATATGACTTGCTCATTTGCACATGTATTTAAATTCTATATACATGCTTGTGTGGTGTATGCTAGTTTTCACATGTTGATTTACAAGTGGTTGATGACTAGCATGCATAGGAGCTAGCTAGATTTTCAAAATTCCGCTCTAAATTCAAGTACCTTGCTTATAATGTGATCTCACGTGGTACTTTGAGTTTTGATGAAAATCTAGTTACCTTGATGCTTGTATGGTGAAAATGGCGCAACTCCGATTGGTATCACGCTTCAAAGGTCCATTTCTTTCACCCTAAGCATCATTTTGGTAACATAGCTCACCCTCAATTTCAATATTCATACATGTATACAATGCTTCGTTCCAAACTCGTGGCATACATGTAGGGGGAGCTCATGCTACCAAAACTGAACTATGATGATTGTCCAATCCTATGATTGTAAGCAAAATGCTTGGACAACCGTTGTATGTTCAAAAACATTAATCATAAAACCTTTATGCGGGTTGTCACCAATTACCAAAAAGGGGGAGATTGAAGATCTCTAGTTTAGTTTTGGCTAATTAGTGACACCTAAGGACTAATCTCTCAATGCTAAGCGTTTGACATGATTGGAGATTGGTCGTGCCGGAGTTGGTGCTTGGTGATCATGGAGGATGGATCGAGGTGATCCAAAAGTTGATCAAGCATGCAACTCGGTGGAGTTTGGAGATCAAAGGTCCCAAGGCAAAGGTATAACCATAGGGCTTTTGATTTCACATCCAAGACACCATAGAGGGTGTGGATGATTATAGGATCGATAAGCCGTACTATAAAGAGGGGAAAACTTTCGTACATATCGATCCTCATGTGCCTTTAGGTTCAAGTCTCATATGCATGCATTCTAACCTAAAGAGCTAACTCCGTCCTTGGTGAAAATGGTTTCGAAAATGCTAACACATGGTGTCGAGGTGTTCTTCGACGTGTCGGCAACAAGAAACAAGTGACGGAAGTCGGTTTGGAGCAAAAGGCGAAGGAACGTCGGCGAAAACGACTAAAATTAGCAGCTCAGAGGCGACCGGACGCGGTGACCGGACCCGCGTCCGGAAGCATGCGCAAAGTGACCGACGGCTCCGGTGGGTGCGTCGCGCAGAGCATGTTTTGGTCTATTTCGGGAGTGACCCGGACGCATGGCCAGGAAGCATGCGGGGACGCGACTATTCCCCGACCGGAAGCATGACCGGACGCATGCGCAGGGGTTCTAAACTTGGCATGTTGGGTTTGTCGGTAGTGACCAGACTCATCGACCGGACTCATGCATGAGTCCAGTCGGCGCGTCCGGTCACCACGCAGGAATTGCAGGTTCCTCTCCAACGGCTCCATTTTTAGGTGGAGCCTATTTATACCCCCTTGGCTGCCTCTTGCTCTCTCTCTTGGTCATTTTGAATCACTCCTAACATCTTTGAGCAAGCAAGCAAGCCTCCCTCCTCTCTCATTCTTGATTTGAGCTTCATTCTTGAGAGAAGAGTTGATCCTAGTGCATTGCATCGAGTTCTTGCATCTAGAGGCACGGGATCGTTGTGAGACGGTGGATTTCCCGTTTCTCTTGGAGACACCGCTCCTAGCCGGCTTGGTGATTTGGTGGAGTTGTTGGCAAGAAGAGGAGATTGTTTCTTGGCCACCTCCGGTTGATTTGTGAGAGGATTACGCACTCCTCGTCGGGAAGACAAAGTGCAAGGAATACATTGCTCGTGCTTTGGGTACCTCACTTGGTGAGTGGTGTGTTGAGGCTAGCAAGGGCACCGCCTAGCTCAAACACCATCCTTGTGTTGGTCGGCACAACCGGAGAGTAGTTGTCGGTGTACAAGCAAACTCCGGGTGAACAAATCAACTTGTTCATTGTCTTGGTGATTGGTTCTCCATCTCATTATGTTGATTGGTTCATCCTCTTCCCGGTGATTGGTTCATAGCCTCTACACGTCGATATAACAAGCTTCTCACTCTTGTATTACATTTCTAGTTTACTTTGAGTAGAGAGCTAGCACTTGCCTTGTGTAGTTGTTCTTGCTAGCCTAAGGATCATATTAGGCTTGTTCACTAGTTAGAGTAGTGACATAGCTCTTGTGTGACATAGAGATCATAGTCTATATTTAGAATTGTCACTAGAGGCTTGCAAGATAATAGAGCTAGTGCAAACCGCTTTACGCCGTGTTTTATACTAATCGGTTTGTTTAGTTGAGCTTGTAAAAAATTGTTATAGGCTATTCACCCCCCCTCTAGCCATCTAGGACCTTACATCCTTGTTGATGGGGAACGGGCGCCGCGGCGGCTGTTCATGGTGTTGGTACGGTCGACGAAGCTCACTTCGGAAAGACGTGCAAACTCAAGAACGTGCATCATGTCCCCTCAATAAAGAAGAACTTGATTAGTGGCTCCATGCTGCCGCGTGATGGCTATAAGCTAGTATTTAAATCCAATAAGTGTGTTGTCTCTAAATTTGGAACCTTTATTGGCAAGGGCTATGAGAGCGGAGGCTTGTTTCGCTTGTCTTTGGTTGATACTAGCTTTAAGTCCGTGAACCATGTAGTTAATAATGTTGAGAATAATATTTGGCATTCGAGATTATGTCATGTTAATATTGGTTGCATGTCCCGCTTTAGCTAGTTTAAATTTAATCCCAAAATTTGATATGGTCAAAAGTTCTAAATGCCATGTATGCGTTGAGGCAAAGCAACCTCGTAAGCCTCACAAGGGTCGCTGCGATGAGGGATTGGCACCGCTTAAACTAATTCACTCGATGTGTGTGAGATGAATGGAGAATTGACCAAAGGTGGCAAGAGATATTTCATAACCTTCATAGATGATTGTACTAGATTTTTGCTACGTGTATCTACTTAAAACAAAAGATGAAGCGTTGCATTATTTTAAGATCTATAAAGCCGAGGTAGAAAATCAACTTGAGAAGAAAATCAAACGTGTGCGGTCCGACCGTGGAGGAGAGGATTTCTCTAATGAATTTTTAGAGTTTTTGCGCGAGCACGGAATAATTCATGAGAGGACATCACCATACTCACCACAAATCCAATGGGATTGTTGAGAGAAAGAACCGTACTCTAACCGACTTGGTAAATGCCATGTTGTTGAGTGCGGGTTTATCTAAGGAATGGTGGGGTGAGGCTATAATGACCGCGAGTCATGTCCTAAATAGAGTGCCCACAAAGAACAAAGAAATTACACCATTTGAGGAATGGGAGAAAAAGAGATTAAATCTTTCCTACCTACGGACTTGGGGTTGTTTTGGCAAAAGTTAACGTGCCAATAAACAAAAGCTAAAAGCTTGGACCTAAAACCGTTGATTGTGTCTTTCTCGGCTATGCTATTAATAGTGTGGGTTATAGATTCTTAATAATAAACTCGGAGTTCCCGATATGTTTGAGGGTACAATCATGGAATCTAGAGATGCAACATTCTTTGAGAATGAATTTCCCATGAAAAATACACTTAGCACTTCTAGTCATGATTCTACTTTTTCTCGCCTCGAGACACTTGAACCGGCAAAGACACGCCGATGATGAAACCCATGAGAATATTCCCCGAGGAGGATAATAATATAGTCACCGAAAAGAGTAAGAGACGAAGGGTTGTAAAACCTTTGGTGATGACTTTATTATATACCTCGTGGAAGACACTCCCACAACCATTGCCGAGGCATATTCCTCTCTTTGACGCCGACTTGTGGAAAGAAGCAAAGGTAAAAGTGAGATGGATTCCATTATGACAAATGGGACTTGGGAAGTGATTGATCGTCCTTATGGATGTAAACCCGTGGGATGTAAATGGGTATTCAAAAAGAAAATGAGGCCCGATGGTACCTTGTTGAGAAGTATAAGGCTAGGCTAGTTGCTAAGGGCTATACACGTAAGGAAGGAGAAGATTATTTTGACACTTACTCACCGGTTGCCCGACCGACGACCATACGTGTGTTAATATCCTTGGCTGCCTCACATGGTCTTCTCATTCATCGATGGATGTTAAGGCGGCTTTCTTGAATGGAGAGCTTGAGGAAGAGATCTATATGGATCGGCGATGGATTTGTGATAAAAGGTCAAGAGGGTAAGGTGTGTAAGTTGCTAAAATCCTTATGCGGCCTAAAGCAAGCCCCTAAGCAAGTGGCATGAGAAATTTGATAAGACTTTAACATCAGCCGGCTTTAAAGTGAATGAAGTCGATAAATGTGTATATTATCGGTTCGGTGGAGGTAATGGTGTCATTCTATGCTTGTATGTGGATGATATCTTAATATTTGGGAATAATATTGAGGTAATTAAAGAAGTGAAAGATTTTCTCATTCAATAATTTTGAAACGAAAGATTTGGGTGAGGCTGATGTTATTCTTAACATTAAGCTACTTGAGAGAAGAAGGAAATGGTGGGGTTACTCTTTTGCGGTCCCACTATGCGGAAAAGGTGCTAGACCGTTTTGGGTATAGTGATTTAAGCACCTGCTCCAACTCCTTATGACCCAAGTATAATATTGAGGAAAAATCGAAGAATTTCAAGAGATCAATTGAGATATTCTCAAATAATTGGTTCTCTTATGTATCGGCTAAGCGCTAGGAGGCGATATCTCGTTTCTTTCGCGTGATCAAACTAAGCCGGTTTGTGTCAAATTCGGGAGATAGTCACCGGAATGCTCTTGAGAGAGTATTGTGCTATCTAAAAGGTACAATGAGCTATGACATTCACTTTCTTGGGTATCCGAGGGTACTTGAAGGTTATTGTGATGCTAATTGGATTTCGTCTTTGCCGATGAGGTACGCCACAAGCGGATACGCGCGTTCTCGCTTGGAGGTGGCGCCGTTTCCTCGGAAGTCTTGCAAGCGGACTATCTTAACGAAGTCTACAATGGAAGCGTAACCGACAAAGATTGGATACTGGCGGGCGCCGGCCGAGTGGCCGTGAACTTCTTATGGATTTACCGGTTGTTGTAAAACCTATACCGGCTATTTCTATGAACTGTGACAACCAAACTGTGATAACAAAGGTGAACAGTTCTAGAGACAACATGAAATCCACAAGGCATGTAAAAAGACGTCTGAAATCTGTCAGAAAATTGAGAAACTCCGGAGTAATTTCATTGGACTATGTCCATACATCTAAGAATCTGGCAGATCAGTTCACTAAGGGTCTGTCACGCAATGTGATAGAAGGTGCATCGAGGGAGTTGGGCTTGAGACCCACTTGAAGTCATTCCATAGTGGTAACCTGTCCTTTGTGATCGGAGATCCCATGAATTAGGATGGTGAAACAAGCTAGTGGATGACTGAGGGAGAGACTCCTTAGAATAAAGTCTAGCTCATTGGAGATGCACCGTCTCTCCAATACTGTAAGGCAGGTTGATTAAATTCTTAATGTGATCCGAGTGGCTTTAGTAAAGCAGGGATGTTGTTCTACAGGACATCCTCAAAAGGAACACACCTATATGAGTTCGATTGCTAGTCACGGTCTATGAGATGTGGGTAATCTCTAGATACTCATGAAAGGTCTCGAAGTGTGACTCATATGCTTCCATCGAGGGAATGTTTGTAGCAGCCTAGTATCGGATAAGATCTTTTGGTGAAACTCAAGTTGCACAAAGCCCGACAATTCAAGGCATAGTCCATTGTTCGGCCAGTGGAGCGTAACCCTTGGTCTAGATGGATGTTCAACTTAACGGTCTCCATCGAAACTCGGTATATCAAAGGATAGCGGATTTGAGATATTTTATTCGTGTCCTAGAATTTGGTGGGGATTGTTAGATATAATATGGACTAGGTCCATGTTATGTTTAATTATATCAAATAATTCTAGGACCCGAATTTAATTAAGTATGTTTTTCTATCGCACTGACCCTTTAATGCTTGTGCACTTTGGCTTGTGGCCTGACGTGTGAGTGCTGGCTATTATTAGCCACTTCGATGAATGGTGGAGTAAGAGTTACTAGTGCATTGGATGACTTCGTCTTGTGGCCGTGTGTCTTCCTGGCTTGACGGCATGCAACGATGACTCTTGGTCTTTTGGCTCCCGAGTACTCCTACCTATTTATCTCCAAGTGTTGAAAGGAAAACCAACCGAAAATCCAGCAGCTTTTCAATCGTTCCCGTCCCGACGTCGACGAGCATCGGCCTCGGGAGAGTAGACCTCCGGAACAGGCGCCCGGCTTCGTGTCCACCTGCTCGGGTGGAGGCCAGGACGTAGTGTTTTTTGGGGAGTGTCCGACGACGGACACGACTACCGCGTTCGTGGTGCTTCTTCCCGGTGGCAGCAGCAACACGGTGATCTTCTTCCTAGCGCTTGCACTGCATCGAGCAGGACCACGACGTCAACAGCCAATATGACTGGAACCGGATCATCATCATCTGTTGGGTATGATGCTCTTGCCGTTCTATCAAATAACATAATTGCTATGTTGCTTTTTATAGTACACGTGATTTTTGCTATGGTGATATCTCGGGAAGCCTTGCCATGCATAGAATTGTTGCTGTTAGCATACCGTAGAGTCTCTTGGTTGGTTATCTTGTTCGGTTCATATATGCTCTTTCTCTCTGTCACCATGTTTCGGATTATCTTTTATTCTTGGATCAATTTATGGATTAAATTATCACTGAAATTGCCTATATTTCTAACAACTCATACACATTTTGTTTGACATCTTCCAAAAGTTATACACAGCTTTATGCAGCAATTTTTAAAAGATATGTTGCAAACTAATAACTTCTCAAATCTCAACATAAAACATTTATTCATAGTAAAAGAAGAAAAGTAAGTAGATAATATAAAAATGAAAGGAGAAAGAGAAAGAGTTTGGCAGCATGGATGATGTTCGCTCCGGATGGATGATGTTGGCTCCGGCACGAACGATCAATCGTATATATGTAGAAGTAGGCAAAAGAAAAGCGACAGCAGACGCAGCTCCTTCACGGACGTCAATGGCAAGTTTGTTGTTGGTCAAAAAAAAAACGGTAAGTTTGTCTTGGCTCACGCTCCTGGAAAAAAAAAAACTGGAATCTGGAAAACTGGCATTATATGTAACGAGAAATCATCGCCTAGAGTGATTACCCACAAGACGATCGTGCTTGTCAAATCCTGGAAGCCCCTACTGAAAGAACCTGCAGCTGAAGAGATGATCCAGATGCTGGTGCACATTGATCGAAGAAGATCGACTGTCAGGACAGGATGAAGAGGAGATGTAAAATCCTTATTACTGTTTTGTTTCATTTGTTAATGGTTCTATTATGCTGAGACATGTTTGGTCTCTTGTTCTAGGGGACACAGTTTGGTGATAAAAAACCTAAGTCGCTTTAGAGTCTGTGAAGTAGAGTTATGTTAGATGTCATTTTACCTTTCGGATATGCGGCACTTCTGAGTGCGTGTAGAAACTGTAAATTGGGTAATCCAGGCAGACCGTGGGTGTTCGTTAAGCTTTCTAAGAGCACTCACAGTGCAGAAACCATGGTAGAGTCTATCCCTATTAATTACACCGCCACGTAGGAATTTTGACGATGTGGCATGCAATTTAATGAAGAGAGAGAGCCAGAAACGTAGAAACGACGTCCATCTAAGACTCGACGTCTACGCCACGATCACGAGGCCGAAAGTCTCGCCATGTGGATCTTCAGCGGCTGCCCGTGGGAGAAGGTGGAAGACATGCAGGCAGCGTGAGCTATTTTCGGCAGCAGAGGCTCGTGGCCTGTGGTGCGCGGCTATTTTTGGGAGCAAAGGATCCGGTGAAGAGAAGAGATTAATGATTGGAGAACTCTAGGACTTAAGTTTGCACTGTGAGAGATAGTTTCTTGATACAAAATCAAGAATATAGAAACTACCTGGTAGTTTCTATACTGTGAGTGCCCTAATGAAGCCGGGTGAATACCTTTAGTCTAAAAACTATGTAACGAGAAAGAGCTAATCAAGAAAATCGAGGCCTTATCTGTTCCGGATCATCCAAGAAAAGTCGAAGCTAAACAAGAGGCTAAACAAACGAAACCGCCATAGCCCACTGGCCTGTATGTAATAATCATAACAAGCGACTGAGCAGGCTGCAGCGCTCGAAACCGGTGCCCGTGGTAGGTGGCCAGGATGGGGAAATGTCAGTGAGTCCCGCACGCCACGCCGAGCGGCGAGTCGTCGGTCTTGGTCATCAGCCGATGCGGGCCGGTCCAGGCACGACGCGTACTAGTCTTCCGTCCCGCGGCCTTCCAGGCAGGCACACGCACGGCTGCACTGCACCTGGCACGCCAGCGTCACGCAAACGCCTAGCCTGACTTCATCATCATCAGTAGTCGTCGCCTGGGTTTGTTTATTGTCTAAGGTGGTGCTACGAGGAGCACATTGGAGTGCCGCTATTGACGGTGGCTTATACGAGCATTACAAGAAGTTCAGTGCCTGCCTAGAAGCCACGCTCACAGACCTGCTCGGTGAGGAGGTTGCCTCATCGCCTCATCGGTCGTTGTTTCTGAAATAAAGTCAGGATATGTGCTTGTTCTTATGTTTGATTGACCTCACTAAGGTCATGGTGACAAGTTTACTGTGTGAAATCTCACTAAGGTCATGGTGACAAGTTATGGTGCATAATAACTCTAAGCTTATAGTGTGCTAAAATGTATTAACAGAAGTATCTCTATATCTGTTGACTGATGCCGTGCCGTCCAGACTTTGTGCAATGTTCGGTTCTTAGTCTTAGACTGTGCTGTCGAACTCACTATTTTTTTCGATGTCAATTCCTGCTCCGTTCGACGGCTGTTTCCTTGCGGCAGCAGGAGAGGAGCCGCTTCGTGCTGCTGGCCATTCTCCATTTTGCTCTTCTGGCGCGTCTGCTCGCTGCACTTGAGCAAGATTTGCAGCCCGTCCTTCATGGTTGCCCACGATATGACAGCATATCTGCGGTGCACAACACGCCTAGCCTGAATACGATCTGGATCGCCTCAGAGTACCCTGCGTGCCTGATGCTCCTGTCTGTGGCATCGGGGATGCTCCCCTGATTGGTAGTGGTGTCGCGCCCATTCCACCTGCAGGCAGCCGTGCTCGCCGCCGGCGTTGGCATCCTTGCCGGTGGTGAGCTCCAGCAGAACGACGCCGAAGCTGTAGACGTCAACCTTCTCGTTCACCTTGTTCGTGTAAGCACACTCTGCAGATAACCACACGCAGCGTTTGATTTGATACAGCAAATACTGCCCCCAAACTCTGTACACAACAGAAGTTACACAACCCAGCAAAATGGACAGGGCAATCCATACCGGGAGCCATGTAGCCGAAAGACCCAGCGACGGCGGACATGGTTTTGGGTGCCCCGACCTCCACCAACATCCTGGCCAGCCCGAAGTCAGCGACCTTGGCCCTCAACTCCGAGTCCAGCAGGATGTTGCTCGTCTTGACGTCGCGGTGAATGATGGGTGGCGAGCACTCGTGGTGCACGTAGGTGTCTGTGCACGTAGCATAGCCCCTGCGCGGCGCTGACGGCCACCCTGAGCCTCGTGAGCCAGTCGAGCGGCGCCCGCCGCGCCGACGGCGCCCCCTGGCCGTAAGGATCCCGCCAGCGCAGGCGTTGTTGCCGTGGAGCCATTGGTCCAGGCTGCCGTTGTCCATGTAATCGTACACAAGGAGCTTGGCATCAGAGCTGGAGAGACAGCACTGCAGCCTGACAATGTTGTTATGCCGGACGCTGCCGAGGATGCCCGCCTCCGACTCGAACTCGCGCTCCAGCTTCTCGTCCAGAGTCCCGGCGATCCGTATCTGCTTCACGGCCACCGTGTCCGTGCTCCCGTTGAGACGGTTGGTGTAGGTGACGCGGTACACGTGGCCCGAACCGCCACAGCCGATGAGGTTCTCCTCTGTCAGCTCCCGGAGTATGGTGGACCGTGGGACGCCTCCGCGAAGCCCAGATCCTGGGACGAATGGCGTGATCTTCCACTTCGTCCCGGACGCGGACGCGCGGCCGTTTCTTGATGTCGCGGACGATGAGCGAGAAGGCGAAGGCCGCGCCCGGCGAGGTGGCCCGCCCGGAGTGCATGCGAGACGCCTCGGGAAGTTGCCCTGTCCCGGGAGCCGCCCCTTGGCAGCAGAACGCACGCCGGCGAGGTAGCCGGGTCCCAGAGCAGCCGTGCAAAGGCCGGGGTTGTCGCGGAAGCTGTTGTCGTAGGCCGCCGCGGGCGAACCCGGTCGGGACCTGGTCGCTGAGTTTGTTGGAGGATAGGTTGAGGGTGTTGAGGTTTGGCCGCACAAGGCCCGGAGGTATGGCGCCGCTTGAGCTCGTTCGACGAAAGGTCAAGGACGCCGAGCACCCGCATGGCGCCCTAATTCGGCCGTATCGCGCGCCGAGCTGATTCCTGCTCATGTCCATAAACACCACCGCTTCGGGTTGTTAGAAATAGATAATGACTTTTGTCAATGTACATGTAGGCATGTAGGGTGATCCTAGACTATAGCTAGCATGCTTTATGTCTTACCGGACACTTGTAATACCTGTAATCAATCTTGTACATGCCACCGCCGGGCGTTTCCCCGAGCCTATAAACATGTAACCCGAGGCCGGGGAATAGGCCATCGGTTCCACTCAGTTTTACATGGTATCGAGCCACATCTCCTAACGGAGCACCATGTCATCCTCCCGCGCGATCGCAATCCGGCCGCCCTCACCTCCTTTGGCTTTTTTACGCCGGTGAGCGAAAAACTTACCGGAGGGAATTTCGCCCTATGGCGCGCTCGGGTGATCTCTCTTCCTGCGCGGGGCGAGAAGTCTATGAGTTTCTTAGCCCCACAGCCACACCACCGTCAAAATTCCTACCCAAGAAAAAGCCCGACGATCCCGATGAAATTCCGGTCGTCAACAAGGAGTACACCTCTGGGTGGCCAAGGACCGCCAGGTCCTAAGCTACCTCCCGTCTCCCCGTCCCCGCGACGTCCCCTTTGCATGTGTCCATGGCGACGACGGCGGCGGGACGATGGACACGCATTCAAGACTTCTTCGCCTCCTCATCGAGGGGCGCGATCAAGACTCGGATGGCCCCCGGGCGAACGCGACCAAAGGCACATCCACCATCACCGAATACTACAACAAGATGAAGTCCCTTTGCCGATGAGATGGCGTTCGCCGGATGTCGTCTTGTGGACGACGAACTCATCTCCTACATCCTGATGGGTCTTGATGAGAGGTATGATCTTCGTGGTAACATACATTTACTAACAGATCGATCCAATCTCCCTTGGAGAACTCTATTCCCAACTACTCGACCATGAAGCCGCGATCTCCAACGCGACGGAGGTCCCCATCGCCAACCTCTCCACACGCGACGGCCGCGGTGGTCACCCAAATCGCGGTGGTCACGGTGGTTTTGGGCGTGGTGGAGGAGGCCGTGGAAAAGGCGGCCGCAACAACAACAACGGAGGGGCGGGAGCTCCTTCCAAGCCGGCCTCATCCGCCAAGTGTGCGGCAAGGAGGGGCACCCGCCTTCCGGTGCTACAAGCGTTATGATGAACGTTTTCAAGGTGGTGTACCGCAGCGTAAGAGCGCCTCCAACGTCACCACTTCCCTACGGTGTAGACACAAATTGGTACATGGATTGGTGCCACCGACCACATCACCAGCGACCTCGACAAACTCTCCTTCCGTGACAAGTATCGTGGTGGGGGAGCGGTGCCTCGCGCCAACGGTTCGGTATGGAGATTTCACATATTGGTCATGGTTGCGTGCATTCCCTTCACATAATATTCATCTTCGTAACATTCTTCATGTACCGATGCAAACAAAAGCCTAATATACGTTAATCGTCTAACACGTGATAACAATGCCATTGTTGAGTTCCATCCTCGATCGTTTTTTTGTAAAGGAGTGGGGACGAAGAGGACACTCCTCACGAGGCAAAGGGCGAAGGGGGGCTCAGATCCAATCCGATCCACTTCGAGTAGATCCACACCACCTTCATCTTCAAATAAACAGGGCTTTTGGAGCTGTAAAAATTCCCACATCGTGTGGCATAGTCGACTAGGACATGCTTCATTCCCTATTGTTAGTCGTGTCCTTAGTGGTCATAAAATTTCGTTTGTAGATGAGAATAACAAACATGTGTGTGATGCTTGTCGCAGGGGCAAGATCCACCGTTACCTTTTCCCAAGTCCACTAGCACATCCACTAGTGCTTTAGAACTCATTTTTCTCGATGTTTGGGGTCCCCGCTCCCACATCGGTTGGTCGTTTCAACTATTATGTAAGTTTCATTGATGACTACTCAAAATTTGTTTGGATCTACTTGATTCGTCATAAATCGAGATGTATTCCAATGTTTTCGTGATTTCCAAAACCTTGTTGGCGCCAATTTGATAAAAAATTCTAGCTATGCAAACAGGTGGGGGAGGTGAATATCAATCTCTCAACTCTTTCTTTCAGCGTGTTGGTATTCATCACTACGTCTCCGCCCACACACACATCGACAAAATGGCTCGCCGAAAAGAAAACACCGTCACATTGTTGAAATGGGACTCACACTTCTAGCGCATGCATCCATGCCTCTAAAATTTTGGGATGAAGCATTCCAAACCGCTGTTTTCTAATCAATAGATTACCGACCAAAAATATAAATTATGACAACCCTCTTCATCGTCTATATGGTCATGATCTTTGATTATACCTCCCTACGCACCTTTGGTTGTGCGGTTTGGCCAAATCTCCGTCCCTATAACACCCACAAACTCCGGTTTCGATCCAAAAAATGTGTCTTTATTGGGTATAGCAATGCTCACAAAGGATTTAAGTGTCTTGATCCGAGTGAAGGTCGTGTCTACATATCTCGTGATGTTGTTTTTGACGAGACCGTGTTCCCATTTTCCACCATGCATCCTAATGTCGGGCGCCGGCTTCGTGCGGAACTTAGTGTCTTACGATGCCCTTCTTCGAATCCTTCAATGTCTTTTGGGGATGCCACAATTCATGACCGATTATGTGATTCTCCTAACCCAACTAATGCCGTGCGAGTGTTCCTCCAAATGCGGTGAAAATCCGACTCCAAACGATGAAGAAACAAGAGAAAACGGCGATGTTGCGCCACCATATCGCATGTGCCGGCCGCGGAGCGACAAAGACGGCGGCGGCAACCGCGGCGCCCCGTGCCGCTTCTCCGCAGATCCGACAGGCGCGGCGGGCGCATCCACCTCGGGATCGAGGCCCAACGAACCCGCGTCACCGGGCGTCGGGGGGGGGGGCGCGACGGATCCGGCGTGGCGATCTCGACCTCTCTCTCTCGCTATGGACGGCGGAGCGCCCGCAGGCGATCAGCGGGAGGAAACGGCGATCGAGGCTGATCCATCCCCTGCGGGGTCCGGTGCGACGCATGGCGGATCCGGTGCGGCGCACATCGGTGCTGGTCACCCTGTGTCGGACCTTTCACAAGGAGGTAGTTCGATCGTTCTTTGGTACAACGCCCCGCTACTCGCTCACAAAGTGGAATCACCGGGCCCAAGCAAACCACACGAGATGGCACCGTTAGATGGGCAATGGTTGCATCTATTGTTCTAGAAGAGCCAACAAGTGTGCATGAAGCACTGAAGAATAAAAAATGGGCAGAAGCTATGGATATTGAGCATCAAGCGCTGATCAAAAATAAAACTTGGCATCTTGTTCCACCTCCAAAAGGTAAAAATGTCATTGGCTGTAAGTGGGTGTATAAGATAAAAAGGAAAGCTGATGGCACTATTGATCGTCATAAAGCACGGTTAGTAGCAAAAGGATATAAGCAGCGTTATGGGATAGATTATGAAGATACCTTCAGTCCTGTAGTTAAAGCTGCTACTATTCATCTAATCTTGTCATTTGCAGTCACCCAAGGTTGGACACTGAGACAACTTGATGTACAAAATGCCTTCCTTCATGGCATATTGGAAGAGGAAGTGTATATGCACCAACCTCCTGGATATGAGGATAAAAATTATCCAAGGTATGTACGTAAATTGGATAAAGCACTTTATGGCTTAAAACAAGCTCCACGGGCTTGGTATGCTAGATTATGCTCCAAGCTGGTATCTTTGGGTTTTAAGCCATCTAAGGCGAACACATCACTCTTTTATTACAACAAAAGAAATATTCGAAAGTGTTTGTTCTTGTCTATGTGGATGATATTATTGTAGCAAGCTCAGTACCAGAAGCAACCAAGGCATTACTCAGGGACTTGCAGGCTGACTTTGCATTGAAAGATCTTGGTGATTTACATTATTTCCTCGGGATAGAAGTAAAGAAGGTAAAAAATGGTTTAGTGCTCACACAACAGAGATATGCATATGATATTTTGGCACGATCAGGGATGAGTAAATGTAAGGCCATGGATACACCTTTGTCTACTACCGAGAAGCTCGGTGCATATGAAGGACAGCCACTAGGGCGGATGACTCTACAAAATACCGAAGCCTGGTGGGGAGCACTTCAATATCTAACTCTCACTCGTCCCGATATATGTTTTGCAGTGAATAAAATTTGTCAATATTTACATGCCCCCACAACTTCACATTGAGTGCAGCCAAGCGCATACTACGGTATATTCAAGGAACAATTAATGCGGGACTTAGAATTGGAAACTCAAGGACCATGAGAGTCGGTGCCTTCTCTCGATGCAGATTGGGCGGGATGTATTGATGATAGAAGATCCACAGGTGGATTTGCGGTCTATCTCGGTGAAAATCTAATTTCTGGAGTGCTCGGAAGCAGGCAACGGTATCTCGCTCAAGTACAGAGGCGGAATACAAATCCTTAGCTAATGCCACGGCTGAAATGATTTGGGTCCAAAAGTTACTTGGTGAATTAGGGATTTCTCATCCAAGACAAGCTCGGCTATGGTGTGACAATCTAGGTGCAAAGTATCTTTCGGCAAATCCAGTATTCCATGCTAGAACAAAACACATAGAAATTGACTTCCATTTTGTTCGAGAACGAGTTGCACAAGGACTGCTGGAGATACGATTCATCGGTACTAATGATCAAGTAGCAGACGGATTCACAAAAGCTCTGCCGCGAGTGAAGCTTAGAGAATCTAGGAACAATCTCAACCTTACATGTGGCTGAGATTGAGGAGGGGTGTTAGAAATAGATAATGACTTTGTCAATGTACATGTAGGCATGTAGGGTGATCCTAGACTATAGCTAGCATGCTTTATGTCTTACCAGACACTTGTAATACCTGTAATCAATCTTGTACATGCCACCGCCGGGGGGCGTTTCCCCGAGCCTATAAACATGTAACCCGAGGCCAGGAATAGGCCATCGGTTCCACTCAGTTTTACACAGGTTACCAACGGTCTTGGGGATCGCGCCAGAGAGTTGGTTACCCGACATTTTCAGCCTCTGCAGCAGCGGCATACCATCGCGACTCGCCGGTATCTCGCCAGGAAACTGGTTGTTCTCGACGGTCAACAATTGGAGCATAACTGCTGAAGCCGGAATGTTGCCACCGAATTGGTTGTTCCCTATGTGTAACTTCGTAAGGTTGGCAGGCATCGAGGCCGGAAGACTCCCGGTGAGCTGGTTACTCTGTAGTGTTAAAAACTGAAGATGCGTGGCTATCCATAGAGCCTCTGGCACGTCGCCCGTGAGCTGGTTGTTGCCTAGATCCAGGGTCACCAGAGTTGCGCAGTTGGCAAGGCTCGCTGGGATGGAGCCGTTCAGGTGGTTGTGCTGAGTGGTGAAGTATTGGAACTGGCCTCCGGCGCACAACACTTCTGGAATGGCTCCAGTGAGTTCGTTGTCATCAACCTCAAGATAACCCAAGCCGGAGTGCTTCCCGAGTTCTAGCGGGAGTGTGCCGCTAAACCTGTTATTGCGCAATCTCAATGTCCGTAGAGACGGCAACCGGCCGGTGCTCGCTGGTATCTCACCTAAAAAGTTATTGCTGAAGAGCTGTAATATTGCAAGGTCTTGTAATTGCCAGAAGACTTCGGGGATGACTCCACTGAGGTTGTTCTTGGAGACATCAATTATGGTTAAGTTCTTTGCAGCAAAGCCATCGTCGACGACCATGTCGCCGGTGAGGTTGTTGTGGAATACTACCATCTTCGGCAATTTCCTCAGGCCCCAAAGCCCCGGAGGTATGCTCCCTGTCAAGGAGTTCTCCGAGAGGTTCAGCACCTCCAAGTCCTGCATATCCGCTAAATAGCTCGGGAAGTCGCCGACGAGGCTGCAGTTTGCTGCCCAGAGGCTAACTAGATTGGCCAGGTTCTTGAACGACGCCGGCAGCTCGCCAGGGACGAACGGGTTGTACGTCAGCCACAGCGTCTGGAGCCTCGTCAGAGCACCGAGATCAGCCGGGACGGTGCCGCCGAGGCGATTGTTGTCCCGCTTGAGATGCCGGAGGTTCAGGAGGCTAGCGACCTCGGGATGGTGCCGTTGAACTCGTTCCCACCGAGGACCAGCGTGGTCAGGCTCGCCGCCGAAGTAGTTCTAGGAGAGATCGATGTACCGCAGCGACGCGCAGCGGTACAGCGTGGTCGGGAACTGCTGTTGTTGGAGACGTCGAGGAGCGTGAGGCCCGCGAGCCCGCCGACGGCGTCTGGGAATGGGCCCGAGACGTTGGCGTCCACGTGGGTGAGTCTCGTGACGCGGCCTGCCGTGTCGCAGCCCACGAATGGCCACGCGCAGTGTGCGGCCGAGACGTTGTTCCATCCGGCGAGCACGGGCGGGTCGCCCCACGCGCGCTTGATCTGGAGCAGCAGCAGCGCCTCGTCCGCCGGTGCCGGCTGGGAGGACTGCGCGGCCGCGCGGGGCAGCAGGAGGCAGCAGAAGCAGGGAAGCAGCAGCGCGAGAAGGAGGCCGGGAAGTGGAGGTGATTCGGTGAAGTGCGGTCCCTGGACGGCTGGCACGGTCTGCAAGGTGTTCGCTGCGAAGCTTTGAAAATGTTACGTGGGTTTTTCGTCCGTCCGGCTCCGGCTCCGGCTCCGGCGTGATGGCTGATGGGAAATAATGCTCTGTAAAGTCTTTGCGGTCTAGAGTAAGTTTAGAGGAGTCAATTATGGGAAAAAAAGGGTACGGCCTTGCCGTACCGTGCCTACCGTACGAACCTAATCTAGATGTCTGACACGTGGCTACCTTACCAAATCGCCGATGTCACGTTGGGCCGTAGCGCAGCAGCATGGTGGTTGCCAGGAGCTTGGGTGTTCCGCCGTTCCGGGATGTCGGAGAGACCGTAGCGCTGTAAACAACGAATTTGGGGCTCCTGTGGTCCCTTTCGAAATCCTAATTCTGACAGTCTCCGGAGACTTGCCCATCATAACAGTGCTCCGTCAACAACGCTATTAGCGTGGGCCGTGGGCCTCAGCGACGGAGACTCAGGGTCTGTACGTGTACGTTTGCAGAAACTGAAAAAAAAAATATTTAATCTGATTCAACTATTTTCTGAAGTGTTTAGTTATTTGTGGACGAATTTGTGTGATTAAATATATAAGATTGAATGCGATTTGGTAGTGAGAGTTGTGGCACAAACTACCCATAAAGTATATTTGGAATGTTTTAAAAAATTAGAGGTGGTAAAGAATAGTTTTCGATAGGAGAAGTTAAATAAGATTGTTTTTTTTTTTTTTTTTTGAAACTGGGCAACACTTTCATTAATCATCAGCTAATAAATCATTAATGGCAGAGAGGTCAAAGACTTTTTCTTTTTTCTGACCAGAAACTAGACGTGGTCCATGGCGTTAAACTCCATATGTGACAAGGCCCACGACCTAATTAATTCGCTGCATGTTCGGCCTATAGAAGCTATCTTCTTGTGCACAAGTTGAGGCCCTTCGGACTCTTTTTTCTTTTTCTTTTCTCCCGTTGCTCCACTTATTTTTATATTCTTTCATGTATTCACCACTGTAATTTTTTCCCCTATATAATTATGGAATTTTTCATTTTTTCTTTATTTTTTGTTTATTTCCCTACATTATCCATGAGACGTCCTATATAATAATAAAAAAAAAAATCAGCCTACGAGACAAACCAGATTTTTTTTTTTTCCCAAAACGAATATATAAATTGTGCCTCCTCCAGCCAAAAATTCAACCCTGAGAGGGTTTGAACTTTGGCAAGCAGAGTGCAAAGCGTATAACAAGACCAACTGTATAAGTTTTGATTGTTCACATCTATACCTACTTAATAAAAAGAGAAAATTTCGGTCCCCCTCTTTTTCACCGGGCTTTTCACCGGGCTTTTCACCTCTCCTTTTCTGCGGGCCTTTTTTCGCCTTGCCGCAGTCCGTATCAATTAAAGTCCAGCTTCGATCAGGCAACGACCGAAAGCTGGGGTCTGCGGGTTCCCTAAGATAGCTGGCGTCTCCAGTTTCCTCTATCCCTAGGATTTGTAATCAACTCCCACAGCCTACCTTCCAGAGTCCACGTTGCCACCCACGCGGATGGACAAAAGGAAATAGAAAAAAAAAAAGAAACACAACAAAATCCGCCGCTGCAGCCGCTCAAGTCCTTGGCCTGCCGACGTAATATTTACACAAGCTCATAGTGTACGCATACAAATCACGAAATGAATCTTAGTTTGTTGGCTAATTGAGTTTAATTTAATTAAAATATGTTTGTACTCTCACCGTGGTTTGGAAAATTGAGAGAAATCTCCTGTCACACTTACCAACGGTGGATTTCTGAATCGTGGCTGTCCCCAGGCGAGGATGGTGCTGATCGCATACGATATGATGATGTCGGGAACAATTGCAATGACATGCATACTTGCAGAGCACCCGTGGTTGAAGAACGGGGACACGGCGCCAAACGTGTCGCTGGGCGGGCCGGTGCGCTCGCGGCTGCAGTAGTTCTCCGCCATGAACAAATTCAAGAAGAAGGTGCTAGGCGTGGTAGCGTGTAACCTGCCCGTGGAGGAGCTCGACATGTACGTGCAGATGTTTCACCTCATGGACAAGGACCACAACGGCAACCTCACGATGGAGGAGCTCAGCACATTAAGGGACTCCACATCAACGGCCAGCCCGCCCCGGAGTCGGATATCAGTCGGCGGATACTCCTCGAGGCTGTAAGTGATGCTTAATTTGCTTGCCGTCGTCGCCGGCTCGCCGCCGCTCATCTTTTCGTTATCAAACCGGATGGAGCTTTTGTGGAGTTGCGTGCCTGAGCGAGGCGGGTGGCGGCGCTCGTGGGGACGACAACAAGGCGTCGTCTGTGTGGACTGTGGAGCTACTACGTCCTCTTTGAGATCGAATAGGACAGCGGCGGGCATGCAACGTGGTCGACGCTGGCACGGCCACGTGCCCCTGGAACGTCGTAGTACGCGTATGTGCATCCTGGCGGAGGTCAGGCTCGGCGACAACGCCAGCGGAGCCTGCGAGACATGGAGCCGAGGAAAATGAGAGCCGTGCAACAGGTAAAATATTGACCGTGAGTTAGTCCGTTCGATCGTTTGCCTGGGCACTTGTTGGAATCCCGTTGCAACGCACGGGCATGTTTCTAGTAATAATCATACCATGAAACGTCCATGTTATGTGTTGCATTGTTTGCATATTACTCATGAATTGTTTTATGGCATGTTCTGAATTATTCTAAATTGTTCTCTATGGACATTGTGATATACTTCCTCCGCTCTAAATTATAATATGTTTTGGGTTCTAGATACATTAGTTTCACCATGTATCTAGAACATAGTGTATATGTACATAAGTAAATAGCGAAGCTATGCATTAAAATCCAAAATATCTTTTAGTTTGTCTGAATGATTTGTGGCTGAAGTCAGGCTAGATACATAAAGTCATAAACACTCTAGACACATACTGTAAAGTCATAAACACTGAAACACACGTGTTTCAAACGTTGACTCTATGCTACATTTGGATATTGTTGGATTCAGCTCTTGTGTTGGGATGAAATTTAGTTTAACTTTCATTCCAATC
Source organism: Hyparrhenia diplandra (assembly GCA_015847255.1). NCBI lineage: Eukaryota > Viridiplantae > Streptophyta > Magnoliopsida > Poales > Poaceae > Hyparrhenia > Hyparrhenia diplandra. Next base: position 195,840 of record JADLZK010007808.1, read on the forward strand.
TACCACCAGCACATATGGATTGATACGAGCATGATAACGCCTGCATTTATTTTAACTCCAGCACATAAGGTGTGCGCCACTTAAAACAAATTTACATTGACAAACACACAAATTTAGAGTCAACGTCTGGTGATAAGTTTGGAAGCATGATTTCTCTGCTTGGCTGTACTCTGTACTATCGAAAAGTATCACTATAGTTCCAAAAAAAAAAAAAAAAAAAAAAAAAAAGGTATCACTATGGCTGTTCAGTAACGCTATCCTAGCTTACTCGCCGGTATGTGCGGTGGTCGGTTCCTTCCTTCAGACAATGCTGTCGAAAGTCGCTCTTCGATTCGATGTCAGTCCCCGTGCCGTTCGTGAGCTGTTTCCGGCGACTACCGTGCTTTGGCAGCAAAACCTCGATCTCGTCGGAGAACCCTGCGTATCTGATGCTCTTGTCTTGTCCGTGACATCGGCGATGCTCCCTCCAGACACGAAGTGGTGCCGTGCCCATCCCGCCAGGTTGCCGTGCTCGCCGCCGTCGTTGGGCTCCTTGCCGGTGGTGAGCTCCAGGAGCACGACGCCGAAGCTGTAGACGTCTACCTTCTCATTCACCTTCTTTGTGTAAGCACACTCTGCAGATACGAATCAAAGACCCAATCTATAAGGTCCGGCAGTACAAGAACATGGGACATTTGCTACCGTAGTTACTCCACACTTATGCAGCAGAATCTTGTGACAGAGATGAACTGTAAGCTAGCACGGATGAGGATCCTTACCGGGAGCCATGTAACCGAACGAGCCGGCCACGGCGGACATCGTCTCTGGCGCTCCGGCCTGCACCAGCATCCTGGCAGCCCGAAGTCGGCGACCTTGGTGCTCGTCTTGACGTCGCGGTGAACGATGGGCGGCACGCACTGGTGGTGCATGTAACACAGCCCCTGCGCGGCGCCGACGGCCACCTTGAGCCTGGTAAGCCAGTCCAGCGGTGCGCGCCGTGCGGACCGCGCCCTCGCCATCGGGTGCCCGCCGGCGTCTAGAGCGTCGCCGTGGAGCCACTTGTCCAGGCTCCCGTTCTCCATGTAGTCAGTACACGAGGAGCTTGGACTCGGCGCTGGAGAGGCAGCACAGCAGCCTGACGATGTTGTTGTGCCGGACGTTGCCGAGGATGCCAGCCTCCGACTCGAACTCGCGCTCCAGCTTCCCGTCCAGTTTCCCGGCGGTCCGGATCTGCTTCACGGCCACCGCGCCTGCGCTCCCGTTGAGCCGGTTGGTGTAGGTGACGCGGTACACGCGGCCGGACCCGCCGCGGCCGATGATGTTCTCCTCAGTCAGCCCCCGGAGTATGGACTGCTCCCTGAAACCAAGATCCACGACGAAAGGCGTCATCTTCCAGTCGCCGCGCTCCTCCGCGACGCGGCGCCGTTTTCCTGATCTCGCGGGCCACGAACAAGGCGGAGGCCGCGGCGATGAGGAGGAGCGCGGCACCAGCGACAAGGAGGCCCGTGCGGAGCGCATGCGAGACGCCCCGGAAGAACCCGGGCCCCACAGCGGCGGTGCAAAGGCCGGGGTTGTCGAGGAAGCTGCTGTCGTAGGCCGCGGTGGCAAGGCCGGCTGGCACCTGGCCACTAAGCTGGTTGGAGGACAGGTTGAGGTTGGTGAGCGGCAGCTTCCCAACCGCCGGTGGTATGGCACCGGAGAGCTCGTTCGACGACAGGTCAAGGACGCTAAGCACCGGCATGGCGCCCAGCTCTGCCGGTATCTCTCCGGTGAGCTGGTTCCTACTCATATCCATCTGCGTTAACTTGCTGAACCTGTCAACGCTCATCGGGATACCACCGGAGAGCTGGTTACCGGACAGGTCCAGCGTCTGGAGCAGCGGCATCCCGTCAACAATACTGGCCGGAATTGGACCGGAGAACTGGTTGTTCTCGGCGGTAAACTTCTGGAGCACAGCTGCTGCTGCCGGAATGTTGCCACGGAATTTGTTGTTGTCTATGCCTAACGTCGCAAGGCTGGTAGACATGGTGGCCGGCAGACTCCCGGAGAGCTGGTTACTGCTTAGTGTCACGTAATAAAGCTGTGGCGCCTTCCGCAGAGCCTCTGGCACCTCGCCGGAGAGCTGGTTATTGTCTACTCCTAGTTGCAGCGTAGACAGAGATGTGCAGCTGGCAAGGCCTCCCGGGATGGACCCCTTCAATTTGTTGCTCTTGGCGGTGAGGTACCAGAGCTGACCTCTGGCGCACAGACTTTCAGGGATGGTGCCGGTGAGCTCGTTGAAATCAGCATCAACTGCTATCAAGTCCGAATTCTTTCCAAGGTCCGGCGGGAGCGTGCCAGTAAACCTGTTATTGGCAAGCCTCAAATATGCCAGTAAATGTTTTTGAATTTAATTTGAATTTGAGCCGAAATTTCCGGAATTCCTTTTTCTGAGTGGGCTCCGGAATTTTTGTTTCCGAAATTAAAAACGGATGCTCGCTGGTATCTCGCCAGAGAAGTTGTTACCCATGAGGTTCAGCCATGTGAGGTTCTTCAAGGTCCCAAAGGCTTCTGGGATAGCTCCAGAAAGCTTGTAGTTATTTGAAAGGTCGATTCGACTTAAGTTCATCGCGGCGAAGTCATTAGTCACCACGTCGCCGGTGAAGTTGTTGCAGACCCAACATCTGCAACTTCTTCAGGCTCCAAACACCCGCAGGTATGCTTCCAGTCAACATGTTAGTGTTCAGGTCTAGCAACTCCTACTCCTCCATCTCTAGCACATAGCTCGGGAAGCCGCCGACGAGGTTGCACTGCGAGGCCCAGAGCTTGACCATGTTGGTGAGGTTCTTGAATGACTCCGGCAGCACACCGGTGAGGTTGTTCTCGGACAGGTCGAGGTACTGGAGCCTCGTCAGCGCGCCGAGACCTTCCGGGATGGAGCCGTTGAACCCGTTGCTGTATAGGAGCAGCGTGGACAGATTCTTCCCCAGCCTGCCGATGTCCGCGGGCAGCTCACCGGTGAGGTTGTTCTGGGACAGCTCGAGGTACTGGAGCGAAGCGCAGCGGTAGAGCGCGGTTGGGAACGCGCCGGTGATGCTGTTGTTGGAGACGTCGAGGTAGGTCAACGCCAAGAGGCCGCCGATGGCGTCGGCCGGGAAGGCGCCCGCGACGCCGGCGGTGGCGAGCGTGAGGTTCGTGACGCGCCCGGACACGGTGTCGCACCCGACGAACTTCCAGTCGCGGGGCGCGCGCGGCGACGAGGCGTCCCATCCCGCGAGCGCGGGCGGGTCGCCCCACGCGCTCTTGATCCGGAGCAGCAGCCGCGCGTCGTCGTCGCCCGCCGGCTGCGACGACTGCGCGGCCGCTCGGCGCACGACGCAGCAGAAGGGGAGCACCGCGAGCAGCAGGAGGAGGAAGTAGGTGCGCGCGCACGGGTACGCGCGGCGCGGTGGTGCCATTGCCATTGTCTCTGGCGGGCGCCGGCTTCGTGGCGTGGGCGTTGGGTTGTTGTGCCTGGTGCACGCGGCCGTTGGGACAGGGTGTCTGTAAAGGGAAATTCGGCGGCGGGAATGGAGTGCTTTTTTTTATGTTATGCTGACTGCTGAGGTAGCTTTGACTGGTATATGAGCCCGTTAGCAGCGGGGATTGCGGGGAAGCTTCTAATTTCGTGGATTAGTGCGCGTTTTGCCCGTCGGCATTAGCGGTGATCCGGACGGAACGTGCTTGCTCGGTGACGACCGGGGAGAATTCCGTTGCCGGCTCAGTGGAAGTCTGGGCTCCAGCAACTGGGTCTTCGCTCCAGATTCTAGAAGACTGAAGTGCTCTAGTATAAAGTTTGAGCAGTAAACGCACAGAGGTTAATGGCACTTAGAGTAATCATTTCGTTATTGACTGCACGAGTTGAACTTGAACAGCGATGTTTAGGTCGGGCCGTCGCCGTCAGGATCACTTTCCGCTCGTGGTAAGCTGGTAACCGGTAACCGTTCTTCCGACGACCAACGAAAATTGTTCACACCAGGACAGGGCTCCGGTCAAACACGGCGACTAGTTTTTGGCTGGCCTGGGCTTGAGTGATAATATAAACGAACAAAGACCCACGCCACTCACTCTGGTAAAAAAAAAAAAAAAGACCCACGCCACGATCCCTAGGCCGGCTACAAAAGATAGAAGATACTCCATCCTTTTTAAAATATAAATATCATTCTAACATTGCTTGTTAGTGAAGCTGTGTGTCCCAGCTACCAATGCCAACTTACATTTTGTTACATCATATTTTGTTACATCATTTCTCCCTCTCCTGCGGCCGCCGAATTTTTGGTGGGCATGACGGCAGCCCAACAGCAGACGGTCCATTGGTATTCCTAGTTTGTTGTCTTGCTAAGTTCTATTGTAGTTGGTCGGTCGGTTAGGCTCTTATCCGATTGATCGAGTCCTCAACGAGAGTTGTTCACATTGTCCTAAATTTATTATTATTAAAGAATTAGATAATACTATTTTTCAGTGGTATCTAACATTGACATTACTGTTAACAACTGTGGCATCTATATTTATTGATCTATTGACTAAGTCTTCTGAAATGCCTATAGACGAAGGTTTGTATGCATCTATGTGTAGACATGAGTTTTAAATGTTCATACATATGTGATATGCGTGGGGCATATACTTTGCGATTAGCAACAAAAAAAAAAAAAAAAAAAGCAGACTTTTATTTACCAATTCTAATCATATTTTTGCTCCCCTAGTTACTCCCACCTGAGAGTATACGCAGAGGTCCGGCCAGTCCCACGCGGACGTTAGGTAACGGGCCGGTGACATGTCGTGGGCGCCTAGAGCTAACGGGTTTGGATTTCTGCGGAGCGTGCGAGCTGGAGTCTAAAAATGCGGCGGTAATCACGGGTTAGTCGTGCCGGACTTGCATGGCTGTAGTGACAATTTTTAAATATATCGCGTGGCCATCGTTCGCATGCACGTTTCTGAAACTGCGTATGTCTCCGATCTCCATACATGTCCTCTAGAGTATTTGAACATGGAAATGCATAGCCGAGTGTATATGTGCATACTACTTTTAAAAAGGTAGTATATATCCATTCTTTCCAACATGGAGGTATACGGACATACAATATTTTTAAAAAGAAAAAGGTATGTGTACATACTTTATAAGAGATAGTATGTGCACATACTTTTAAAGTTCTACTTGTATATATGCGTAGATACTTGTGTAACGAAGTAGTATGTGACCATACTTTTACTTGCACAATTGTATTTATTTTATTAATTAGGAACTATGTCCATATACCTAAATGAAGTAGCATACGTGTGTACACAATTCAGATTTGAGTATTATTCGTACTTTTTTAAAGAGGAGTATGCATGCATACTTATAAGTATTTATTTATACTTTTAAAAAAATGAGTATGTACGCATACTTTTTATAAGGAGATTTATATTTTTAGAACCAGTATGTATTCATACATTTTTAGAACCTGTATTTACTCATACTTTTTTAAAAGGAGAGTATGAATACATAGTACAAATGCCTACTCAAATATAGATCTAGCTGGTATGCATACATACGCCTAGCTGGTATGCATACATACTTAAACCACACGACCCGAGTATATGTGCATACATTCACGTATGGGAACTATACAAAAACAATGAGAGTACATATGTGCATACATTAGAACCAGCAGTCAGTGCCAATGCCGGCACCCTATCCGCATGGATTCCTTTCTGGTGCAGGTAGCAATTTATACACCTTTCTAGTGTATGTGTATATACTTTTGTGAGAAACGAGTACGTGTATATACTATTTTCTACAATAATTGAATCAGCCTGCACACAATTCGCATGGAGACGCTGGTGTGCGCAACAACTCATGGGAATCAGCTGGATTGCAAAAACCAAATCCCACGAAGACATCATGCAGCGGATGCGGATCGGAGCAGCTTGACGTACGCGGTGAAGATTCAATGACATGATCTGTAGCCTCATGTTGAAATCCGATCTGAAATAGGTGGTGAATATAAATTAATAATGCTTAAAAGTCCTAATGGAATCTGAATCCATGATATAATATCCACCACAAATAAAAACTTGGGCGGTGAAGATTCAAGAATCTGTATATTACAAAAATTCAAATGAGGCATTCATTCAAAGAGGCATAGCAAGTAAAGTATCGCCGATCTGGATCACGTACGTCCGACGGCAGGAAAAGGACCAAAGGCGCAGTTCGCGGCCGTGCGGCGGAAGGATGGCCTGCCTGGATCTGGATCACGGCGTGGCTCGATCGGCAGAGATATCAGAGAGATGCATCACAGCCTGCAGCCACCCTGGCCGGTGGCGGCGCCGGCGCCCCGCCTCCTTGCTGTGCGGTGGAGACAACGAACTAGATGAGAACCATGAACGAACTAGCGTGTGCGGAGTAGATTGGAACAAAAAAAAATCAAGCACACATATACATACCAACGCACGCATGATGCTGCCGCAGCGCCGACGGAGATCAGAGAGGTGTCAGACTCCTCCATTAATTCTTACCAGTACAAGCATGTGGCGGCGGCCGTCCCGACGACGATGCCCTGTTGCAAATGGCGGCGCTGCAAATGAAATTGGAAAGCCGCTGAATAACCTAAACATCGTAACGCTAATTAAACATTTTATATACGTTAGATTAACGGGTCCACTTCTTTAACCCGCTAGGCAGCCTGCCCACCACGGTCAGACGTGCGATGGTTCAGCAGGTGTATCCACGTGAGTTTAAGAGTGGGAGTAGCTACTCCCAGGAGTAGAAAAGATTTTCCATATATATATATATATATTTTTTAAAATAACTTGAAATGTACTACTAGCAGAAAAGAAAAGCTGATTTAGGTGGCATGCATTCGTAGAACACACAACTCTATGGAAACAGATCCGGTGCGGTTGTACTGGGGACTGATGTGACAGAAGCTTCTACTTAAGGTAGAAAAGGGACAATTCATCATTTTGGCCGTAATAAGCATGCAGTCCCTGGATCACCTTAATCCAAGTCTCTTGTGAAATTGATAGCAACAGAAACTTGTATTTGTTTACCAATTTTACTTAACCTGCATGTCATGGCAATCTTGTACACAAACTAACCATTATTGCAGTTGCAGTCCTCAATGTCTAATTGCAAATAAATAAGCAGAGATAAGTAGCAGCAGCTACCGGATCCAAACGCCGATTCATTCAGAGGCAGAATGAATTTCTAACCACTCGAGAAAACGCAAATCGCATTTTATCATTAAATTGACATAACTCAAAGCCGTAATGTAAAGGCAAAGGGAGGAAAACATGCAACAAAAGTCAAATTATCTTAAACAAGCATTTTCCAACAGAAAGGAAGCAAGCATTATTTCACGATGGCACAAGCATTTACTGCAATACTTCCAATTCAAAAAGCATATACCAATCGTTTCATCTGTTACATCACGATGGATAGCAAAAGTGTCTCAGCAGCATACTACCGTCTACAGTATGACCAATGATGTGCAAAAGCATGCACTTGACAACTAAAAGGAAAAGATCAAAGTAGCTCCCAGTACAGTAGATGGGTCGACATTTAAACCAGTACGGGTAACAGTAGCAAAAACGATAAGATTAGAGCTTGTCCTCAAACTCAGAAAGAGGGGTCATCTGTTCCTTGAGACCCTTCCTCTTGCGGACACCAGCTGAGCAGCCTGGGAGCCAGCCTCCAAAGGATCTGAGCCCATCATGTCCCAATGGTCAAAGACACACTGGGGGAAAGCCTGACCAGAAGTTGCAGCCCTCAGTTGGCTGGAGAACCCAAAGGACTCGATGACAGGGAGGTAAGCCTTGATGTTGTAGAGCGGGGTACCAGGCCTCTGCATCTCCTCGAAGACATGCCCTCTCTTCTGGTTCAGAAGACCATAGATACCACCAAGTGCATTTTCTGGGGCCTGAATCTCCACCAGGTACACTGGCTCCAGCAGCCTTGGCTTGGCCGTGAGCTGAGAAGCATAGATGACCCTCCTGGCAATTGGAATGACCTGGCCACCACCTCTGTGGAGCATGGAGAACGACATCACAGACCTCAAAGCAGATACCGCGCATGTTCTCCTCAGCCAGTGCACCCTCCTTTGATGCCCACTGGAAACCAGCCACAACAGAATCCTTGATTTCATTGAGATACTGAACTCCCTTACACATATCAACAACCATGTTTGGACCAGTGGTCTCAGGTCCAAAACACCAAATCTTCTTGGCAAGGTCCTTGTCCCACCCAAACTCCTGAGAGAGGATCTGGGAGCGCACCTTAGGATCATCACGTGGGCCAATGCGTCCCTCATCAATGGCCTCAGAGAGACCCTCCTCCAAGGGGCGTGCTTCCATGTACAGACGGTTGTGCATGTTGGGTGACTTGCTCATGACAGTACGGCAGGACTTCTCCAGTACGGTTTCACGGAATGACACAACAGGATGAGAAACGATAATTTCAGCACCACCCATGAAGTCCTCCTGCAGATCCTTCAGGCAAATCTCAAGATGAAGCTCACCAGCTCCAGCAATGATATGCTCACCAGATTCTTCCATTGTACAGAGAACCATAGGATCAGACTTCGCCAGACGCTTCAAACCTTCAACTAGCTTGGGAAGGTCAGAGGCAACCTTGCACTGAACAGCAACGCGCACAACAGGGGAGACAGAGAACTTCATTGCTCTGATTGGGCATGCATCAACCTCCTCCTCATTACTGAGTGTAGCATTCTTCGTGATGAACTGATCCAGACCAACCATTGCAACAGTGTTACCACAAGGAACATCCTCAACAGACTCTTGTTTCTTTCCCATCCAGATAACGGTGCGCTGAACACTCTTGACATACAGATCCTTCTTCTGGCCAGGGACATAGTTGGGACCCATGATCCAAACCTTCATACCAGTAGCAACCTTCCCTGAGAAGACACGGCCAAAGGCAAAGAACCTGCCCTTGTCAGATGCTGGAATCATCTTTGAAACATACAGCATAAGAGGTCCCTCAGGATCACAGTTTCTGATAGTAGTTGCATAGACATCATCAAGGGGTCCCTCATACAAGTTCTCCACACGATACTTTTGAGCCTTTGCAGGGGAAGGAAGGTGGAAAATCATCATCTCAAGCAGTGCAGTGCTAGCTGGAAGCCACGTTTGCATAACACGCTTCATCAGAGCTTTGCCAATCAATTCCTTCTCATCAGCCTTCATGGTAACATTGAGCTTTTGCAGCATGGGCCACAATTTCTCCTTCTGGTCATTCATGCAGGTGTTGATGATTTGCTTGATTGGCTCATAGCAGAACTGAACAAATCCTCTCTTGCAGGTAGGAGAACCTGTGTTCTTGGTAGTCCACTTCTTTGTGGCAGGGTCAAAGAAGTTCTCACCCCAAAGCCTCTCCATCATCTTAGTTTCATCAATTCCAAACTTAGATGCATACATCTTGGCAAAGTTAGTGAGGGTAAAGGCCCATCCGTGCAGGCCAGCAGAAAAAGCAACAGTCCCCTTCTCTGGGTAGACTTGGACATCACCTAGGAGCACATCTTCATATGTTGCCATAATGACGTTGGCATTCTCAATGACACGGGAGAAAGTCTGATAAGCTTCCTCACCCTCAACCTGAAGCTCAAGGAAGCACCTGCCCATCTTGTTAACTGTAAGGACTGGCCTAATTCTCTCACCAAGGGCTTGGCAGAGTACAGTTTCAGTTTGCACACAGACACCTTCTATACAGTCAACCACCACCAGTGCGCCATCGGTGATGCGAAGAGCAGCTGTAACTTCGAAGAAAAAATCAACGTGCCCAGGTGAGTCAATAAGGTTGATCAAATATTCGTTGCCATCCTTCTCACCCTTGTAGTTCTTCAGTGATGCATCAGTCATCTCAAAGTAAAGAGAGATACCAGTGGATTTGATTGTAATACCACGCTTTGCTTCATCAGCACGAGTATCAGTCATGCGAACATCACCAGCAACTTCCAGCAGCTACCATCAGGATATCTTTTTCAGTAACTGGTCCAGGGAATGCCAGACATGTCTTGTCAAAGATGCTCTAGATCTTCGATTTGGTTGTGCACAATGAACTCCTAGCTTCAGCAGCATTAAGACATCTTCTGGTTCCCAGCCTTTGAGTTCAGAAGCAACCATGCCCATTTTCCATAACAGTTTCTTCTGCACGTTCAAACTCTTGCCCTCTATTGTTTCACAGCTCTTTAGCTTTTCATGCAAATGGTCAACCAGACCAGATGCACCTTTCCCTGTGACCAATTGTAATAAGATGATTCCAAAAGCATAAACATCTGAAGATATTGTTAGATCTCCTTTATCTCTGAATTCGGATCCATATAAGTGGAGGTACCCCTGGGAGTACCACCAGTGACATGATGCCATGTTCCACTGTCAGACATCCTTCCGAGCATATAGGATATTCCAAAATCACCTATTCTAGGTTCATCATCTTCATCAAACATGATATTTTCTGGTTTTAGGTCACCGTGAACCACTGGGTTTGGTTTGGTGCTATGAAGGAATATCAAAGCCGAGCATAGTTTAAATGCTACTTCAATTCTCTGTATCCATGGAAACTTGGATCCACCAGTTTCATCATCTTCAGATAACTTCTCTTGCAGTGTACCCTTCTCAAGCAATTCATATACGAGAGCACCTTTTGCCTTGCAAGCACCAACTAGGTGAACCACATTCGGATGGTGGAGGGTTTTAGAAAACGAACCTGCATTTTGATATGTAAATTGTTCAAATTGTGGTACAAATAAAAAAATGCAGCACCGCAATAATGTTAAGTTGTTTGGGTACCTCGGTGTCAAATTCTCGAGATCCTTGTGTGCTGGACTGATCTAAAACTTTGATTGCAACTTGTGTCCCATCAAGCCTTCCTTTGAACACGCTCCCAAAACCTCCAGACCCAATCAACTCCTTCTCTTCCAAAGCCATGTCGATGTCTTCAGGTTGAAGCTCTCTGTACCACATCATTTTCATAAATTTATCAGATCCAACCCATGCTCTGAACGCTTCCTGAACTGTGCCTTCTGCAACATATACATCTTTGATGTATTTAGATTCTTCCAGAAGGTTACTATTTTCATTCTTCAGCATCTCAACTTCATCCTTAAGTTCTTTCAAATCAGCAGCAGTGGTCTTTTCACCATGCTCATTGTTCAGCTCCCCACTGGAATTTTGTTCACCATATGAAGGGACCTGCAAGACATTGAATGAGGCCTCAAAATTAGGAAAGATATTGTCCATATATATAGGTGCTCCATTATTTTGCAACAATTGATTGATATATTTAATTGTTTTACTTGTCAATTTGCTCTAGTTTTTTTCTCTATCAGACATGTAGGATAGCTGTATGTCATTTCATTAAGAAGAAGAAAACAGGATAGTACAAGTAGGGGTGGAACCCTCACACCCTTAACACACCAAAACACTACAGAATCACCACAAACAAGCACAAGACCACAATAAACCCCTTTGATGATATATTGGTATGCCATCACCATTAACACGGGTTCTAGTGGAATCAAAAGTAAATCACACCATCGTCTCGCGATGCCTAGACGTTGTAGAACTTCCAAGAAAAACAACCATGAAACTGAGTCAAAAAGCTTTAGAAATGTCCAGCTTGAGAAGAATCCAGGATTCTTTTTTGCCTGTTTAAGCACTTGGCAAGCTGTTGGCAAAACTATTTGATAATCTAGACATAAAAGCGCCCCATGAAGCCATCTGGCCCAGGAGCTTTTATCCTTAGGTAGGTCATTAACAGTGGCCCAGACTTCACTTTCAGAGAAAGGATCATCCAGCGAAGTCAAGTCAAAATGTTGCCCCTGTGGTGACACGGACGGATGCTCAGCCGGGGAGGTGGTTGCTGTTAGACAAGGGAGAGCAGCCGGCGTGGGGCTAGGGTTCTGGGGAGGTGAGACGCCAAGAGGTAGGAAGGTGGGAGGAACCATCGTTGGGTGTTTGCTCTAGGTTTTGAAAGTTTACATATTTATTCAGGTGTGTATTTAGAGGCAGCACAAAAAGGCTAAGGAATGTTCTAGCATTGGCTCCATACCTTAGAGATCAAGTTTGTTACAGCTTGCTCAGCTTCTCCTCCAACTCCTCTCAATCTCTAGCTTTTCACCCATCGCTGTTTTCTGCATTTTTATATTAAAATATGAAAATTAGCAATACTTCCAATTTAGTGATACTATCAACAAACTTTCGAAGAAGTTTTTTTCGCACCTGCTCATGTAATTTGGTAATGGAATGTTCAGTTTCCTCTCTCTTGAGTCTTTCAGAATCTAGATCTTGCTGCTTCTTCAATAACTCATTTTTCAAGTACTTGCACTCTTTGCATTCATGATTCGCCTAAAATTGTTAATAATATAAGACAAGAAAACATTTTCAATATCTCTAAAAAGTTAAGACAGATTTAAAAATATACCTTCTCAAGCAATCTGCAAGTTTTTTTTCAGCATCTAACTCTTTGGTAATATCGTCAGCTGCATTCATTTCAAAATAAATAAACTTCATAAATTAAATTTTACATGTTGAAAACAGCTGCTTCTAAAGTAGTATTGCTTCGAACAGGCATAGGATTACACTTAATGAGAGAGGTTACAATAGGGGCTACATATACATAGAGATTACAGGGGCAGCCCAAAGGGCCAGGCCAGCCTAGAGGAGGTGAGTAAATACTCTAACAAGTTGCAATGGATAACTTAATAAGTTTTTGTACCTCGTCAATCAATCTCTCTTTATCTCGTTCTGCGTTCATTCTCGATGTCATTTCCTCCTTAAGTTGTGTTTGAGTAATTTGAAGCGCTCTTTTGAGAACTTCACAGCTGCCACATTCCTTTACATCTAATAACTTCTCAGGTGGCTAAATGTTGAAAAAAAGGAGTTAGTAAAACAAATTACATATTGCCGTTGTTGTTGACATTTTCTGTATTGTATACCTTTGCAGTGAACATCTTTGTTTCTCCAGCTTTCTGGATCTCAATTTCATTGATGACTTCATCCTTCGAGAGGTTGGCATCCCTTTTGTTTGACTTTTGAGAGTAATCAACACCCGAACGGGTCGGCATCTATTAAAGAAAAGAAGTCAATCAGTCTGCTGAAGTACAAGAGTGCCCAATCATCACCAAGGTATAATCAGTCAGTTTCACCTAATATGATATAGTCAATCCATTGCCAGTTAATTTTTATGACCACAAAGAGAACAGCTGGAGTGAAAGCTCCATTAGACACTACAACTAGAGAGGGAAGGGTAACAATGCGGATGAGACAAGTTACACCAAAAAAGAACAACAGCACAAAGTAGAAGCCTTAGGATAAGTACATATCCTCTGGCATGAGTTTTTTCTTATGAACAAGTAGTAGAAACGGTAAAGTAACTTTAGGACCAACTGGTTACTCAATTCAAAGAGTATATGTCAAGGGTACTACAACAATAAAAAATTCCTACTGAACTCTACAAATGAATCCTAAAACAAATGGTCCCTCATATATACAGTACTAACTAATTGCTATGTCAAATTCTCAAACCACAAACCCTGAGCGGCTTGACCACACCAAAAAATCCATTAATCAAAGTAATAGAACATTTCTGAAACTAAAAGCACCATCAGATATTAATAACATAAGACTAAGTGCAGCCAATATCAACAGAGAATCCCTAATCTGTCACATTGTTTAATCAGCCCCGCATCTCTTATTTTTTGTGCCCCAACTAACTAAGGAGACATCTACTTTCAGTAGCATAAGTTAGAAAAAAATTGCAGCCAGAATCAGGGGACATTCCAAACTGATAGTATTCGTAATTCCCAGTGACCCAAGTTGGAACCAATCCCTAATTTTCCAGGGTGACCCAATTTGGAACCGATCCCAAATTTTTCACGGACCAGAAGACGGCCTCTGCCCCAAAATCGGCCGAACACCAAATGCAGCTCGACTCGCAAATTCAATACGCCGAAAACGAGAGCATACTGCCGCAAAACGATAGAGTACGGGCCGGCGCGCGGCCGATGAGGCTAGATGGAATCGAATTAGCAAACTGCGCGAGAGGGTTTAGACCTTCGATTCCGACGGTGAACGGGGAGTATCGCGGGTGGGAGCCGACGCAGCTGCTTGGATGACGACAGCTGCCGCCGCCTTCCTTCTCCGATCGCGGCTTGCCTCGGTGCCTCCCTGGGCTCGCCGCCGCCTTCCTCCCCTTACCAGCGCTTCGCGAGCAACACGAAGCGTTGAAGCCCGCGACTCCTAGAACCGGGGATATGCACAATTATCGCGCTTCGTTTGCATTGAGATTTGGTCGGTTCGTATAGGGACTAGGGATCGACGGTCCTGGTTTGTCTACCTCTTTTCTGAATTAAAAATTCTATACAGGTCCCACTTCCTTCGCATGTTTTTTTTTCTTCGAAGATCACGTGTTCCATTTACCTTCCTTCAAATTATAAGTCACTTTTGACTTTTTACAGGTTCATCCATTTAGTTATGTATCACAGGCGTATTATTGTATCTAGATACATAACTAAATAAATGAACCTGGTCAAAAAATTTTTATAATTTAGGATGGAGGAGATCTTACGGGCGTGTTTGGTCTGCGCCTCAACTCGCCACGCTTAAGCGTAGGCCGCCACGGCACCGAGGCGGTTGTTTGGTCTCGCGTTTTGCCTTTGGCCGCCACAGCTTTACCTCTTGTCGTTTTGTTGCCGCTTCCTATCATTTCCGTGGCAAGGTGGTGGCAGTTGTGGCGAAGCTTTCCGTCCGCCCGCCGCCACGCCACGGGGGACGCCACAGCGTGGCTCGCCACACCACATGGTGGCAAAGGTTGGTGTGAAGCAAACATCCCCTACGTATATGGAGGAAGGGGCAATCGCGGCAACATCAAGCGCTGAAAAGTGAAAAATGATCTCTATCGAAGTTCAGCATCTTGAGGGCCGGAGCTAAGATTGGCCCGAGCCCCGGCAGATTAGTTAAAATAGTTTCATAGCAACTTCAACGAAAACTAAAAATTTTGTCCTAATAAACATGAGTTTAGCAACTCCCAAACTATAATTGGAATGGAAAAAAACACCAATATCCAACAAGTATCCTATAAATGACTTCCAATAACCAAATTTGGGCCCACCTTGAACAATTAATTGGGACCGGTAGTTGATGTGTCGTGTGTGCCGCGACTCCTTCCCACGCCGCAACTCCTCCCTCCCTCGCGACTCCTTCACGCGACGAAGGGCGCCGCCATATCGGCGGTGTGCGCGTGAGCCCGCCGCCAGGATAGTGCCCGTGCGGAGGTTCTCGCCGGAGATCGCTTCGGCGAGCGACCTCGCGGCGTCGGGCATCCCGTTGTCGCAATAGGTGGAGATCATGGAGTTCCAGGCGATGATGTCGCAGAAGTGCATTGCGTCGAACACCTCCCTGGCCTCGCACAAGCAACCGAGGCGGCCGAGCTCCTGGTACCTCATCGCCGATTGCGAGGGGCGGCGCACGAAACCTTGGCGGGGCGCAAAGGTGCCGTGAAACTTCCGTCTCTTGGCGAGATTGGTGTGGAGATTGGAGCGTCGAGGAGTGCAGAGATATGGGCGGAGGCCGGTGTTTTGGAGTTGTCCAAAGATTGAGATCTCATTTTGGGTACTACTGAGGAAACTTTTTCTCCTTTGTACAAAAAAAAAAAAAAACGGGATTAAGACTTGCTTTTGGGCACTGTTGGAGACGGACACATTTATATAAACTTGGGTGGCGATCTTGCCACAATGCATGCCAAGCCGTCCAACGCAGCCCGAGGCAGCTGGTGTTTTTCTTTCTTTTTTCTTTTTCTTTTTTGCGACATTCTTGCTTCAATCATTCATAGTACGGGACCAGTGTACCAAACACAGGCTAGGAACGGAACAATACAAGTCGGTACTTGATGCCACTTCCCCACATGTGATTCGTCCGAGACCTGTTTAATTAGCCAAAGTATGAGCTATCATATCCACCTATACGAGAGCTTTACAGCACAATGATAGCTGACGGCTTAATCCGAGGCTCAATTACGAACGGCTCAAGCACTTCCTCGAACCCATTAGAGCAATTTGGCATTTCCAGCTTGTTCATCCTTGTTGGTGAAATATTTTAGGTTTGGCCACTGCACCACTTTTGTCGTTTGTATTTGATAATTATTGTCATACCATGAAATAACTTAAAGCTTAAAAAGATTCATCTCGTACTTTTCAGTCAAACTGTGTAACTACTTATTTTGTTTAACTATATTTAATACTTCATGCATACGTTAAGAGATTCGTTGTGACGTATAAGCTGTAGTACTTTTTGGGTGGGTGGGAACTAAACACCCCTCGGTATTTTTTTTTTCATTCACAAATTCATCCTTGTTCGGAGCGGCTGGCAACACCCCCTGCTTGTGAAAGCGTGGCTACGGGGACACGCTGGCTGGCGTGGTACGCGCCGGGGAAGCGAGCGAGTGCCCGTGCGCTGTGCAGTCATCCTCCGGTGATCCAAGAACGAAATGAACCGGCACTCTCGGCCTAGGCCGCAGCAACGGACAAGGAAGAAACAGGCAATTATCGCGGGCCTTCTTTTAAAATTGAACTTACTACTAATAAGTGAAAGTATATATGAAATAAAAGGACGGCGGCCCGTCCACAGCGGACGACAGCGGCCGGGGTGAGGTGACCAGACCGCCAGACCAGGTGTGACTGAGTGACGCAGGCGGCCACAGCCCACAGCGGACGACAGCGGCCGGGATGAGGTGACCAGACCGCCAGACCAGGTGTGACTGAGTGACGCAGGCGGCCACAGCCCACATTTTTTTTTTTTTTGAACAAGGACATCCCATTTCCATTAAGCAACGGAAATACAGAGTTTGATACAGAGCTAAGACAGTTTTCAGAAAGTAGCAGTGCAACGCTAATAAAACCTGATAGAAGCGCGTTCTAGGATACTAAGCCTAAGCGCACAGAGAAGCAAACGGTATGTAAAAACAGAATGTTATTTATTACAGACACATCAATGTCTCAGGACATGCTGACCACCAGAGAGACCACGTAGACACAGACAGGTTCCATGGACTTGAAACTTCGACACCAGTATTGAGGAATGGGAGTACTTCACAACATCCACCAACCGCCACGATGTTACCATTAGTCTTCAGGGTCTTCATTGGCTTGGATCTGCTTCTACCCCTCATCCTTCTTGTTCTTCTTGCTGAGCGGACGAACCGCAATCTCCATCATTGTATTGACTCCATCTTGCAGCGCCTGCTTCTCGGAGTCAGAATACAACCCTGCTCAGTAACTAATTAGAGCACAGACATGACATATGATAGCCAATGGACTTTGTATTTTCTTATTATTAAAGCAAACACTGTTTCTCGCCTTCCAAATGGCCCAACAAAGAGCAGCCAGACCTAGAGTATGAAATTGTTGATTATTAGGCATCCAGAACATAAACCATTTCCAAGCTTGTTCAAGATTACTCGGAATATTGGAGGCCCCTAAACAGGTTGCAAAAGTGGCCCATACTGTTCTAGCAGTACTGCATTGAAAGAACAGGTGTAAAATGCTTTCATCACAAGGGCAGAAATAGCATTGTGGGTCGCCACTCTATTTCCTTCTGATCATATTATCCTTTGTTAAGATGGCATTATTTGATAAAAGCCAGAGAAAAATTTTGATTTTTTCAGGAATTTTACTCTTCCAAATATTTCTATGATAAGTACCAACATCATTAGCAGTCATGAGATTATATGCAGATTTAACTGTAAACATCTTCTTAGCTCCAAATCTCCATATAACAGAATCATCATGTGCATAAAACTGAGTTTCTAATAACCTATCCACAATCTGCATCCATTGAGTTCTCCAGATATCAATCAACCATCTAGAAAAGGTAACAGATGCAGGGTTGTTTTTTACTTCACTCAAAAGAATGTGTTTATTGGTTGCCATGAGATATAAATCTGGATACATAGTAGCTAAAGGTTTATTATCTAGCCATGTATCAATCCAAAACCTTATTTTTTTCCCATTCCCCACCAGGAATTTCCTTCCATGAAGATATACATCCCTAACCTTTAATAAAACATGCCACATGGCTGAATCAGTTTGTTTGGGTTTAACAGTACTGATTGAATCCTTTTTCAAGTATTTGTATTTTATAATATCCTGCCAAAGGCCAGATTCTTTATCAAGTTTCAGAACCATTTGCACAATAGGCTTATATTCATTTTCCTAATGTCTTTGATACCAAGACCACCATGTTTCTTACTTCTACTGATTTTTATTCATTTAATCAGATGGTATTTCCTCTTAGTACCACCTCCTTGCCAGAAGAAGGATCTTCTTTGTTTGTCAAGTCTGTACACAATGGTTTTAGGAAAAAGATACATTGACATGTGATAAATTGGAGCATTATTCAGACTAGTACTTATCGAATTTTTCTCGGCAGCTATGGACATGGTCCCACCCATCCAAATATCTAGCCTTTTCTCATTTTTTTTCACATAAAGGAGTCCAATCAATCACATGTAATCTACTAGGACTAACTGGAACCCCAAGATATTTAATTGAAAAGAACCAATCGACAATTAAAGATTTCAAAGATAGGTAAAATCTAAGTCCTCATCATCATTGATACTAATGACCTCACTTTTGGAGAAGTTAATTTTAAGGCGACATAAGTTCATACAAGTATAGTAAGAATTTAAGGTTTCTAGCCCCATCCAAATCATTCTTGAGGCAGATTATAGTGTCATCCGCATACTGAAGGACTACCACCCCTTTATCAATGATATGATCAATAAGTCCAGTTATCAAATTGTTTTGTTGAGCCTTAAGAATCATTCTAGTGAGACCATCAAAGCAATAAAATTGAACAATATAGGGGATCCTTGTTGAGCCTTAAGAATCATTCTAGTGAGACCATCAAAGCAATAAAATTGAACAATATAGGGGATAAAGGATCCCCTTGTCTAACACCTTTGTAACTCTTAATATAACTACCAATTGTGTCATTGAGTTTGATGCTAACTGTCCCACCCGGTTATAACTTGCTCAATCCAACTACACCACTTAGCACAAAAACCCCTAGCATGTAAGGCTTGAAGTAAAAAATTCCAACTAACTTTGTCATATGCCTTCTCGAAATCAAGTTTGAGAACAATACCGTGTTGTTTCTTTTAACTTGGTCTCATGTAATATTTCATGAAGGATCATAACCCCACTCATAATGTTTCTACCTTTCATAAATGCAGTCGATTATTATGAATCAATTTGTCTCGCTGTGTTCTATTCTCAAAGTGAGAGTCTTAGTCAACAGCTTATACATGCGGTTTAATAAACATATAGGTGCATGCTTCTTTGAATGGTAGTTGCATCATTTTTTTTGGGAAGTAGGGTTATAATCCCATAATTGATTCTACTAATATTTACCTTTCCTTTATGAAAATCATCAAAGAATTGCATCATATCTTCTTTTATAATATCCCGGCAAACTTGGTAGAACTCAATAGGGATTTTATCGGGACCTGCTTGACCTTTTTTTTTTTTCATTTGGAAAAGGGCCTTTTTAATTTCATTTTCAGTAAAAAGGTGACATAAAATCTCATTATCATTATCTGTTATTCTTGTTGGAGCACCCTCCCAAATATTCTAATCTAACTGAATATTATTTTCCTCTTCAGGACCAAATAACTTTGTGTAATAATCGGTTGCATGATTTAACAAGGTTGTTATCTCCTTCAATAGTTACTCCATTATCCTCAAAAGAAACAATAGTACTTTTCCTTTTCTTGCCATTGGCAATTTTATGAAAGTAAGTAGTATTATTGTCTCCTTTGAGTAGCCATTGCTCATGAGATCTATTCCTCCAAAGTATGTCTCTTCTTGTTCTAACAACATCATATTTTCTGTATCAAATGGCTCTTATGTAAGAAAAGATCCTCACGAGAGATCATTACTTTCCTCCATTTCTTCTAAAATTACTAGATCCTTTCTATTTTTTCTCTTTTTTTTCCTTAGTTCTCCTTGAAGATTTACCCCCATCCTTTGAAATATTGTTTGAATAGTTTTAACTTTTGTCTCGATCTTATCTAGGGCGTATCGACCCTACATGGTTTTTCCCAAATGCTCTTAACTGTTGGGAGAAAGTCCGGGTTCTTGAGCCAAGACATCTCAAATTTAAATTGGATAGACTTGGATGGGGTCTTATCATCAACTGAAATTAACAAGGGGTTATGATGCGAGACTTCTCTAGGTAATTTTTTGACTAGCACAAGAGGGAAAATATCTTCCCGGGACTTGGTTATAAGAATTCTATCCAACTTTTCTAAAAGAGGATTGTCTTGATTGTTTGTCCGGGTAAAAATCCCACCATTCATCACAATCTCTTTTAGCTCATGAAACTCAATTAAAGTGTTAAACAGGGTAGAGAACCTGGGTTAACATGCATGGCTTGTTTCTTTCATATGAGTATCTTATAATGTTGAAATCACCCCAATCAATGTAGGTTCCATACTATGGGAATGTAAGGAGGATAATTTTGACAAAAATTAATTTTATTCTCATCATGTCTTTGAGCCATAAACTACTATCGATTCCATTTTGTTTTTGTATTTTATCCCGAGAGGTTCGGTTGTATCATGAAATCTCCTTGTTTAGCATTTTCAACATCAAAGAACTCAAGTCCGATGCCAACTAAAATACCTCTGATTTACGGAGGCGGTGGTTCTTGATCCATGCATAATCTTTGGTAGGATCAAAGCCTCTTATTAATTTTTCATCACACAATTGCAACATAGTTTCACGGATACCAATAAAATGGAATCTATATTGATAAACCGATTCTTAAGATAAGTGGCAACACAGATTTTTTTTCAAACCCTCGCAATTATACCCGAGCATTTTTCGGGCCGGGTCGGGTTCGGGGCGGGCAAAAAAATCCCGGTTATTTCGGGCCGAAAAATCATGCCCATGACGCCCCACCGGGCAAGTCGGGCCTAGCTTTTTCGGGCCGGGCTCGGGCTTGGGCGGGCTACCCGCGTATTTTACACTACAAAGTAGCTAAAAATGTATTTCGGGCCTAGTTCGGGCCAAGAAAATTTTTTGCGGGCTTCAAAATCTCTCGCCCGTGCCCCCGTCTAGTAAGGTTTATGGGCGGGCTAAAACCCCGTCGGGCTCGGGGCGGGCCCGCGGGCGGGTCGGGGCGGACTAGTTTTGCTCAGGTATACCCGCAATTCCATATGAGTCCATTCATCATTATCAAATCTTTTTTTGTTTTATGGGACTCAAAGCATCAAAGGAGACTTTACGAGGTCTACCTCTTTTTTTCATATGCATAGGAGGTTCCTGATTTTTTTTCTTTCCCTTTTCGATTGGAAAGGGTGATCGTGCTCTTTCTTTTATTCAATCTTTTTTTCTTTTTGGATTCCACAATCACAAAATCTTCGAGACCTAGAAGATTCTTCCTGAATCCACTCAAGTTGTAAGGTAGTATTATTTTGACCAGAAGACTCATTAAATTCAGATATCATAGGCTTATTCTTTTGATTTTGTTTTTCAAACAAATCACTTCTAGCAGATTTCAAGATTTCTAAGCAAATCAAAAGTTTCAAAATCATCTTCATTAATACTAATACCCATACTAGCAAAGCATTAGAAATCATTTCGTAATTATCAAGAATAGAAAAAGAGTTACTAGATTTAGATTGTTTTGTATAGTTACCTTCCAAGTTCCTCTTCTTTGACATCCTCTCCATCTTGTCCTCGGGTTGTAATATTTGTCTCATTCTTTAATCTCTCACTCCTCCTTCTTTCTTCGGAATGTTCTTCTGCCGCCATTAGCTCCGGTAGTATTGATCCGAGATGTGTAATTGAGATTCATATTCCCTTGTTCTTCACCCTCGTTCAAGTACTCTCTTGAGTATTGACAATCCCATCATCACTCATGAAGATTTCGGGAGAGTTATTCACCTGTTTTTTCGTATTTCATCATACTTGCCTTTTGTAGGAACATCTTCTTGTTTCTTGTTCAAGATAGAGTTCAATTCAGAGGACCAGTCATGATGACATCTCTTACATACATTGCTTGGTAATCGAATCATCATCATCTTTGTGAGGGTTGTCCTTCATGAATTTACTTGTCTCACTCGCGTGCTCATACCGGTGAGTTTATTGACCTTCCCGAGTAAAGGATTCATCAGTTGTTCGTGAGTGATCTCGAATCGATATCAAGGTCATCAAACTTATCGGTATGAGCACCTTCTCATTATCTGGGGGTAGCATCATACACCTTTTGTTCTTCAGGAGTAAACTTGGATTGACTCTTACGTCTGTAGTTGATCTTTGGGGGAGCAGACCAGTACATCTGCTTTTTACCCTCATCTTTCCCAGATTGTTTCCCAGAACTGTCTTTGGATTTGCTGTTGTCAGCCTTGCCAGCAGAGTCCTTCTCAGATTGGATTCTCAATACATTATCAACCTTTGGTTTTTTTGTTGAAGGCTGACTATCATCAGTCACCTTGATCCCACTCTTGAGTGTTTTGGATCCCTCAAATTCTTCAATTTCCCTCTCAAACTCAAAGATGATTCTCTGTAGACCCAGGAAGGCTTCAGCTCTTTTTGGTACCTTGCTTAAGTCTCTGCAGGCAATGAAGAGCCTGACATAGTCATACCTGTATCTTGACTTCTCATCATAGTCCATTGTCTTTCCTACCAGGGCACCAACTTTGGTTAAAGTCATCAAAGATCTTTGATCAGCTGGGATATTGGACACCCTAAACCAAGCAGATCTGTAGAGATCCTTGTGCTCAAGCAAGAGGGACCCATGGCTCAATCTTGATTTTTGCTTCACTTCTCATTGTCAAGCTTTTCAAGTTACACCACTGAGAGGCCATCTTAGCAGTTGGGAAGCGCAAACAGGAATCTGCCCTCACGCCATTGTCTTGCTCTCCAAACCCAAGAGTCGGCCCCAACCAAATTAGATAATTCCATTTCTATTTCCCGAAAGGAGACTATTCCTTCTATTACGAGTTAGCACATTTGTGCTAGCTTCATCCCTTGCAACATTTGGATCAACACATTCTTCAATAAACATGAAGCTCGCCCTTCAACTTGAGTGGCACGAGTTCAGTCCATAGTTCCAAGCGAGGAGTCTTTTGCAATCATATGAGGGGTGATTACCAAAGCAGATCAAACACTTAGCTCTACGACAATCCTTTGTCAGATGGTTTGATAGCCCACAAATATCACATGGTGTAGCCTTACTAGCAGTACCAGATTCAGTGTGATGAGAAGCAGCTTTACCTGAGCCACCTGCCTCTTGAGAGTGCTTTGTTTCAAAGAACTTGCTCGACTCTTTGTTGCTCCATTGATCTTGCTTGGGTTCTTCTTCCTTTTTGGCTTCCCGCCGGGTCGATTGCTCTCATCGCTGAATTGGACCCTTTCTCGCCCATATCTCCACCTTCTTGATCTTTACGCTTCCATGAATTGGTGGGGGCATAACCTCTCGCCCGATTGAAGTTCCTCCCACCATCTCGACCGCGTCCTTGCCCATATCCTCCCCTGCACGGATCAAATCCACCGCGCCGACCACCAAAACCTCCTCCATGGGGTTGCATCTTTGGCAACGTTGGAGCGAGCTTCAAATCTTACTGCGGATGCAAACGATCGAGGCCTAGGTTTTTCCCAGAGGTGTTGGACTAGATGGGTGATGGCTTTCGATAGATCTGGATCTTGGGTTGGTGGGGGGTTGGCAGTAGCTGTGGTATTCGCAACTTTAGTTACTTGTTGTTGCACAGTACCCACTGGTGACTTTACCTTGTCCGTGTTATCCCTTTGTTGGTTTCCATGTGGCGGTCCGGATGAGCACCCAATATTCCTTTTACTATCTGCACCTTTGGTGGTAACCTGAACCACTTTTCTTTCCGAAACTGCCCTTGATTCATACCATGGGAAATATTCAGAGTTCCCTCCATTTTCATCATATGCATAGAGCTGTG
This sequence comes from Hyparrhenia diplandra, assembly GCA_015847255.1. NCBI lineage: Eukaryota > Viridiplantae > Streptophyta > Magnoliopsida > Poales > Poaceae > Hyparrhenia > Hyparrhenia diplandra. Next base: position 219,808 of record JADLZK010007808.1, read on the forward strand.
AGGTTTGTTCCACTGAAGCTTAATTGGTACCTCCCTAATCTTAACTTCATGTTCAGAAACTTGATCAAATGGGAAGTCCTCTCTTCTAATATTATGTTTATAGAACCTATCGGTAGTATCAAATGGGTAAACAAATTTGGTCTTATTCTTTTTGCTTTGTCTTGCGGATCGAGGGGTGCAATCCGAATTTATTTGACGTATGATCAATATGAGAATCGGGAATACTCGCCTTTTTCTCCTTGATAGATTCTAGATTTGGCCGGAGATCGTGATCAATACAAGGATCGGCCGTATGCTCGCCCAATCTAATCTCACGAAGCGAGGGGACGCACAATGAGGCGTATCATCAATTGCCGACACACAAGTATGATTTGCGGGTTCAGAATTGGAGCTAATATCCCCGCAATGTTTGATTCGACTAGGTCAAACAAGAAAAATCCCCAAATCGAGTTCGGGATTTCCTTATCACCATCGATTCCTTGTGATGAAATCGAATCCGCGGACTTCGCAAGCGGATGATAACGAATGGTGCGTAGAAGGGGAAGAAGAGATTGGAAACGGCTCACCGGAATCCCGGGCGCAATTGCTGCGGCAAAACCGTCGCCGCATCATCGTTGTTGTGGGGACCGGGGCATGGGGACTCGTCGGATACCGGCGCCGCGGGAATCGATCTTTGCGGGAAGCGGAATGCTCGCCGATGAGGTCGGCGAGAGGTTCCACCACGGGAATGAGGGGCCTCCGGGCGGTGGAGGTCGTCGGGGAGCGGGAGTCTCCGGGAGACGACAGTCGCCATCTCAGCCCAAGGGACTACCAACAATATTGTCCACCCAATGCAACTCTTACATGCAAATGATAACACTAGACAGTGCTGCCACAGCCCACATGGTGTACGTGGTGACTGGTAGAGTTGAAACCGGACGGTAACAGAACGAAAATCGCCCTATTATTTATTATTTTTGTTTTCATATTTTTACAGAAACGGAGGTGTCAGACAACCGGAATGGTAGCGGGATATAAACGGGAGCGGGAGGCCCGGGCCGGGGCTATGCAGTGCAACTGTGCACGATTGCCAGTAGGAAACTAGGAAGTTGGTGTTGGTTCCATCGTCGTTTGTCGTCAATTATTTCCAATAGGTTTATTTGTCACCTCTGTGTTAAACCTACCGACATTGTCCAATCTTTGGCGCCAGGTTAATTGTGTAGCTCATTATCAGTCATTGGTCTGGGTTCCTCCATACGACTTCACTACTTTCCATCAGTGCGCCACACGTTTGCAATCCACTCATACTCGTGGTAATGAAGCTACTGAACTTTAGAGTGCCCAACACTAGCTCTGACGTACTAGTACGACGTATATATACATACTCCTCACTTGGATACGGTGTTGTTATCCACCAAAATCTCAATCCATGTGGCAAGTTAAAGCTGCTGCTTCCACATGATCCACATCTGCTATCAGTGGGCACCTAGCCACCTACCTTTTTGGGAGGTAGGAGTACAATAGTAGTAGTACTATAATTAAATGATTTTAATCCACCTAAAATTCGGACAGCAAGCACACGCGAGCACGGAGTATAGCAGGCCTGGTTTAGTTGGGCCTCGTTTAGTTGGCTAAAGTTTCTAACTTTTTTTCACCCTCTCTCCATCACATCACATTAAATACACCAAAAAGACATATGTTTGGAGTATAAAATGTAGGTAAAAAAAATAACTAATTATACAGTTTAGATGTACATTACGAGATCGATTCTTTTGAGCCTAGTTACGCCGTGGTAGGATAATATTTACCACAAACAAACGAAACGTGCTACAAAGTGTGCTACAGGAGTTCCGCTATTACTTTTTGCAAATTTTTGTAACAACTAAACGAGGCCTTGGCAACATTTTTTTGCCAAAAATTTGCTATTTTTTCAACTCTCTCACCATCACATCACATTAAATACACCAAACATATGTTCGAGCAAGTAAATATAGGTAAAAAAAAATTAACTAATCACACAGTTCTATCTTTTGAGCCTAGTTAGTCCATGGACAATGTTTACCACAAACAAACTAAACGTGCTTCAAGTGTGCTACTGAGGAGTTCAAAAACACCAAAAGACATATGTTCGAAGCAAAGTAAATATAGATAAAAAAATTAACTAATCACACGGTTCTATCTTTTTTTGAGCCTAGTTAGTCCATGAATAATGTTTACCACAAACACAAGTGTACTACATGAGTTCAAAAGTTACTTTTGCTACTTTGTAGCCAACTAAGGCCTCGTTTAGATGTTAGGAATTTTAGCAAAAGTAACTTCTAGAACTCCCAGAAGACTTCAGAAGACTTTCGTTTGTTTGTGGTAAATATTATCCTACCAATGCGTAACTAGGCTCAAAAGAATCGCCTCGTGAATGTACATCTAAATCGTATAATTAGTTATTTTTTTTACCTATATTTTATACTCCAAACATATATCTTTTGGTGTATTTAATGTGATGTGATGGAGAGAGAGTGAAAAAAGAGTTAAGAAACTTTAGCCAACTAAACGAGGCCTAAACAAGGCCGTGCCATCAGCGCACGCACGCGAGCTGCTGCTTTTAGCTGCTGGCAGAGGGAGACGTTAAGCTCGACAAAGCTACAGCGCGCGTACGGACCGATGAGGAGGCCGCGGCCCTGGAGCGATTGCCAGCGGCGGCAGCGGGAGTGGCGTGGCAGCGGGCGGCTCCACCTCGTCGTGACGTCGTCGTCGCGCTGCCGTGGAGTGTCGCTGTCGGCCACGCGCCACCCCACGTGCGGGGGCTTTCGGCCACCCGGCCCGGGCCCCTAGCTGTTTAAATAGGCGACGTCAGCTACTACACCCTGCTCGTGTAGTTAATGCTGCTGGAACCGTGAAAAGATTTGCTGGTGACCGCTCCGTAGACAGGTGTCAGCATTGCCCTGCATTGTTCTCTGTAATCTAGAGAAATCTCACATCTATGATAAGTTATATTGTTTCATAGTTTGATCAGATATACTATAGAAAATATAGTTTCAAAATGACTGTAGAATTTACTTTCTTAACAATGTTAAATAAATATTAAATAGAGATGCTATGAACATTTGCTGTCTTTCACAAGAGCTTTAGCTTCTTTAGAGAGGTAGCTTCTTCAAAGAAATAGAGTCGGGCCTTGTTTAGTTGGCAAAAATTTATAACCCAATGGCTGAGTTTAGAGGCCAAACGTTTGGGCAAGTTTGGCAATCGCCGGCCAAAATTTGGCAATCAGAAATAACCGAAAAGATCAGAAGACATTTCGTTTATTTGTGGTAAATATTATCCTACCATGAGGTAACTAGGCTCAAAAGAATCGCCTCAAGAATGTACATCTAAAACTGTGTAATTATTTATTTTTTAACTACATTTCATAATTCGAATGTATGTCTTTTGGTATAGTATTTAATGTGATGTGATGAAGAGAGTGGAAAAAACTTAATAGTTGGGTTAGAAATGTTTGGGAACTAAACAAGGCCTATATTTTAGGAGCTAGACCTACAAAAATAAAATTAATTGACGTGTGGTTTCCATTCCATCCTGTCATGAGATCGCGACAATGGCTACCGACGTGGTCGACCGTGAAACTGTCAGCGAGCAGGAGGCAATAGCACACCCTAAAAGTACCACCATGCAAAGGTATCTTTTTAAGGCTCGCCAATAATCTTCGTGTAAATTTGCTAGCTAAAGAGTCATAACATAGCCACATCAAATAGAAACCACAAAAGTTATAAAGTATGGCAACAAGTTAAATAAAGGCTACTTAGCTTCGTAGTCATTCGAAAAGTACATTAATCCAATGAAGAAAAATTCCAATGTATAGATTTATACAAGCATTGGTGTGGTGATTTAGTGAATAAAGTAAAGTTGCATGTTAGAAGCCATAAAATGGACAGATGTACCCATGCAGACTATAAGAAAGTTAAGAAGAGCAAACTACATGCACTAATTAACATGATTAGTTACTAAACATAGACAATAATGCAAACAAAACAGAATATTAGGGTGCCTGTCCCTCCAGCCCCTCCCTCCACCACTGATTGGATTGCATCATTATTGGGCACCGCATCCTCCAAAGTTTTGGTAAATGGATAGGCGACAAGCAGGGCAATTCTCCGTCGCTGCTCCTTTTTATATTGGCCATTGACCCTCTCCAACGCATTATTGAAGTGGCGGTCGAAAAAGGTTTCCACAAACCCATCCCACCTAAGGCGGCAACGCTAAGATGTTCGATCTACGCTGATGATGTGGCAATTTTCTCTAAACCATCGGACACAGAGCTAGATCGACTGCTTAAGAATTTGAAGTTTTTTGGCGAGTGCTCGGGCATCAAAATCTACGTTGCAAATACTGAGATCTTCCCAATTCGATTAGACGACACGACAGTGTCTCAACTCCCGCAAAACTTTCCAGGTAAAATCTGTAAATTCTCGTTTAAATATTGAGGCCTCCCTCTCCATATTAGAAAATTACGAAGGATTGAGGCACAACCATTGATGGATAAAATAAGAGCTAGACTACTAAGTTAGAAAGGTAAACTCCTTTCCACGGTAGGAAGAGAGTCAAAACAGTCCTCTCCTCACAACCTACCACATGGCGACATTCCTAGAACACAAATGGTTGATATCTTGTAAAGGGGAAACACCAGATAAAGTCTACAAGGGCCACTCTTTAGTAAATTGTCGACCAAAAACAAAAGGGGGCATAGAGATCCTAAAGTTAGTGTGATAGGGCACCAAGAAGAAGATGACTTTGGTTCTAATGGAAACACAAGGAACGAGTGTGGAATAAGTTGGACCTTCCGTGTCACAAACTTACTGCGATCCTTCTGTGGCTTCGATGGTGGTTTCAATAGGCAATGGGAAGATGACAAGTTTCTAGTCATCCTCATGGATGGAAGGAAGAACTCTAAAATCACTGGCCATAAGATTTTTTTAAAAATCCAAGAGGGAAAGAATTAGCATTGTATAATGCCCCTTAAAGGAAATAAATGAGTGGCACATATCCTACCGCTGCATCTGCACGAGAGATACAATAGTAGTATGTAACACACTTTGAAAGATGGCGAGTGAGGTTCAGCTCGTGGAGGATAGAAATGACTCTATCCGATGGCGATGGACAACAAATGGGAAATATACAACCAAAATTGTGTACAATATACAATTTAAGGGATGCTTTAGCAAACTAAAATTAACACTAATTTGGAGATCAAAGGCTGAACCAAGATGTCGCTTCTTTTGTTAGACACTTTTATATAAAAAGATCCTCAGTGCCAACAATTTGAGAAAGCAAAATTGGCCAATAATCCCATTTGTAAGCTATGCCGAGCCACATACCTACCGCACAATTTTCGCTACCTTCATGCTGGTAAGCAACCTAACGATGTCTGTTATTAAACTTAACTAGATGCAGAGAAAACAGTCAACACTTATAGCACCAAATATCAAGTACCATTGCTTATCTAACAGGGGCATTAAGGTAAATCCGACAGTGCCATACTACTGCTACCCGGGCCCCGGTGGGCTGGCGCCCGCGCGAACCGCGACTGCGTTGCGCGAATATAACCGCGTCCCGTTACTAAAGCGGCGTCCCGTTCCCCGGCGTGCGTTTCGTAAGCCGACCACGCGAGCGTCCGTTGCTCTACTTCGCCACTGCCCACTGCCAGTCTGCCACCCTCCACCTCCATGCCCCACCACCACCTCGCCGCTTCGAGGCCAGAACCCTAGGCAGCCCCCAATGCCGCCCCACCGTCTCCTCCTCCTCCTCCTACTCGGACCTCCTACTCCTGCCCCTCGCCGTGCCCGGCGCGGCCGCTGCCGGGGGAACGCCACGTCGGCGCCGCTCGCCTGCTCCGAGCTCTCGCGCGTCTGCACGGCCTTCCTTGCCTTCCCGGCCGCCGGCGCGGGGCCGCCAATGCCTCGTTGCTCGAGTCCATGTTCGACGCGGCGCCGGGGACCTCACAGCCGACGCCGCGGCCAGCCCCGGGTACGCCTTCGTGCGTAAGAACTGCTCCTGCCTCCCGTCCCGCACCGGCCTCCTCCTCCCCAATGCCACCGCCGCCGATGTCGCGGCCGCGGCGTACGCGGGCCTCGCCGTGCCGCCGCCTGGCGGCGCGGCGCAGCGACCGCCGCGACCGGGGGCGGTTGTGGCGCCCCACCTGCTCTGCGGCTGCTCGTCCGGGCCCTGGAACTGCCTTCTCAGCTACGTCGGTGTCGAGGGGACACGGTGGAATCACTGTCGAGTAGGTTCGGGACGAGCATGGATGCCATCGAGGCTGCCAATGCCATGGCCGGCCCCGACCCCATCACCGCGGGGAAGGTGTACTACATCCCACTCAACTCAGGTCAGTCATACCAATGTTTGCGATCATTTTCAACAAGTTGATAAAAATGTTTCTCTCTTTGTTCAATTCGCTGTGAAAAAGATTGATAGTTCCTTTGGTCTCAAAGTTTGTTGGGTTGTTGCAATTACAAGCATGGATCTCTAAATAATTGCTCGTTTATGACGTACGGATCCTCTGGATTTATTGGTCTGGGCTTGCGAGGCGTACCACGAAATTCACGTTTTACATCTTGTGACTGCTCTGGAAATCACCAATTGTCCCAGGACCATGCTGTGGACACGGTGTCAAAATTGTAAGCTAAATGTGTTCTTTATTGAAGTGGCAGGTACTCCTTGCCCAATGATCAGCAGCAACCCGGCTTTGTTGAATATCATTGGGTCTAAACAAGTTCCTGAAAATTGCTACCACCATATACTAGTATAACTAAACTCATTACTTTGAGGTTACATACTAAATAAATGGAGTAAAATAGTCTTACTGGTCTGGTAGCAGTGTCTCGTAGTGTGCTTTTATGTAGTTCTAGGTTGGCACAAGGAGGTACATGTGACATTGAGTGATTGCACTAACACATTCCCTGCATCTAATCTTCATTAAGAATTGAACCCAGTTACATGCATACTATGTAGTAGTTGAGGTATTTTTAATGGCAGTGGCACATTAAGTTTCTCACTATGGGCTGCTCTGTGCCTAGTTCTCCAGAATTTGATTGCTGAACCTCCCAATAATATCCAATGCCACCTTTCTTGGTCAGCTGAAGCCTCTGATCTGTTTTTCCTCTTCGCTGTGTTAGCTATTCTTTTCCACTATTATTATCCTGCTCACGCAACTCTTTTTGTTCTGGTAATGTTTAAAAGGATACCTTACTTTGTGTAATCCATTTTTATATAATTTCTTATAAATTTCCATCTAATGTTTGTAATAAACTTGTTTTTGGAAGAGTTCCTTAACGAGTACTCCATCCTCATCATCCTGTACCAAATTTGCAGTTCCTGGACAGGCGTATATTACACTACCTTCTTCTCCCGCTCCTGCCCCAGCGCCAACAGATTTCACATTGTCAGGTTGCTGTTCTTATTTGTAACTCGTTTTGTAAATTGTAATGTTCTGAGTAGGCAGTCATTGTGAGTGATGATTTTATTCTGACCAGAAACATATTTTCAGGTAGGTCTTACAATTTACAACTCATTTGTTAATGTTTTGGTTTACATAGCCATTCCATGATTTTGTGGTAATAATACAGTATGCTGTATTTTCTGGGAGGTTCGATGTTGTTTGAGAATAATTAGTGACAGTTATTTACAATATGCCATATTCCACAATTTTTTTTGCATATTTTATTTCGATTTTTTTCAGTTAGTCACTCTTTTTATGGTCTTGATCCTATGTTTCTCTTCCATGTATCATATTCATAATTGAAAAATGTCAGTTTTGGTATCAAGGATTATATACAATCAACAATATTTTTGTTATGATACTCTAACAAAGTATCCTCTGGCATACAACTGCAGAGACATCAGATCACCATTCGTCCAAATTTCCTTATGGATGGGTTATTGGTAGCATGGGAGTTGCACTTGCTTTAATTGCTATTGCTGTCCTTGCACTTGTCTTATGGAAATTCTTTGGATATAATCCCCAAGATCCTAATAACCAGGGAAAGAGCCCAGACCGACATAAATTTCAACTCCTTAAGAGTGGTAGTTTCTGTTATGGTTCTGGAAGATACTTGTGTTGCCAATTTGGAAATGCAAAGCCAACAAGAGCGGATGGTGATGATCATCATATCAATTTCCCCAAAGGTCAGTTTACTGTTTGTTAACCATTCCCATAAAAAGGAGCACAAGTAACTGCTCTCAAGCCTACGCTTGTTCTGGAGGTGGACCAAGTAGTTTCTTGAAATATGATACAGTAAAAATTTCAATTTATATACTAGGAACAAATTCACAATTAGTATTAAATTAATACCAGCACAAATTATCTACTGTTATTTTTATTTTGCTTCTTTCATCTATAACTGATTCAAGCCTCGAAAACAGGCGTGGCAGCAGACGTATTTGATAGGGAGAAGCCTGTTGTGTTTACGCATTTAAGAAATACTCACATCAACTGATTCATTTTCTGATGCAAATCTTCTTGGTCATGGTACATATGGTTCTGTATATTACGGCGTCCTCCGAGACCAGGTCCAACATCAAAGTTGCTCACTTGTGTGTTCCTTGCCATTGCCTTCTCAATATTAAAAAATGCTGTCTACAGGAGGTTGCGATAAAGAGAATGATGGCCACTAAAACAAAAAGAGTTCATAGTGGAGATGAAAGTTCTTTGTAAGGTTCATCATGCTAGTCTGGTACGGTTTTTTTATTGCTTATCACAAAGTCCCAGTATAAATTCACGTATTGCTGTTCCATGTTTACTGAACTTTTCATTGTGTGACCCATGTTTTTGTCAAAGGTATAATTGATTGGCTATGCAGCAAGTAAGGATGAGCTTTTCCTGGTTCATGAGTACTCTCAAAATGGTTCGCTCAAAAATCATCTACATGATCCTGAAAGCAAGGGTATACCCTCATCTAACACTTGATTTCTGAAAGATTTTCTTGCTCTTAGATATGGCTTTCAGCTCTATAAAGTAGTAAACATCGTGTTCATAAGCTGTTCATCTGTTAGGACTGGAACCCCCCATGTCAAATTCAGAACATTGTGTTACCACTTACCAGTGTTTCAATCAAAAGTCTCCAGGCCCTAGGCGAGCATTAGACTTCCACCTAGCACCTAGCCAACCTAGGGAGTGATGTTCTCCAGGAGGCAAGGAGGGGACTGGGTGCACACACTTTATGTGAATATCTACATCTTGCTTAAGGGGGTGTTTAGTTGGTGAAATATTCTGGGTTCGGCTACTGTAGCATTTTTCGTTTGTATTTGGTAATTTTTGTCCCACCATGGATTAACTAGGCTTAAAAGATTCATCTCGTACTTTCTAGCTAAATTGCGCTATTAGTTTTTTTTGTTTACCTACATTTAATGCTCCATGCATGCGTCAAGAGATTTGATGTGACGGGTACATAGAAGTCTTAAGAATGGACTACTGTGCTCTGTTTGTCCAGAACTCTAGATTCATAGCAAGAATGACATCCTTTTGGATCGGGGGGTGTATGTGCTATGCTATGGGCAGCGTTGGACCACCAAGTTACTGCATAGGGATCACCTACCACCAAGTACTGCCGAGGGAGGACCTAATTACGTAATTCTTTTTGTCCTTGGTAGTTCTGGACTCATATTCTATGCCTCACTTGGTATTATGCTACCATTTGTTTGAACACCTAATTATGCTACCTTCACAGGGTTTACCATTGTTGATTGCTATTTTTTTATTTCTTCCAGGGCGTTCATCGCTTTCATGGATCTTTAGGGTCCAAATTGCACTTGATGCTGCTAGAGGACTTGAATACATTCATGAACACACCAAAGATCATTATGTTCATAGAGACATTAAATCAAGTAATATATTACTTGATAGTTCCTTCAGAGCGAAGGTTAGGTGATTTAAATTATTTGGTTCCCTTTTTTCTTGCATCGACTAAATAACTAATACGTTGTCTTAAAAAACCACTAAATAACTAATACCTTGTGTATTGCATCTTCTGCCTTTACAGATTTCAGATTTTGGCCTTGCAAAACTTGTATTGAAATCCAGTGATGCAGAGGCTTCTGTCACTAAGGTTTTGGAACTTTTGGTTATCTGGCCCGTGAGTAAGTGCATATTTGCTGTCATTGTTTTAATTAAAATCAAACTTTTGTCTCTAACTATGGCATTGTCACAATCTTTCATTGATCTTTTAGATACCTGCGGGATGGCCTGGCAACTACAAAGAGTGATGTCTATGCTTTTGGTGTGGTACTTTTCGAGCTAATATCTGGAAAGGAGGTAATTACAAGAGCTGAAGGAATGGATGCAAGCTCAAACTCTGAGAGACGCTCACTGGCATCAGTTGTAAGTTTTCAGTTCAGTGTTAGTTGACTTTCTAATGGTGTACCTTAGGCTTTACCATCATCTTACCATTGAAGTGGCATAGAACTTCTGCTGAACTTTGTTCAAGTTTCTAATTTATTTGCTTTTGTTTACTCGAAAAGTCTTAAGCAACTTTGGTTTTGTACTGCACAGATGTTAACTGCTCTAAGGAAATGTCCTAATTCAACGTATATGAGGAACCTGAAAGACTGCATTGACCATAATCTTAGGGATCTGTATCCTCATGACTGTGCGTACAAGGTATGAACATTTAACTCATGCACTCCTTGCAGTTAGAACTAGGACTTTTCTAGTTAAAATGCTTTTCCTAAGATGGCCATGCTAGCGAAACAGTGCGTGGACGAAGACCACCCTGTTCTACGGCCGGACATGAAGCAGGTGGTGATCACGCTCTCTCAAATACTGCTGTCTTCTATCGAGTGGGAGGCGACACAGGCTGGGAACAGCCAAGTGTTCAGTGGTCTTATGGCAGGGAGGTGATCTGGTCACACTGGTCTGTGAACAGCCAAGTGTTCAGTGATCTAGTCGCCTGATCCACTGGGGGCAAATATTCGTCTATAGCCCTCCTCTTTATATCTTATTACTGGACCTTTTGTCCAGTTGAGCGATTTTACGTTTCTTTTGAGTTCTGAGAGAATACCTACCAGAGTGGAATATATTTCTTGGTGGTGGTACAGTATGTAGCTACATATGTATACAAGAATCTATCTTGCAATGCAATGCAATGTTATCATGAGTCATTTCGTTTGTTCCGCGGTTTTACGCTGCTGCTATGCCCTGATTTGTGTTTGTAGCCCAAGTTCAGCAGCAGCGACTGCAACGTGTACTTCTCTATTGTGGGTTTTTGGACCCTCTTATCAAATTGGTAAGCTGACAAAGCAGAAATATTCTAAGAGCAGTTCTAACCAAGGAACTGTAGAGTAGTTTTTATACTTTGATGTTTATATACACACACTATACATAGAAATTAATAGATACTTTTTTACAAAATAATACCGGTGTATTTTTAATTAAATTTGCACATTTCTTATACATCTGTCGAAATAAATTTTCGACTCAAAACTTGCGACGAGTGATGACAATGGCAGGTATCGACGGGGCCATGTATTCATTCATGGCTACTCACTGCTGCTGTGCTCGCTGTACATACTGGACGTCTGTACCTGGTACAGTACAGGTCTAGCTCGTACCTAGTACTCTCCACGCTTTTGTTTTCGTTGCCATTGTCACCAAGTCAGGACAGGGCGACCGGGACTCACAAAGTGCGTTTTTGATAATTGAAGCGCGACCTGTCACTTCCCAGTTCCCACCTAGCTGACTCCTGAGCTCGAGCTCGAGCGCCATGGCCACGTCTTGCGGCGGCAAACAGCGGCAGCCGCTCCTCCACTCTCCCACGCCCACAGCCGCCAACGGTGGCGGCGCAGGTTCCTCTCGTTCCTCGCCGTCACGGCAGCTCTTGTCGCGTCCTACCACCTTCTCGTGCCAACCAATTCGTCGCACTACCACGAGCTATTCCTCTCCCTCGGTTCCAACGCCACCGCGGCCGCCCACCTCCGCGCGCTCACCCTCCGCCCCCACGTCGCTGGCACCGAGGCCAACGCGGCCGCCGCCGGCTACGTGCTCCACGCGTTCTCCTCCCTCTCCTTCCCAGCACACATCACCCCTTCCCCCTCGCCGCTCCCTCTCCCTCGCCGCGGCGCCAGGCCTTGCCGTCAGGCCCCTTCTCCTTGGTGCAAGAGACCTACAAAGGCGACCCGTACGCCGCCGCTATCGTGGACACCGATGCCAAGGACTTCCAAGGGAGCGCGGCGAAGGGAGAAGCGCAAGTGGTTCCCCGACGCGCGTTGGCTGCCGCCGACAGGCGTGCAGGTCGGGACCCTGTACTACGGGAACGGCAACCCGACCACGGCGCTGTGGCCATCGTGCGCGGCTGGTGACGACTGCGAGATGCTGAGCATGGAGGAGCTGGACGGCAGCGATGCGGCCGGGCATCCCGGCGCTGCCGGTGTCGGCCAGGGACGGGGAGACGATCCTCAAGGCGATGGGCGGCGACGTGGCGCCGCCGAAGTGGCAGGGGGCGGCGACGGCGCGCCCGTGTACCGGCTCGGCCCCGGCCCGGCCGTGTTGAATCTCACCTACGGGTGTGTTTAACACCCCCAACTTTCTCTCAAAATTCCACTACGCAAAAAGAAGATTCCCCATCACATCAAAAATATCGCATATTTATCGAAAAGACGAAATGTAGGTAAAAAAATAAACTAATTACACAGTTTAGATGCATATCATGCGAGGCGATTCTTTTGAGCCTAGGGCTACACCATGGTAGGATAATATTTTACCACTAACAAACGAAACGCGTCTTCTGATGCCGATGTGACATTCCTCCAAAATTTTGCACCAAAATTTTGGGATCTAAACACACCCTACATTGCGAGCGCCTCAGTGGCCATCAATCATTATCTGTCGGGTAGTGTTGTCTGAATTCAAGGGTGAATTTATTGATTATTCACTTGCAGGGAAACGAGACTTTAGCACTATAGCAACCATCGAAAATGTATTTGTGGTGATAGAAGGAAAAGAGGAGCCTGACAGGTAACTAGTTTCTCTAAATTGTATATAGGTTTGCATAATTTTGGTTAACTGCAGCCTGCAAAATAGAACACAAAACAAGGCATTGAATTGCACATGTCGCCGTTCAGAGGTCCACAGCGAGTACTACTGACCGAGTTCATGATTCTTCGGTTCACAGATTGAAACTTGCCAGCAGTGAATTCAGCATCGTGGCACATGGACATCTGAAACTTGATAAAAGTTAAATGTTGTTTGACGTATTTGCAGATATGTGATCATAGGTAACCATCGCGATGCTTGGACATTTGGAGCAATTGATCCTAACAGTGGAATGGCAGCCATGCTTGGTAAACTATTACTACTGAAAATATCATGTAAATCATACGAGGCCATTTTGATGGCATATTCAACAAATTTCAAGAAATTCTACTTCAAAAAACAAATTCTGAAGGCATCCAGTTTCCTCCCACTGTATAGATCGCGGAGAGGCTGTTCAAGCTACAAGCGAAAGGGTGGAGGCCTAGAAGAACAATAATCCTTTGCAGTTGGGACGCAGAAGAGTTTGCCCTGGTACTTCCTTGCTCACTGGTTCACATATCCTTCTCTGCAAGTCACATGCTCAGATGAACACTGGCTCAGATAGGGTCTACTGAATGGGCCGAGGAGAACATGGACACTCTAGCTTCGAGAGCTATAGCTTACGAACGTGGACATATCAGTGTTTGGTCCTGGGGTCTTAGACCCCGTGTAACCGCTCAACTTGATGCATTGATCAAAGAAGCAAGTAAAATGGTATTCAAGCTATACCCTGTTTCTATATTACAGTTTATGTAGACTCCCGTTTTACTCCCTTCTTGTCATTTCTTTATTCATAGGTACCAGATCCCGATGAACCATCTCAAACCTCTTGTATGACACCATGATGTGCTATGATCCACCGGTATGTATGTTCAGCATTAAAGATGTTCTATAGCTCTGCTGGTCCAAACAAGTGATGAAAGTAGTTACGTTGTAGTGTATGAGAACTACTTGTGTCAGGTACTGAAGTGACAACTTGTCGCCAGCTCACTAGAGTGGCTGGTGCTGGACCTGGAACAGATTTTGTCCAGCATATAGGGGTCCCATCACTCGACATGTCTTATGGACTGTGTAAGTGAGAAATGAATTCACAAGATTGGAAACCATGTCGGAAACATGGCTTTGCATTACCAATAGCCACTAGGATTATTACTTATCTAGCATTTGATGTAACACAATTGTTGTTGCAGTCGAAGAATACCCTGTTTACCACTCGTTGTATGATGATTATGTTTGGGTAGAGAGGTTTGGAGACCCCTTGTTCCACAGGCATGTTGCAGGTACTGAAACATATATTTTCAAAGAAAGCTTTCAAGTTTATCCCAAGTACATGCAAAACAATTTTCCTTGCATAATTAACCAGTGGCCAGCGTTTGGGGTTTGATTGCACTGAAACTTGCTGACGACGAGATCATACCCTTCAGTTACGCCTCTTATGCGTCTGAACTGGAGGTACCAATCATTCACATTTGATGCACACAATTTGCTTCTTGTTTAAGCATCTGGTGAGCAGATATTCATGCGGAAAGCATTATCACCTTCCTCTCTGGAAATTGCATAAGGTTCGTACACAGTAAGTGTTCCCATCCACAGGTGTATGGACCTTCAGATCAGAACGATTGGGACACTGCAGTCTATCCCGGTATAGCCAATGCCATAGCAAGCGCTCGGAGCAGCAACACTTCGGAGTCGTGGAAGTTTGTACAGCATGAGGTCTACAGAGTGGCCAGGGCCGTGACACAAGCATCTGCTATACTGAGTGGCCGTCTGACATGATAGGATTCAAACCATCTTCGTTAAAAAAGAGAGAGATTGGAATAATCAATTTCTTAAAAAAATAATTCAGACAAGAGAACTGATTGAGGCTCAACACACGCCAAACAACATCATCTCTTCATAGCCCTATACCATTCGTCTCAACAACTTTGGTGTATAACCACGGCCACACCCTAAGGACCAACCACCCCTAGTCGTTCATTATGTTGTACCACTATCGCCCATATGACAAAACAGTCAAGGCGATAAGCATCTTCACTTCATAGTTTGCTGCAAGCTATAGTAGAGCTATACATGAAAATAGTGTTAAGAATTATTCTTTAATAATCAATTAGAGAGATGCTTAGTAACTGCTAATGCAGTCCTGCCTACGTGAGATCATGGGAGCCGGGCTCTCCCATGAGTCCATGGAACCGCCCAAAGGGGGTACAAGATCATGGCAGAATCTTTTTTTTTTTTGGAAAGGCGGTAAAAGATTTGCCGAATTTTTATTAGACGAGAGAATAAAAAGAATACAATGGACACAACTCGACCGGTACTGACGCTACAATTCATGGGGAG
The DNA here is from genome assembly GCA_015847255.1 of Hyparrhenia diplandra. NCBI lineage: Eukaryota > Viridiplantae > Streptophyta > Magnoliopsida > Poales > Poaceae > Hyparrhenia > Hyparrhenia diplandra. The sequence goes on from JADLZK010007808.1 coordinate 235,175, forward strand.
TCATGGTGAAAAAACTTCAAATGGACCTACTGTGGTAAGGTACGAGAGCTACACCAAAAGTGACGCTAGGTACCAGCTTACAATAGAGATCTGCAGAACAAAAGGTTAATTTTTCAGCCCTCATGTATAATCTAATGACTAAGAAAAATGTTGTTCCAGCATCGTCGTTATATGCTGCAGCAGCAGCATCAGTTCCATGAAACTGAGGGGGCGTTCGGTTGCCATGCAACCCGAAATAATTTGGGTTGGAGCTACTCAGAAGACATTTCGTTTGTATTTTAGTAATTATTGTCCCAACATGCATTAACTAAGTTTAAAAGATTCGCTCTCGCACTTTTCAGCTAAACTGTGTAATTAGTTTTGTTATTTACCTATGTTTAGTGATCCATTTATAACGTTAAAAGATTCGATGTGACGCATCAGAAGACTTTTGCTTTTTGCCTTTGCATGGGAAGTGAACACCCTCTGAATGTGATAAAAAAAACACGCACAACAAATTAGGAAAGTAAGGGAGGGATATAGCAAAATTGAATGGTGGCGGAGGCTAAAAAATGCGGGTAGATCAGAGAGAGAAAGGATATCTGGGGGGGGAGAGAGAGCTGCGAGCGAGACTAGATCGGAGAGAGGCGTCGTTGGTAGGAGCTGCCGAGCGGGCGTCGCGAAAGAAGGATACCAGGCGGAAGATGCATTGGTGAGGCAAGTTTGGTGTTGACCACAGCTGGGACCACACACATAAAGAAATATAAATCTACATGCAGGTCTGCATGCGCACGAATCTTAGAGCCACCAGCACCGTCCAGATAGGATGGGCGGTATTTTTTCGTGCTGCAGAAATTTCTGCGTTTTAGACGTGGACTCGATTATGGTCACGGTACATACGCGGACTCGATTACGCGTTTTAGATTTTGCCTTCTACGTGTTGTGCCTCGTCTCTGTTTCCACCAGAAACATGGTTAGGCTGGACGCCTGAAATATTCGCGTTTCAGACGCGGACTCGAACTCGAACTCGATACGGTTACGGATACGCGGACTCGAATATGGTTACGGTTCCGGTCCATAAATCTAGCACCGGAAACAATCCAGGATGATTTGATTACTCCTTTGCCCGATCATATTCTTGGTTTTTCATCTCTTTCGGCGACCACGGAGGATATTGTCTACCATGGTGCCATGGGCGCCGAAGACAGCGAAACGATGTCATCGTCGTTGGTGGGCCGATCTTCCGGACGACCTGCTCGGCGACGTCATCCACCGCCTTCCTGACTTCGGGGACCGTCTCCGCTTCCGCGCCGTGTGCCGGCAGTGGCGACGCGCAGAGCGCGCCGTCGCGCAGCCTCCTCCTCCCATGCCGTGGCTCGCCGCCGCGGGCACTGCGTTGGCATACACGACGCTGCCATCCACCGCGTCGCCCTGCCCGAGGACGACGCCTGCCGTGGCTCGTTTGGCAACTGGCTGGCCCTCGTGCCCTTGTCGCCGCCCCCGTACCAGCCCTACCTGCTGAACCCGTTCACCATGGCAAGGATTCCGCTGCCGGCGTGGACCGGGACGGCGCGGTCGGCAAGATCATCCTGTCGTCGGCGCCCGACTCGGGGAGCTGCACCGTCGCGGCGGTCGTCGTTTCCGAGTTGTCCAAGGACCTCCGGCGCGGCAGCATTGCCGTCTGCCGCCTGCGGCCGTCGCAGCAAGGAGGCGGCTCCTGCCCGGCGTGGTGGCGCATCACCAAGACGTTCTTCCTCGAGGACATCGCCTTCTTCGATGGGAAGCTGCACGCCGTCGACGGCGCGGAGCAGACGTACGTGTTCAAAGACGAGGAGCTCGAGCAGATGCGTAAGTGGCCGCTGTTCCACCGCGAACCCGTTGCCCCGCTGTCTGCCCACAACAAGTACTACCTGGTTGCCTGCCACGGGAGGCTGCTGATGGTCCGCAGGAGCTTTGGGACGAGCCGTGTCCCCGGCGGCGGGAACCACAACACCGTCGGGTTCAAAGTCTCCGCGGTGACGGAGCACAGCTACGGGAGGACCTCCCCCCACCGCCGCTGGTGCCGGTCAAGAGCTTCGACGGGCACGCGCTCTTCGTCGGCGACGTCTGCTGCGGAGCTTTTCGCCGTCACGGGCGGTGAAGGCAGTAGGATCAGGGAGGGCCAGATCTGCTACGCCGACGACGAGAGTAACAAACTGCGTGCCCATCAGCAGTTGCTCGTGCTGCAATCCTACGACCTGCGCACGGACTGCTTCCGCAGGTACCAACCGCGTCGTCCCGCGGGGCCATGGCAATGCGTCGCGCTGCAGCGCCTCCTGCACAGGGACGCCCTGCCGCCGCCGCCGACAACGGAGTGGGGAGCGACGCTGCAGCTGTGGGAGGTGATGAGCAGCCTTGGAGCAAAGCCGAGCGCCGTGCTACAGGAACGGCGGGACACCGTCGACACCACTGCATTCGCATGCCATAGACTTGTTTGTGCACGTGTACGACCAGTGCTGGGACTTCACCAAATGCGGGAGATCGCTGCAGGAGGCGAAGCAGGAGGCGGCACGCGAAGCCGTCAGCTTCCTCCGGAGCCGATACCGCAGCGTGCTGGATGACAGCCCATGGAGCTCCTTGCCTTACTACCACAGCCACGTCACCGAGGACTTATACCATGGATCAGACGACGAGCTTGAAGAAGATAATAATGAAGACACTTGACATACTATACCCAGATGGCCCCCAGTGACGGGCCAGTCCAACGGCAAGTGTAAAAGTTTAATAATCCCTCCGAATTTTTGAGTACTTGTCGCGGTTCTGTGCAACGGCAAGTGTAAAAAAGTTCTCCCTCCGAATTTTTAAGTGCTTGTCGCAGTTGACTTTTTATCATAATTTTGACTACTCGGATTATTCAAAAAAGAAAAACACTATACAAATACAAACATAAAAAAATTTAAGTCATACTTAATATACATTCGATAATGAAGTGAGCTATACATCAAATTTATGAAGCATGTTATTTTTTTTTTTTTAATATGACAGGCGGTCAAAATTGTAATCGTCCACAAGTATTTAAATATGGAGGGAGTAGTTTCTTTCCCCACAAATTGGTCGATTAAATGGCGGAGTGACCTATGCAGACACTTGTTTTAACCACACGGAGTTGCCTTAGCCAAGTTGTCTTTTATTGTATAACTAGTTAAATGCCCGTGCGCTTCTTACGGGTATGCAATGTAACGAGGTGTGGACCTTGATTCAAAATTTTGCATCTTGGTGCAAGCAGAAACAACAGAAAGTTGATTATCAACAAAATAGGTATATAATATATCCAAGTATTTAAGTTTACAACAAAGAATTAACATAAACCTGCAACATAGAGAAAGCATAAATAGATGGACATGAGTACAATATTTAGAATCATGGCATCAAGGTAGTTGATCAAAACATTTTCAACTACCAAGCAAATGCTATCCTGTTTGAAAGAAAAAAATATAACACAAGACTATGAGAAATTTTGAAGCAACCATTAATTAAGCCACAAACTGATTCAAGAAATACGGGACATGTTCAAACAAGTTCCACGGCATCATGATCACTAAATATTCAAGTCATGCACCAAACATCCGTGTTCACAACTCAGAATCTTCTATCAGGGAACTGAAACTAAAAGTCCTCTTCAAGCACTTTGACCAAAGCTTCAGAAAGCAACTTGTACCATCATCAGGTGCTTTATTCAGTTCAAGCATGAGGCATATTTTTGAAGAAAATCATAGGAGTTTTTAATTGCAGCATATGTGATTGGCATTCCAGGATATAACATGCTTTCATAACTACATCTAATTGTCGATGCTGAATTAGAGAAACAGCATATCACATAAATCTGAGTTAGTAAATGTCCCCTAATAAAAAACATGGTGAACTTCACTCTGTGAAAGGTCAGTTAGGCACACATTGTGACTGCAGACAATTATAAAAATAATAATACTGAGCTAACATTGAGCTATCATAGAAAATGTGCTTTCTTTCCTTGGTATGATAGCGACTGACAAAACAGTCAGGACAGATGTTTCACCTCACAGCTAGTCTAATATCAGGACAAAAGTTTCAAACCAATGGTGCAGGAGAGGCACTATTTTCCATTGAATTTTCTCACAATTTAACCACTAATCTAATATGTGATGTGATGATCGAAGTGTGGCCAAAATTACAGTCCTTCCATTAGTCCAAAACACGTAGAAGCAGCACAAATACTGAAAGTAAGAGCAGGAACAGTGGAATAAAAATCACAATTTAAGGGAGTTTTTTTTTGTAGATTTTGAGATTCAAATTCAGAAATATATATTTCTTTACTTTTTGTGAATGAAAGCAGAAACTCTTCAACTCAGTTAAACTGGAGGCGAACTTTACAATTTAATTAACAGTACTACTATGAATACGACTCGGCATATCTTTCGCGCTATTTAAACATCTATTGAATATGAGACTCTAAATTTACTTCGGCATCTCAGAGCCCTGAACAAACTGTGGATTCAGTCTGGGCATCTCTTCTTAAGATTGCATGTCTCTTTGCATTGTTATTGTTGACCAGTCGAGGCAACACAGGGCTGAATTAGCTTCAAAGAAAAGGGAATGGCGACAAAACTTACTTAGATGAACGAGGTAGCACACTGACAGCATCAAAGACGAACTTCGACGATAGCAGACCAATTCTGACCCTGGGACTCATTATTCCTATCACTAGCCTATCACATATATTGTTGTTCCAAACTGGGTTCTTTCTTGTATGACTACAAATCCAACATAACACATGCATTTCTGCAACTCTCTACTGTTGAAACATGCAATTGTCAGTAGACCTTATAGATAAAATTATGGATAAAATGAAGACTATATCTAGATTTTTTTTTTTAGTTTATATGCATTATCCTACTTTACATCAACCTGTAGCCAAGATGAAACTCTAAGGTCACAGGCATATGATGCATCCTAAATGCCTGATATAAAATCATTAGTCTCTTGTATTATTGTATAAATGCTGAAAGGGATCTCTAAAATACTACATTGGTAGTTTAGTACAATATTCCTTCTACATATTTTAGCAACTCTTCTTTGCCTTTTTTTGAAGTTAAAACTCTTCTTTGCTTTCATTTAGAGATGTAACTACTGCTTCCTAACTGGTGTAGTACTATTGTCTCATGATTTTTCCATGTTTATTTAAGTTTGATGACCTCCAGAATATCAAGTTTCGCAACCAGTTACTACAGAGGCCAGCAAAAAATGAAAATGGTATATGCCTTCCATTCTTATTGGTCAAGGTATTTTTCTTGATCTACAACTGTCGAAAATATTTACCCTCGCAAAGCAGCTTGCAACTCAGCTGTAATATCTGGATGTGCAAAGATTGGGTTTCTATGTGTTTCAAATGCAACCTGACTATGGTTGACTTAGATGGTCCGGTCCAAACTTGTGTCATTGTATGTTTCAAATGTTCAATTAAATATGGTCGATGTCCTGATCTAAATATCCTACTAGCTACCTGACTTGAAATGTGGATTACTACAACTGTGCCTACTTATATGTTTGGACTACAACAGTCATGGTTTATTACCCGCTACTTATTTTCTTTTGTGTTTTTCATACTTGTAAAAGTTGCAGCAAGCGAGGGAAGTAAGGGACATGGGAGCTACATATGGCGACTACATATTCTTACAAGGAGCATTGTTTTAGTTGGCTAGATCATTGTGTTTTCATGTTTTGTTGTACTTTTGTATGAAAACATGTGTTCTGGAACATGCACTTTTGTACACTCATTATGATATTATAATTGATTTTGTGGTTTATTATTATTATCTCTATTGTTATTGTTTCAATTGGGCTGGGCCCATAATATGGGCCTGGACCCCAAATGTTGGGCCTCACAATATATGACACCTTGTAACCATGGTTAACTACCTATACATGGCAGCTTCTTACCGCCACAATAGCTAGCATAAACTGCGGTTTAACCATGGTTAACTATCTATACATGGCAACTTCTTATCGTCACAAAAGGCAGCATAGCCGACCTCTTAACCATGGTTAACACACTATATATATGACAAAAAGTTGAGGTAGCGTCACATAATGTTTGGATGTTTTGTGACGGAACACCAAATTCCGTCACACCGAACATTTGTGACGCTCATTATATGATGGACGCCATGATAGACGGATTTCGTCATGAATGCACTTTTTGTGACAGTTTTGGGCTATACATGACAAAATTGATTTGTCTTGGAATGTCAGATTTCTTGTAGTGTAACTTGGGCCTTTGCATGGGCCGGATATGTAACTTTGGTCTTCACTACGGTGGTGGCCGGGTTGCCGGTGTCGCTGATTTCATCGTTCACCCGAGGAGCGAGGCGGGGATGCGGGGATCGTGGGCGGGGGTGGGAAACCATCCGTCCCCCGCCATCCCGATGGGGATAGATTGCATACCAATTAGATCCCCGTGGGGGAACAATGAGGCTCCATCCCCATCCCCTAATAGGGGAATTCCCTTCGGGTCCCGACATTGCCATCTTGGGTTCCTAGTGGCCATTTCAAGGTTCCTCGTTGTCCCAACATAACATATTGGGCTAGGAAGTTCAGGTTGGTGCATGTACCAAATATGTTACAATAATGCAAACCTAGAAGTTTTTTAGAACAATTTAGAACATACAAGAGAGAAGATATTTAGTTTCATGACAAAGGAATGGCTCAAGATGAAGTGTACAAGGTTTGAGAGATCGGTACTTTTATCATATATAAAATATTTAGGGATTACATAAGGAGAGGAAAGTTCTAGAATAATCTTTGTATATGATTATTTCGATGGTCGCCACTTGTCATCAATCCGACGGTTGTGTGCGTGTATATATATGTATAGGCTTTACTCCTGAGAGTGTTAATATAGGTCACATCCTTACTTTCCATTATATAGCCTAACAAATCTAGATCATAGGAAAACAATATGCCACAAACCATTGAAAACAAAGTTTCAAACTCGAGTGTACTGAAGACATGAATTATATATATGTTAGGGTGGAAACATATTTGCAGACATTGTAAATGTTATGATAATCCATTGACATAGTTTTCTATGAATTCTTAATCACAAATTGTTCTCAGATTAACATAGTTTTCTATGTTAGGAGACATCTCTGTCATTCTCACCCCCATCCATCAATCTCTTTATCATTGTCCGACCATAGAAAATAACAAAGGAGACCAACGTCGAAACATCCATAGGACGAGAGATGTTACGCCAAGAGAAGACATATTCGGTTGCGCATTGCGCGGGGTGCGCCGGCCGCCGGATCAAGTCGCCCCATCGCCAGATCCTCCATCGCCTCGCCAAGAAGGAAACGGGATTGGAGGGCAAACCATAGTTCAACTCGCCGCTGCCGCCCCTCTCTCCTCAAAAGTGGAAGTCGATAAATCTACCGGCTCGGAGTAAAGAGCATAGCATTTGCACAATTTTATCTTGAACCAAGCACTATGAATAATTATTGATTTAACAAGGAAAACCATTTTTATTAATTCTTGAATGTCAGAATACCACACTTTAGAAAGTACACATCTGAACAATATACAAGGAGATTTAAGTGAAGCATAGCTCCTTATGTGACCTATAAAAACAGGCAAACTATGTGAACACTACAAATCGAGTTATTCACACCACCACATTTTTTTTTCTAAGTCATAGGTCCTATTTGAATCCATGTACTACAAATAGTTAGCTAGCTAATAACAGCTGGTATTAGCTTGGTTGATCTAACTAGTGACATAGTTGTTAGTTTGGTATTCAACAAACAATTTTTTTTGAGGGAAGCCATTTGGCGCACTTTATTGATCTGCAAAACATAGTTACATCGCTCACCAAAGCTTCTAGGATACTTCTAGGGGGTTCATCGACCCAAATACAAGACAATTTTGAAACCATAGCTAGCCTAGCTATTTCATCTGCTACTTTATTTGTATCCCTATTACAATGATCAATGGAAATAACAGCAGAAACTCTTGCCACAAGACCGTACATTCGTCAAAGAGCACTCGCCGTTGCATACACTCCCCGCCTTCATTGTGTCAACCACCTCTACGCGATCCGAAAGGATGATCAAACGATCGCATCCCGGATGTTGTGCTAGCTTCATTCCATCCCTTAGTGCCATCACTCGGCCATAGGAGCATCTAATACATTATTATCATAATATTGAGCTGCCCCCACGATGAACATCCCACTTGCATCCCTAATGACAGCTCCAACACTTCCTCGTACTATGTTCATAATTATAGCCGACATCCACATTCAACATCAAGATATCTTCAAGTGGCTTTCTCCAACCCACCCTTTTCTTTACCGCCTTATTTTTCTGCCTTCAGATAGTTCGTAGTTAGCGTTGCTATTGAAATGGCCGATCTTGCCGGACTTTTGAACAATGTCGCCGTGAACCATCTTCCTCCGTTCCCACCATAGATATTAGCCCCTTGTTAATATTAACTCTGCAAGTCCAACTTGGCTCGGATGCTTGATTGGTCTTGATAATTTGATTACATCTCGCAACCAGATCTGAGCCCGATCGATCGGTTCTAATGAACTTATTAATTTCCTCCGAAACTTCCATTACCCACCAAATCTCTTTGGCTCTTCTACATGAGAATATAACATGTTTAATATCTTCACAATCCTCTTGGCATCTTTGGACCCGTGTGGATCCAAAGAACCAACTATTAGCTCTATGAATCCAAATAGGGCCTTAGTTCGCTAATTTATTTTTATTGGACAACCACAAAAAGTTCATGATATATTAACATACTAGTCGTGAGTTAGTGATTACAATTTCAAATATTTTTTCCCGCCACTCAAGCTCTCATATTTCTCTCTAATCTGCAATATTGAACAGTCTAGCATGGTATAATGGCATAGAAACATATACAAGATATGACATATGTCAACCACATTCAAATATTTTCCATGTCACTCAAGCTCTCACTTTTCTCTCTAATCTGCAATCATGGGCAATCTAGCATGCTATAATGGCATAAGAACATAGACAATATATGACATGTCAACCACTAATGTACTGTTTGATTCCATCGGTAGTATCACAAACGCAAATGATTTAAACCTACGACATTACATCAACTCGCTTTTGGGGAGTATGACAAATTTTAGATTCCAAAATGACTAGTGACGCTGTTCTTGCAGTTCTCCCACTGATTTTTAGCTGACTAAATCACTAAGTATATGTAGAAACAAATATTCCAAATCAACTTGAAGAAAACTTTGTTTTCCTTAAAACTAAAAAGTTCAAGATTGAGTCAAACAAGAATAGGAAATCGGTCATACTAGTAATGTAATCTAGCAACACGCACAACAAATCTGTATGACCCTCACCTAGCAAAGGATGGATGTGACCCATGTGGAAAAAGACCTACCAAAAAAACTTATTTAAACTTCACACAAAGAAATCCAAACCCTTTGTTGCCCATGCAATCGTACATATAAGGTCATTTGAACTTCGCACAACACACGCCCCATTTTATACCATCAAAGAACGTCAAGACTATGTAATTTCAATAAAGAAGTAATTTGGCGAGGCCATGCCAATAACAAAAGCCACAAGAGAAGCATAACTCGAAACCGCTACATCTCAAAAAAAATAGTTTGCACCAAAATGCACGAGAGAGGATGAGGGCCTAAAGGGGAGTCTAATCTATAGAAATTTTTAAGCTCCTTTTCTATCTAATTTGTTTGTGTTTGTTCTAATTACAAAACAAACAAGAACAAATCTTTTATTTTTGTAGGCCAATCGCTCTTTTGACTTTGGAATACAGTCTCTTTATCAATATACTATTTCTTTTACACATTCAAGTCATAATATCCCTTTTCAATCCATAATGAAGAATAATTAGGATTTCTAAAAAAAGTAAAGGGTCCACTCATAGGAAAACCTAACCTTTCCCCGCATTAGGCACTAATCTATTTTAACGCCTAATTAGATCGGGGAATCCTTCTAATTAACCAATTAAGAAGTTAAGCACACCAAGTCACATATTAGGGGTGTTAGAGAACTAGTCCTCTCTTGAATGCCGCCTCCGATCCTGGTAGGAATGATATGAATAGTTTGATGGATGCCTCTCGCCTTTGGGTCCGAAGTCGTTTATATACGGGTAGCGATGCACTGGAGCCCTCAGATGAAATCGACCTTGAACAATGATTGAGATGCAATCTATGAGGTGGTGGGGAACTGGCGTAGAAAGGAGAGGCTGACAAGTGGACCCTATGGCTTGGCCGTGCTCCAGGTGGGCTCGGTCGAGCCCCCTTTTGGCCATTTGGCCCAAGCTTGAGTGGGGTTGCCTTCTTGATCTTGAGTCTTCTTTCGTATATGCCCGATTCGAATATTCTTAGGACACTTATGCTTTGGATATTCCTTGGCCCTTTTCATATTTACTCCCTATAAAGTCACAGTTTGTAAAACTATCCCTAAGGGCATACACAATGGTTAGCTATTTGGCTAGCTACATATGACGTGAGAAGGAAAAAGTAGGAGAGATAATAGTCACTAGCTAAAAGCAAATAGTTGACTATTTCACGCAGCTTCTAAGAATATGTGAGAGGAGTATGTGGGTCAAATAATATAAAATAATCTTTGCTTTTGTCTCTCTTCTCCACATCAGGAGACTACGTAGCTAGCACTAGCTATTACTATTACGGATGTCCAAAGTCTATGTTGTTACCCACCCATCCACGTGTCAATTTTCCATGTGGAACGACCGTACGGAACAAGGATACCCGCTTTTAAGCTGACTTCGTATGTCTATACCTTATTAATAAAGTGAGAAAATTTTAGTCTTTTTTTACCTCCTTTTCTACCGCTCAGCCTAATAATCATATTGTGTCTGTGTCTAATTAGGACTGTGTACTTCCCGTCCGTATGTATATGTGCTTCCTGGGTTTTTTTTAGGATCCGGAGCAAGCCCGACATATATTAATAAGGAGAAAAGAATTATATGTGCCAACAGCGCAAAAACAACCTACCAGGTTTGACAGACTCTCAAGAATCAAGATGGACGAGAAACTGAAGCGGACTACTCATGTCCCAGAAACAACCGAGGTGTATCTATCAGCCGCACTAACATGGACCTCTGCAATTGCAGCGGAGGATATGTGCTTCCTGGGGTGTGTTTAGAGCCCCAACTCCCCTCTAAAATTTCCTCGCATTCCCATTACATCACATCTCATCCCATCTCATCTAAAACATTCAATGCACCCAAAAAGAACGGTTACCGGCCAAGATAAAATTTAGACAAACAAAAAAACTAATTGTACAGTTTAGATGTACATTGTGAGATGATTCTTTTGAGCCTAGTTACGCCATGGTAGGATAATATTTAACATAAACAAACGAAACGTGTCTACAATGTTTTTTCAATTCGAAACAGTCTTTTCAGCACCAAAATTTAGCCCGAATTTTTTTTTTCAGCCTAAATTTTGAGCTCTCTAAACACACCCCGGTGGATAAAGAGTTCCCAGCTGTACGTGCGTGCTACGTGGTGGAGCAAGAGATCGAGACCACAGCAGCGGCGAGAGGACCTACAGCAGCACGCGCAGGAGCAGCCCATCAAGTACGGCGACGAGCTAAATGTGTCACGGCGAAGTGGCCCAACGACACGTAGCACCGAGGGCCGCGGCGCTGCTGCAGGCCGCAGAGCAGTCCGTGCTCGGCGAGAGGCAGAGGGGTAGGCCCGCCGTTGTCCTCCACTCTGTCTTGATGGTGAACGCACGCCCGGCAGGGCCCAGATCACGGACTGACGACGGTTGTCGAGGCCGAGCTCGGAGGCCACCACGTCACCGAGTCCATCGGCGGTGGTGACCACTGGACAAGGACGCCATCACGATCCGTGGTTGCGATGACCGCGGACAGGCCCGTCGACCGGAGCGACGCGGCGCCACCCAGGTCACGGAGACGTGCGCCATGGGGGTCCATGCCAATGCCCAGATGTGTGGCCGTGACGGCGCAGTTGGCGGCTGACGAGAACGGCGCCCGTGGCTTGCGCAATGAGGACAGGCTTAAGCCCTGGAAGCCCCGGAACGTCCTCTCGGTGCGCTTGCCACTGTCTGCTTTTGACATTTTTGGAGAGCTCTATACACACCGTAGATTCGTAGACGTAGGCAGGCGAAGTGTTTTGAACTGTTAGAGGTGACCCGGTGAGTTGTGTGGCTGTATGTACATGCAGAACGTGAGGGAGAGGTTGTCGGGACGACACGGGAGGACGCTGAGAGGGTGGTGTCCGCCAATATACGGAACAAGCTGGAAATGACGACCACGCTGGCGTGGCGGATGCTGTGACTGATAGTGTGTCATGCTTGCAGTTGCATCATGCCGCCGTAGTACAAATTAAGGGCGGGCGAGCAAGCGACGACCATGTCCTAGAGGGGAGCGTGCATGTAAAAAAGAGATCGAGCAGCCTCTAGCAAGAACAAAAAAAACCTGCCTACGTTTGACGCTCGATCATGGCCTCCTTCATGCCTGCCAAGTGCCAAGTGCCTACGCCAATTAAGCACCGGCACCTACGTGTAACGGAATTCCACGTGTAACATACGTACCTACGCTCTAGCACAAGCCCCGATAGTGAAGGGTGTGCAGCTGTGCAGGGAGAGAGACTCTTTCGGCGACACGGGCGTACGAGTTGCGCGGCCAGCGTGGGTTTATTCGCCGGAAAACTCCGGGTGCCCAACCTCACACATGTTTGGTCCAACAAAAAAGGATCGTCAGGTGCCAATTTCCAATTCCAAATGCGGGCCTCGGACGCGTCGCGTAGGCGGGTAAAGCGCTTACCGACTGGGCCCTACTACTTCACGTCCAGCTCAGGCTGCTTTGGTCGACCCCAACCCAAGTTACAGGCCGCCACTCTCTGCGGTTTGTTTTTCCGGCGACGCCGGGCGATGCGGAAGCGACGGCGACGCAGCGGAATAAATTCTCCCCAGCCTTCTTCCGTTTCTCCGATGATGATCTTCTCCGACGCCAACGGAGAGGCCGGGGAGACCTGCCCAGAGTCGAGGGCCGGCACGTCGTCGTCTTCTTTCGTGATGATCTTTGTTGACCCCGTTAATCTTGAGGAAGATGTTACGTGGTGAAAATCTGAGCTTTGCTCGGATTGCCCGGCGGTGGAATCGAAGGATGCGTCGTGGGTACGGGAGTTGGCCGATGCTTTGGGAGACAGTTTATTCGGCCGATTCGCCTAGAAGTAAGTCCTCCTCTCGCGGCCTCCACCTTGTGGAATTTGGCCTCGTGCCCCCACGACAATTGGGAAGATGCTTCGGACGCCGGTGACGAACGGATCTCCGGGCGCTTCGAGGAAGATGAACAAAAGTTTTGTACTTCATTGTAATTTTCCTTTTCTTGAGATTTATGTTTGTAAAAGGATCGTGTAATGCACCAAAATTAATACATGTTCCTTAAAAAACCGTGGTCGCCAAGGAAACGTCCGCGTGCCCCGATCCGCCGGCGACGGCCGACCACTGCAGTTTCCGGCTGGTCCGGGCGGGCTATAAATCTGTCACCTCACCGGTCATCTCCTCGTCATCAGCAACAGCAACCAAGGCAAACCAGCAGGATGCGTCGCGAGGGCCGGCAGCACGGGTGGGTGTTCACCGTCGACCCCAACCTGTTCGACGCGGAGAGCAAGCTGGGCCGTTCCCGCGGGGTGCTGGTCGAGGGCGCGGCGGTGGCCAACGGCGGGTTCGTCAGGGTGCCGCGGAAGCCCACCAACCACCCAAGCCCTCCGTCGGCCGCGCCCACAAGTCCCCTGATCGGCAAGGGAGAGGCGGGGTCCGGCAGGGACAGGCACAAGTTCAAGCACGACGACGCCAAGATGATGTACTACCTCTACCTCGAGGGCGCCGCCGACGCCTACGCGGATGCGATGCTGGAGCTGGAGTTCGACTAACAGTCCTACTGACATGGGTGCGTGCGTGCGGTGGTGGATCGGAGTTCGACAGGCCTCATTGCCATGAAGTGTAGAGATCGATGTGGCTTTTCTGTGTCTGAATCCAAATGTGTTTTGTGATGCGAGTCATTGTTGCGTCAGCAGTGAATAAACAGACCTTTTGTTGCCACGAGAATTTTGGGATCTGAAATGTATCTCGAATCGGAAATCAATCTTGATTTCAAAGTTCAAATTTGTAAAGTTGAAATTTTAGCCGTGTGAGATTTCCGTTTCTGGGTCCTGGCTATTTTTAAATTTAATAATAGCGTTCATGGCTTTTTTGGTGTGTGGGTAATCAAAAACCTTTGATTCGACCAGGCGAACGCACCGTTGTCCAGCCACCTTCACCGAACATTGTTTTTCTTCCTCACACCCCCCTCCCCGCCCAGGATTTAGCCCAGTGTGGACCAAGCCCAGGTGGCGTGCTCCTCTCCCTCCCCACGCCCACCACCTCCACCGCACTCTCACCCGCGGCGGTGAGCTTTCTCCCCGGGTATAGGTTGCCGGGGAGGTAGGCAGGACATGCGGTGAGAATGGTGAATGGGCGGCTTTACGAGGCCCTCGCAGTGTATGGGGCGGTCGGGCAAGGTCATGGCGGGGGAACCGTACCAATGATAAACTGGGGCTGAGGGAGTATAAGCCTGAAGTCTTCTCATGAGAGCTCAAAATCTAAATGTGTCCTAGTTTGAATCTGAACCTAGATGTGTTATGCTAAACTCTAGGGTTGGTCCGGGAATGACAAATGTTCTCGACTAAGGTCTACCGCGACATGCGACAAAGCATCACAAACAAAGAACAATAAGAACAACATAGTATGCACAAATGAAGATTGACTGTGTCAGCAAGGGAAGGGATTGGCGGTGTCAGCAAGGCACTGCTCAAGTACCTGGGCTTTTGAGGACGAAGTAAACGGGGCAGGATGGAACGGTCCTAGTTTTTGTAAAAGGTCAACTTCGGGGGATCCAGAATGATCCCCACCTACATTTTCATTCCATAGATAACCGAGAGAACTCTGCTGCTCAAGTACCTAGGCTTTTGAGGATGAGGCAACGTGGCAGGATGGAACTGTCCTAGTTTCTTTAAGGTCAACTCCGAAGGATCCAGAGCGACCTACATTTTCATTCTATAGATACCCGAGAGAACTTGGTTGGTGGAAGGCGTGGCTTGTCTGAAAAGAGGAGCAGGAGCAGCGGGTGTAGGATCTTTTCCGCAACACACGAGGGTGGGGGCGGTGCAAAAATATTTTTAAAAATATTTAGAGAAATATTATGGTTTTAAAAAAAATACTTTAGTTTTCAAAAGCTATGGAGTGTATAACAAATCTTGTTGTCGCCAAAACTATAGTTTTTAAAGAAATATAGTTTTTTTTAACTTTACTAATGAGTTTATTTTTCTAAACCACGAATTTGTGTCTCTTTGGCATGTATAACCGCAATTCTATGGTGCTGCAATTTTCAAGAATTGCATCATCCAAATAAGCCACAAAACGTGTAAATTTTAGCAAGCCCAAATCATGTGTTGCTAAATAATTCATAGTTGATTGTAAGAAGATAGGATGTGTAATCGTCAAGCAGCAGATCGAGCCTTCTCGCAACACCGCGCTACCTTGTCGCCCTCTCTGTGCTTACCATTGGGAGCGTTGGGTGTTGCCCCATCCCGCGCTGCCGTGGTGGTAGCTCAGGTCCGTCGACCCCAAATCGAGCCGCCATGGTGGAGGCCGGCTAATTTTGTGTCTTTGCTCAAGAACTCTAGGGTTGCGTTGCCCATCGCCTGTTGACCTCCCGCGAGCTACTGGGGCATCGGTGTCGACTTCACCATAGCCAAGTACTATGCGCATCTTCTCCGAGCGGGTTGCTTCTGTGTCGCCTCGTCGGGCCACAACACCCAGTGAGACTCTCGCTACATATAGAGTGCCTGCATGCATACATGGTACTCTCTCTGTCCTTATGAAAGTGTCGTTTTTGACTTTTGGCTATCAAGTTCAACCATTCGCCTTATTCAAAAAAAATTTCTACAAATAATAAATTAAATCAATAATCATTAAAGTATCTCTAATAACAAAATAAGTCATAACAAAATAAATAACATTTATACAAAAATTTGAATAGACGACTGATCAAATAAAATGACACGGAAACCAAAAGTGACACTCTCAGAGGGATGGAGGGAGTAGGATGTATGACTGATAGCGACTTAGCCTATCTATAGTACTAAGACCCAGTACACTTAAACCTTATCTAGAGCACTAATACTAGGTAAACTCTAAGATTGATCACACAAGAATGTAAACTATTATCTAGTCTCTATAAAAATATGAGATATATTAAACTTTATGTTACGTTGAGATGGGTCCTTTCATTTATCAACCTGAAACTCATGTAAACAACACGACAGAATGCACCACTGAGCCCTGTGGTATACGAACTTTAAATTAAGACAGACGAAAAACGTGTCCGTCTTGAGCGATGGCTCCGAGGCCCAATATCTTCCACCTCGGCGGCCCAACTGTAGTCTGTAGCCGACTCGTTGTCAACGACTAAACACGAGACGAATTCAAATCCTGACTCGGACTTGGCCGCCAAGTTGCCGATCGACCGTGACCGCCAAGGAACCGTCCGCGCACCGCCGCGTCCCGGGCATATAAATCTCGCAGGCAGCCCCCGAACCAGCCGCACACAACCCCCACACAGCAACCAAGGCGAAGCAGCACGATGCGTCGCGAGGGCCGGCAGCACGGGTGGGTGTTCACCGTCGACCCCAGCCTGGTCGACGCGGGAGGGCAAGCCGTCCCGTTCCCGCGCGGTGCAGGTCGAGGCGCGGCGGCGGCCAATGGCGGGTTCGTCAGGGCGCCGCGGAAGCCCACCAACCACTCCAAGCCCGGCGTCGGGCGCGCGTACAAGGCGCTGATCGGCAAGGGAGAGGCGGGGTCCGGCAAGGGCAGGCACAAGTTCAAGCACGACGAGGCCAAGACGTACCACCTCTACCTTGAGGGCGCCGACGACGCCTACGCCGATGCGATGCTGGAGCTCGACTGGTTGTCCTACTGACATGGGTGCGTATATGTGATTGCGGTGCTGGAGTTCGAGTGTTCGACAGGCCTCATTGCCAGGAAGTGTAGTGTAGAGATCGTGATTGTGGTGCTAGAGTTCGAGTGTTCGACAGAGGCCTCATTGCCAGGAAGTGTAGAGATCGATGTAGGCTTCTGAATCCAGTTGTGTTTTGTGATGTGAGTCGTTGTTGCGTCATCAGTGAATAAACAGACTTTGTTGTCATGGGAATTTTGGGAAATCTGAAATCAATCTTGATCTTCTCCAAAGTTCATCAGATTTGAGAAAGTTGAAATTTTAGTCGTGTGGTCATTTTTAAATGTAATAGCGTTCATGCAGTTACAATGTTTCTTTTTGTGTGTGTAATCCAGTTAAAGTGTTATACTGTTATTTTCTGTCACAAAGTATTGCCAAACAATATGGTATTTTTATTTAGGATCCTTGATTTCAAGACCACGTATCCTCGGACATCATACACCACGGGATCCTCAAATGAAAAGCCTCTGCCTGAAGTCCTGTCCTGAGTTAGTCCAAATCTGAATGCGCGCTTTCCATGGCCCCTCGCCACCGTTGTAGATCATCTCTGAATCTGAATGTGTTTATTATGCCGAACTCAAGTATCTGAGCTTTTTGAGGACGAGGCATGATGGAACCATGGCTGTTTTGTGTTTGGTTTTTGGTTGCAAGAGACAACCATTTCATCCTCACTTGTCTCCAAACAAGCACATATCCTCCAAACTCACCCCCAAACCAAACTACAATAAGTGAGCTGAATTAGCTCTTTCAAAGCAAGGAGAAATTTTGAAAGGGAAGATAGCGAGCTAGGCAAGGCAAGCAGCGACGAGGAATCCAAACACGCCTGCAAATATTGCCTCGAAGGGATGTCCCTGTCCCTCCTATCCCCAACCCAAACAACTCATTGGGCATCCCTGAACCAAAAGCACTGAAATTTGAACTGCATACTCTCTTTTATCATTGAAATACTAATAAGACTGCAAAAGTTTAAACAAGACTCAAAATCACAAGGCCCGTCACAACAATAGCTACAATAAGGTGAACATACGGAATGCAGCACAATTCCCTCTACTCTTATGCTCATCTAGACACAAGGGGCTTGGATCATACAATGATCGATGTTATGGCATGTTCATGTAGGGAGGCTGCAGTTCAGGAGCAGATGCCAAGAGGCATTGAGGCCAAAACCCGAAGGAGGCACAACAAAGGCTTCATCACCCAACACGGCAGGCTATTCGGTATATTCATTGGAGGTTCCAGGTTCTCCACGAGAACCGCAGAGGTCTAAATCCTTATCCGCGAACTTCTTCAAAAAAGGGTGGTTCTGCAAGAACAGAAATGACACCAGCACATCTTAATCATTGATAAGTGATGCAACAGCCAAATTCATTAGAAAGCTAATTAGTCAGGCAATGCTAACCAAAAGTTCTGAAGCAGACATCCGGTGAGCTGGATCTTTTGTATGCTGCAAAACGATTATATAACAAAAAAAAAAATGTTGTAAACATTCAGTACAATACACACTTACAGCATGAAAACAGCAATGATAACTCAGTAAAAAAGCATTTCCTTTTACAACTCTTTTCATGAAAATAAGATGTCAGTAAATGAAAATAAAAAATACATTAGTGATTAATACACTACACAGGAGAAAATTGACTAGGTAGGTACAACCAAGGTTTGTTTATCTTGAAAACACTGTTAACATAAGGCCATGGCCATCAATTGCATGCGTTTCAAATTAATTTGCGGGGTGGCAATCGACATAACTTATGTTTCAAAAACACGTTATAATGTTTTATCATTATTTTGATAGATGACAACATCTGATAATAAATTAACCATAGACATACAAAAATTTAAGACAAAAATGATGAAAAATACATAATGTACTCTGTACTTTTTTTTTTTTTTAACATAGTTATGATATTGCCTTCAAGCTCAGGTTGTACATGGAGAAACAAAAGGGAAAATATTATTAAGGGGTAGATTGGGCCAATTGAAAAGTTAGTTTGGGGGGTTAAATCAAACTGAAATTTTGTTTTGGGGGTTATTACGGTTCAGCCAAACTTGAGGGGAGTAATTTGCACCTTTTCCTTCATCTAAAGTGCTATAGTATGTATTTCAAGGGTTAAAGAAGTACTAGTCCCTACTCGTATTAAGAGATATAAGATAGGATATACTCCCTCCATACTTGAAAAGAAAGGCGTTTAGGACAGCGACACGCATCTCTAAAAAAACAACTTTTACTTGTCTTTTCTATAAAAATATTTATTGAAAAGTTATATATGGAAGTAATTTTCAAGACAAATCTATTGATATGATTTTCACATTTCCAAACTCAACGATTTAAAAGTTATTCATGATTTATATTCCCAATGTTTGACCCAAACCTTATCCAAAATGTCTTCCTTTTCCAATATGGAGGGAGTATATGTATGACATTAACAGCTACTAAGAAACACATTATGGCCCAGCTAGCAAATAATTGTAAGCTTCCTTGAGAACCCACGAGTTCCAGAGTGAAGTAAATGTAAGAAAAAGATCTTAGAATTTATTAATCACCAGAAACTGACCTCTTGTAAGAGTTTTACCCACTGAGTATTGATTGCAAGTTGCAACTGAACTATTGATGTCCAAATACTTGTGGCACAATTGCAAAATTTTCAGCAGATACATTGCATGATCAACTCTAGTGTGAATGACTGAATGGTTGTACAAAAGTTCCCATAACAAAATATGGGCTTAAGTGGATTGCACTTGTAATTATCTGAAAACTTATTTGCTGACTAATGAGACATTATGTTCCATTAACTAGTAAAGCTCAAATTCTTACAATACAGCAATTGTTACTGCTCATCCAACAGGTAAAGAATGTTTTAGGACACAAAGTCCTCTAGCTATAAAGAACAATGGAATCACTAGAAAGACTGCATTTCCATCAATAAGCAAGTTTACATTAAGTAGCTTTTAATAGCTTCAAATACTTCTGTTAATAAGTAGCATAAAGACATTTAATAATTACTATTCATGCGTAATTTCAGAGAAGAAATTTTAGCATACCAAGACGAGATAAATGAGCAGAATTCTGAGAGAACTGATCTGCAGGTGCAGAAGGTGGTGGCTGATCAACAATAGCCTCCAGTAGTTCATAAAAGCTTAGCCAACCTTCACCTTCTGAAGGCATATAAGGGAACCGCCAATAGCACACTCAAGTATAACTAAGCCCAAACTCCATATGTCACTTTTGTAGTCATAAGAGCTACCACTAATCCGCTCAGGCTGAAGAAGGAAGAAAAGAACTGTCACAACATATTAACGCATTCACCTAGCAATCACATGGCATGGAATGTGACCTAATTGAACATACCGCCATATAGTTGTAGGTTCCAACAAATGTATCTCGCTGACCTATTGAGCCTGCTAGCACAGCACTCACGCCGAAGTCAGTAATCTTAACTTCACCTTTACGGTTGACCAACAAGTTAGATGGTTTTATGTCCCTGTGAATCACGTGTCTTTCATGATGAAGGTACAATAAACCCTCCAAGACCTGAATTAACATAATACTATTCAGTGTTATGTGGGAATGTAGTTTCAAGTTTCAAAATAAGTAACAAAACAAATATGTGGTTATTCCAATTTCCAAAATTAGGAAAAGCCAAAGAAGCAAACAAAGGACAACCTTATACATACCTGCTTACAAAGTACCATAAGGTATGGCTCTAGAACAGTCTTCACTTGCTTAATAATGTCTGCAAGCGATCCACGGTCCATGTATTCAAGAACAAGATATATTACACCATTGTGGTAAAAAGATTGATGGCACATAACTATATGAGGGCTCTGTGTTGCTTGGTTTATTTTGAGCTCCTGAACTATTTGTTTACGAACTGACTCCTGAATGTTCATTTGAATACCCTGCAGAGGAAATTGTAACACTGGTCAATCCATTAAGTCACAGACCATATGAATTAAATGACGTAGCAATAAGCTCAGCAGAGAATTCCAGAAAATTTCACTTAGTCAAATACATTTGCTGATGTACTATCATTCATTAGCATCAATGGTTATCTTATGCACAGATTTTTATGTAAATATATATTGGTAATAGATGCTATGGCTATCTTATTCATTGAGCAATGAGCATTTTCAACCTCAGTTTACGTTTTACTACAGTGCATGTTGCCATGTTTTAAATTCAAATGAAATCTGCTATATCATTATAAAGATGAGTAAACAAAGCAACCACACGATAAGAAGCAGTAAACTCTGATTGACAGAAAAATGCATACCATGTGAGATTAATTTTGAAGACAGATATCATGCAGATCTCTATGTGCCATAGAAAAGTTCATTACTATTACTATTTGCTAGATTCCAAGTGACTGACATGTCTCTGTTTGCATAGAGCTGGCACCTTAACAACCCCTAACATCCTGGTAATTATCCTAGCAAACCAAACTAGATGGCTATTCTGAGTGAGGGCTGATCTGAGCTGAGCTGCCCAGTACACCATATAAAGAAACAAGGGTTTGTTTTTCATGCCAAGAAACACAATAGAAAAAAGGAGAAAATATATGTCTAGGGTGTTCTAAATTATGCAAGGTGCATATTCTACATCTAGGCAGTCTGTGTGGCCCCACCAGGAAAAAAAGAATGCAGTCTACCTTTAAGGCATAGAATGTCCCCACCCATTTGTGCCTCACTAGCTGGACAACACCACCACTTCCTTTGCCAATGACTTGAATCATCTCAAGATCATCCATTGATAACTGCACATCTTCCACCTTCAGCTTTGTTGATTCCTGGGGAAATTATGTGATCCAAATTCAGAAACTACTTGATAGCCAACCAAAATATAAAAGTGTCAACACTCTTAACACAAAGTGGAAAACAAGAACAATATCGTAATTACAACATCAACAACAACATTGCCTTTTGTCCCAAGCTAGTTGGGGTAGGCTAGAACCTTAATCATTGGGAACCTTTCTATAGCCTTTTTAATTGAAATTAAAAAACGGTAGTCAATTAGCCATTGGGAACAAAAGATCTCCAAACTAATTAGAGATAATTCCAGTGGAGTTTAATTTTCTTTGAAACTGGAATGTCTGCACTTATATTCACTGAATGGAGTAAATTTTACACAAACCATAACTGGAAGAGGAGATTGAGAAGCCAAGTCTTATGAAAATTGAAATAAGTCTGACCTGACTTTGGGCTCAAGCTAACAAGTTGGCTAAAACAACTGTATACTAAAACAACTGTAAACACAGTAGGAAGCCTCCAGGTTCAAGGAAAATGAAGAGCGCATCTGACAGTAGCTAAATAACAGGCATATGAGAACCAATAAGAAGCAACAATTCATAGAAACTTTTCAGCCTAGTCGATACATAAGGAGTACGGGGGTCTCCATGCTGTTACAGTTCAAACAAAAGGCACAAAATTTATACCTTATCCCTAAAAAATGCACATTTCTCCATGAGGATAAACTTGAAACAGAAAAGTAGATAAAGAACACCACTAAGTCCTCACCATTGCACAGATTCCATTCATTGAATCAAAGGAAATGGTTGGTCTGGAATTGAACTAGTATGTGTGCTTATACTAAGTACCATGTGCAACCTACAATCCCACCATGCTAACTGCTAAGTACACTCCACGGTAATACTGCATGGATCAAGAGTCCAATCTAGAACTCACATCTTCATCTCCATTTTCCTCGGAGATAAGCCGCAAGCCGCTTTGATTGAGCCGCAGCTCACCATCCTTGAACGTACCACTTGCCGTCCTATAAAAAAGGCACCAGCCATCAAATTCAAAGATATCATCAATTCTGTTTACGCATTATCTTCAGAAGAAGATGAATGAATAGTCGAATTCGCGGTCAAAATCGATGAACAGACAAAATTAAGCATGATCTGGAAGTGGGACCGCAACATAACATCCGGAGCACTTAAGACGGTGACATACGAAGAGGAACGACGAACTTCGCGCTCAGATATAGCGACTCAAATCAGCCCCGATAACACTGGATACTTCAAAACGAGAGAAGGGACGGGGGTAGATGAGGGTATGGAATCGAGGGCACTGACAGGAACTTGTCGACGGGGGTCTCCTGCGCCGGCACGGAGAGCTTGAGGTCCTTGAGCGGCTTTTCCCCCTCATGGCCTCGCTCTCGTCGTCGCGTCGCTGTGTAGGGTTAGAGACGGAAGTGGCTGCTCGCTCGGGGAGGAAGAACCGAAGAAGGCGACGGAGTACTCGGCGAGTAGACCGGGACCGGGAGGGGAGGGACCTGGACTCCGTGCGACTGCACGGTGGGGGTACTGCCACTGACGCATTCCTATACGGCTAGTGCTAGTCTAAAGTTTTTAGTTTTTTTGTTGTCAAAAAAAAAAAGTTTTTAGTTTTTTATAATTTATATAATATAATACTAGAAAGTAAAGTCCATGTCCCTAAAGTCCAGTGGGCGTTGCCGCGGTGGGCCTGAGGCCGAGGGGCGAACGCGGCGTCGCCGATGAGGAAGCCGGCGGCGCTGGTGGCCTCTGCGGCGGTTTTCGCAGCCGCGGCCGTATCCGTAGCCGTAGCCGCCGTGATGGCACGGCAGAGGCTGCGGGAAGCGAGGCGGTGGGCACGAGCAGCCGCCGTGCTGCGGGACCTGAAGGAGAGGTGCACGGCGTCGGCAGAGCGGCTGCGGCAGGTGGCAGACGCGATGGCCGCGGAGATGCGCGCGGGGTTGGCCTCCAACGACTCCGAGGGGGAGAGCGGGAGCAGCGTCCTCCTCAAGATGCTCGTCACCTACGTTGACTCCCTGCCCTCTGGGTAATCATCGCAGACCCCTGCCCCTGCCTGTTCGATTAAGACCCGGAGAGCGATCTGTCCGGAATGCAATTAGACGTGGACGCTTTGGTGGTGTTGCCTCTTTGTTCTAGGGTCAAAGGCCCACTTGTGTGTGTGTGGAATGGTGGTCTAGTTGCTGTCAATCTGCCATGGAGGTATGGCAATGTGGCGATTTGTGCTTTAACGGGATCGCAAGAGTTTTGACCTTGAAGTTTTTTTAAAAAAAAAAAATTATGGGAAAGTTTGGTTGAAGACGATGTTGGGTGGTCTGTGTTTTTAACTCAGAACTGAACAGATTGACCATTAGCTTCTTTGTTCAGGGTTGCTTTTCTTATGTTTCAGCTGCCATGAGTTTGCATTTTAGAATATATACTTCTTCTGACTATGCAAGGCAATTCTTGAAGGGGCGAGAAAGGGCTGTTTTATGCTCTTGACCTTGGAGGAACAAACTTTCGTGTTTTACGAGTTCAGTTTGGGGGCAAGGAACAGCGAATAGTCAAGCAAGAATCTAAAGGGGTATCCATTCCTAAACATTTAATGTCCAGGGGATCGAATGTAAGGAGCCACGTCCACGTCTCAATTATGTTATGTTCATTTCAGTATAGTTCTATTTTATTTCATTTTCGTGGAACTCAATTTTGTTGTCATGCATTAAGTCTGCAATGTCCTTTGTAATTCTATTTTAGGAGCTGTTTGATTTTATTGCTGCGGCTTTAGCAAAGTTCGTTGCCTCTGAGGGTGAGGGCTTTCATCTTCCTGAGGGTATGCAGAGACAACTTGGTTTTACATTCTCCTTTCCAGTGAAGCAAAATTCAGTTGCATCTGGCACTCTTATCAAATGGACAAAGGGTTTTGCAATTGATGAAATGGTCAGTTCTTGTTGCCTACTTTATGTAATTGAAGATTCTAATTTAAGAATATGGGCCTGTTTCAAGTGTAGAACAAATGCCATGCTTCATCCTATCGAAAATCTAATAGAGCATATCTAGCAGTTTTCCTTTTTGAGCTACAACTTGTTTACATGTCTGTATCTGGATAGAAATGAACGATACTTCTTTTACTTTGTTTTGAGGACAGGTAGGAAAGGATGTAGTGGCAGAATTAAACAAGGCTATCAAATGCCAAGGAATTGATATGGAAGTCACAGCACTGGTTAGTTTTAGTAAATGGTCAAAGATATCAATTTATTGTGCATCAGATCATGTCTTAACTGAGCTCAACTTGAGTCACACACCAAAAAAAAACGCTACCTTTCCAGGTCAATGATACGGTAGGGACATTGGCTGCTGGGAGGTATGTGGATAATGATACTGTTGCTGCAGTTATACTGGGTACTGGCACTAATGCAGCATACATAGAACATATGAACTCAATTCCTAAATGGTGTGGCCCACCTCCTGAGTCTGGAGACATGGTGAGTATCTTTTACTTCCCTATGATTGCAAAGTAAACACCATACAAAATATGGGACTTATATTGATTGTACTCTTG
This sequence comes from Hyparrhenia diplandra, assembly GCA_015847255.1. Taxonomy (NCBI): domain Eukaryota; kingdom Viridiplantae; phylum Streptophyta; class Magnoliopsida; order Poales; family Poaceae; genus Hyparrhenia; species Hyparrhenia diplandra. Next base: position 260,542 of record JADLZK010007808.1, read on the forward strand.
CATATAGGCTTTTGCCTTATTGATAGCATTGACATGTCTAAGAGGATGTTCATCATTAGATTACCTTTTTATCAGGTAATAAACATGGAATGGGGGAACTTTAGGTCCTCCCACCTTCCACTGACCGAATTTGATGTAGCCTTGGATGCAGAAAGTTTGAACCCTGGTGAACAGGTATTGCCCTTCATATGCTACAGATTATGATCTTTCTTTTACCCTTTAGTGTGTATTGACTCTGCAACATTATTTCCTGCCAGATTTATGAGAAGTTGATCTCTGGCATGTATATGGGGGAAATCATCCGTAGAGTCTTGCTAAAAATGGCTCAGGATGCTTCTCTTTTCGCAGACAATGTACCTCCGAAACTTGAGATCCCATATGCCTTGAGGTAAGGTGTTCTAGGTATAGTTCACTAGTTTATCCTGCAGTTTGGATTCCTTTTCTAACGCATCAACTTTAAAAGCAATTAATGAGCCTCTTAACTACAAAGAACCTTCAACCTGGTACTTCTTGACTTCCTGTAGGCTGTATAACACTAACAATAAAGCTGCCACTCCTACATATCCATAGCATAGTCTAGCTTGGAAGCTTTTTTGGGGGGTACTGAAATGTTGTGCCTATTGATGCTAAAAGCAATATACATTAGCTTTGATTTAGCTGACAGGTAAGTTCTGTAGAGTAGCTGTTGGAGTCTGATATCCTTGATTATATGCAGCAGTCCTTGTGAGTATGGCACGAGTATACACCGTATAGTGGATGATGTAGATGAGTATCATAGAAAATCTTAAACAACGGTGTTGAAGCAACCACTACAAGAGGATAAGATTTTGGCGAAGCCGACCTCAGTTTGTTGAAGAACTCCAAACGAGTAAAGTCATTGTCGCTCTCTCATGACCCTACTCTGCCCTCCAGGACTCTCATATCATTGTCTTATACAAGAACATAGTTGCTCTAGAGTTGCCTAGTCTAATCACCTTGAGCACTCCTAATTGCTTCTTTCAAGTCCTGGATGACTAATTGCTCTTGGCTTGATGCAAAATATAAGTCCTATACTCTTATTCCTCATAGGATTCAACACTAAGTTCTAGTAGAACTGCAAGTCCTAATAGCCACCCTTCTTGAATCCTAACCGAGTATGATTTTACTTTTAGTCACCTTTCAGCAGTAGCAAGCATTATCTTGCAAGTTCATTAATATGAATAAGATGCTGAACATTCTTCTCAATCTTTTAGCTTTATTTTTCTAGCTTTTCATCTCGCCTTTATTTATGACTTGTGCTGACAGCTTTTCAAACTAATTTGAGTACATAACTGCTTATTTTCACACTACTTCTGCTAGCTAAAGGGCTGAATATGTATTGCATTCTAGAACATATCACGTGCTGATGATGCATCAAGATACATCGCCTGATCTCAGGGCAGTTGGCATCAACATGAAAGAAGTCTTCGGGGTATTCATCTTTTAGCCTTATTACTGTTAAGTTATTCTATCACCAGTTCAGTCCCTACAAAACATGTTTTCTTGATTGGTTTTCAGATAGAAAACACCTGTTGCAAAACAAGGAAACTGGTAGTGGATGTTTGCGAGGTTGTTGCCACCCGCAGTGCACGACTTGCTGCTGCTGGGATACACGGCATCCTCAAAAAGCTTGGACGAGACATTGTCAGCCCTGACAAACAAAAGACGGTTATTGCTGTGGATGGCGGAGTTTACAAGTATTATACTTTCTTTGCCCAGTGCATGGAGAGCACACTAAGAGACTTGCTCGGGGAGGAAGTGGCGTCCTCTGTCGTGATAAAACTTGCTGAAGATGGCTCAGGCACTGGAGCGGCCCTCTTGGCAGCCGCCTATTCTCAACGTCTCCGGGCTGTGGATGTTTAATTTTTGCTTATAGTTCCTTCAGCTTCTGAAGGTATAACAGGTATACAATTGCTCGTGTGGATATTTGTTTGTTAACGGTTATAAAATTCATGTGCCCCATTGTTTTTTATATCAGCCTGTACTACTGCAATGCCCTTAGGAGCTGTATATAATGATACACACTTCTCCTATGTGTCTGAAGGGGGAAAATACAATGCCAGTCTCAGAAAAATGGATATGGGCCCCGCGTCGCTCCCACGCGAGCGACACACGGGCGGCGACTCTAACCCTAGGTCCGCCGCCACCTTTCCTCCTCCTCCCACGCCGCGCCGCCCGCCGGAGCAGCCCGCCCGGCAAGGCCGCGCGAGTTTGGGAGGGCGGCGGCGAGGCTCTCCTTCCCGGTGGTGGTAGGGTCGCGCGGAGACGGCTCGCGAGCAGCGGAGGGGTCTTCGCGCGGATCTGCGGGCGAGCTGGGCCTGCGCGCGCGGCGGGCGGCGCCCTCGTGGCGGCGGCTGCTCCAGCCGGGCGCCCGTCGGTGGGTCCGCGGGCGGCCCCGGCTCCGCCCGACCGACCGGTCCCGGTCCTCCAACGACCGGACCCGGTGCCCGCTTCGGCCGGGCGCGGCTAGCGGCGGGCCTCACTACTCTCCTTCGGCCCGGCGTCGACGGTGGTGGCCGGTCTTGGCCGCGCGGGCGGCGGTCGGTCACTCCCCTCCCCCCCATCGTGGCTTCCCCTTCCCCGGGCTGGTCCTGCCGTTCGCCGGGCAGACACGGAAGTGACGCCACCGAGGCCTCTAGCTCCGGGCTTGATGGGCTACGGCGTCGTCTCGACGCCGCCATCTTCTTGCCTCGCGGCCGGATCCGGCGCCCTTCGGTGCCGAACACCGGCGTCGGGGATGGTGGTTGTCGCCAGCGACGCCTCGCGCTCAATGGTGGTGGTACCGGATGGGGTTCTTGGAGTGGTTCTCGCGGGGCATCTTTGTTCGCCGCGGGCATGCCGGCGGTGGGGCGCCATGTCCGCTTTCTTCTTCCGGCTTCCTTTTGCAGGGTCCCAGCGGTGGCGCAGGTGCAATACGCTTTGGTCGCGGGCTTGCCGGCGGCGGGGCTGCGTGCTCGTGGGTGCGGTCGCGCGCCTCCGACCATTGCGGGCGAGTCCGTATGGCTCCGCATGGTGTGGCGGCGGCTGGCATTGCTCTCCGGTGCGCGCCTCCGCTATCGTGGGCGAAGTCCCCGAGTGGCTCCACATGGTGTGGCGGCGCCGGAAAGCCCCCGTCCGGGACGCAGTCGGTGCGCGCCTCCCACTAACACGGGCAAGTCCGGTGCGGCTCCGTGCGTGCGGCGGCGGCCGACATTCGCCTACGGTGCGCGCCTCCCACCGCCGTGGGCGAGTCCGCCTCGCGGCTCCACGTGGTGTGGAGGCGGCCGGAAAGCATGCGCCGGAGGTATGTTGGTGCGCGCCTCCTGTTACGGCGAGTCCGTAACGGCTCCGCGCGGTGTGGCGGCGACCGGCAACCCCCTCCCGTCAAGGCATCGGCGCTCGGTGTGGCAAGCGTTCCTCCATCTCGGGCGGGTCAACACGAGCACTAGCAAGGCAACGTTCTGGGCGAAAGCTCAGCTCGAGATCGATCCCGGGGCGCTGGACGGAATTCTCCTTCGTGAAGGCGTCATTGAAGAACCACTTGTTGTCTCCGTGATCGGCCCGCTCAACACCTCGACAAATGGCTTAGGCGAAAGCCTTGCCAAGCTCCGCTTGGCTGACGATGATTGCGTTGCGACGCCATTCCCCTCCCTGGAGGCATCGTTGAAGAGCCTTATGTCTGGTTGTTGTTTCCTCGTCGATGTTTTTGGTCGTGCTATTGTTGTCCTTGTGCTGGGCATGTCTCTGATTTCTTATCAGTGGATATGCCACGTTGTGTGTTGTATCAGGCCGTTTTGGGGCCAACCTGCCCTTGTGCTGGGGCTGTTGTGTTTTTTGTGGATTAGGCCACAATCTCGCCTCTGTGCCGAGGCCGTTGTATGTTGTACGGTTTTAGTCCGGTTTTCCACAATTAACTGGACAGGGTTTGGCCTCGTTTTCCTCAAAAACGAGGTTATCAGCCACTTTATGGCACTTGAATATATTCAGGTGGGGAGCGCCCCCCCCGGTGAAACTTCAAAAAAAAAAAAAAAAAAAATACAATGTCGTTCAGTTATAGAAATTTTGGTTCAAATTTATTTGTTTATTTTTGTCTTTCTGACTTGTTGTATGTAATCTTATTTAACAGCTTTAATTTGTGTTTGGACCTTTAGAAATTGCTTGACAAAGGGCATTTTTTTTAAAAAAAAATGGTGGATCTGTTTATACTAAGCAAAACGAATGTTTATACTAAGCAAAACGAACAATCAACTGATATCAGGAAGGTGCCATAAAACTGCACTATCCGTCTTATTTGTCCTAGAATTTCTGTGATACCTTAAATTAGGACACACCAATCAACGGATTCCAAAGCTGTAAGAAGGTGAAACGAACAACTATTTCACACCTGATATACAGTTTTTCATTAATTAAGGTTTTAGCATAACTACATTTACAACTGAAACAAATAAGTAAACCTAACTTGAAGCAAAACGTAGATCCAACTAATATAATTGATGTAAAAATAAAACAGGCAACTCAAAGCCTATCCTCAAACTCGGACAGGGGGATCATGTTCTTGAGACCCTTCCTCTTCCTGATGTCGCCGATGAGCTTCGCTGCCTGGGATCCCTCCTCTAGCGGATCGGAGTTGATCGCCGCCCAGTGGTCGAAGACGGACTGTGGGAATGCCTCGCCGGACGTCTCGGCGCGCAGCTTCTCACTGAAGTCGAGGGACTCGGTGACAGGGAGGTAGGCCTTGAAGTTGATCAGTGGCGTACCCGGCCTCTGCCTCTCCTCTATCACGCTGCCCCTCTTCTTGTTCAAGAGGCTATAGATGCTCCCTGTCGTCCTCGCCGGCGCCTGGATCTCGACGAGGTAGACGGGCTCCATGAGGCGCGGCATCGCCGTGAGCTGCGCGGCGTAGATGGCACGCCGCGCGGTGGGGATGATCTGGCCGCCGCCGCGGTGGACCTTGTCGGCGTGCAGCACGACGTCGCGGAGCTCGAAGCACACGCCGCGCATGCTCTCCTCGGCGAGCGCGCCCTCCTTGGTGGCCCACTGGAAGCCGGCGATCACCGAGTCCCTGATCTCTCCCACGTACTGGACTCCCCGGCACATGTCCACCATCATGTTGGGCCCCGTGGCCTCAGGACCGAAGCACCATATTTTCTTGGCGGCGTCCTTGTCCCAGCCGAACTCCTCGGTCAGGACTTTGGCGCGGACCTTGGTGTCGTCCTTGAAGCCGACGAGCTCGTCGTCGTCGATGGCCTTGGCCAGCTCTTTCTGCAGCGGCCAGGCCTCCATGTACAGGCGATTGTGCTTGTTGGCCGACTTGCTCATGCCGGTGCGGCACGACCTGGCTAGAACCGTCTCGCGGTACGAGACAACGGGCGGGCCAACGACGATCTCGGTGCCGCTCATGAAGTCCTGCCGCAGATCCTTGAGGCAAATCTCCAGATGGAGGTCCCCCACGCCGGCGATGACGTACTCGCCGGTCTCCGTGACGTTGCACACCACAAGAGGGTCCGACTTGGCGAGGCGCTTGAGCCCTTCCACGAGCTTGGGCAGGTCGGCGGCGTTCTTGCACGCCACGGACTTGTGCACGACCGGCGAGACGGAGAACCTCATGGCCTTGATGGGGTGCGCGTCCGCCGCCCTGTCGTTGGTGAGCGTGGCGTTCTTGGTGATGAAATGGTCGAGGCCCACAAGGGCGACGGTGTTGCCGCAGGGCACGTCCTCGACGGACTCCTGCCTCTTGCCCATCCAGATCACCGTCCGCTGCACCGTCTTGACGTAGAGGTCCTTCTTCCCGCCGGGCACGTAGTTGGGCCCCATGATCCGGACCTTGGTGCCGGTCGCCACCGTGCCGGAGAAGACCCGGCCGAAGGCGTAGAACCTGCCCTTGTCGCTGGCCGGGATCATCTTGGAGACATAGAGCATGAGTGGCCCTCGGGGTCGCAGTTGCGGATGCCGGTGGCGTACGCGTCGTCGAGGGGCCCCTCGTAGAGCGTCTCCACGCGGTACTGCTGCGCCTTGGCAGGAGACGGCAGGTGGAAGACGATCATCTCCAGCAGCGCGGTGCTGGCGGGCAGCCAGGCCTGCATGACGCGCTTCATCAGCGCCTTCCCGGACAGCTCCCTGTCCTCGGCCTTGAGCGCCACGGAGAGCTTGTGGAGCATCGGCCAAAGCTTCTCCTTGCCGCCGCCGTCGTCGGTCATGCACGCTTGGATGATCTGCCGGATGGGTTGGTAGCAGAACTGCACGAACCCGCGCTGGCACGTCGGGGAGCCCGTGTGCCGGGTGGACCAGCTGCGGGTGGCCGGGTCGAAGAAGTGCTCGCCCCAGAGCCGCTCCGTCATCCTGGCCTCGTCCACGTTGAACTTGGCCGCGTACATCTTGGCAAAGTCGGACAGCGTGAACGCCCAGCCGTGCAGCCCCGCCGAGAACGCCACCGTGCCCTTCTCCGGCGACACCTGGCAGTCGCCCAGCCTGCTGTCCTCGTACGTGGAGATGACCACGTTGGCGTTCTCGATGACGCGGCAGAACGCCTGGTACGCCTCCTCGCCGTTTTGCTGGAGCTCAAGGAAGCAGCGGTCCATCTTGTTGACGACCAGGACGGGCTTGATCCGCTCGGCGAGGGCCTGGCGGAGCACGGTCTCGGTCTGGACGCAGACGCCCTCGATGCAGTCGACGACGACGAGGGCGCCGTCGGTGATGCGGAGCGCCGCCGTGACCTCCGACGAGAAGTCGACGTGCCCGGGCGAGTCGACGAGGTTGACGAGGTACGAGGTGCCGTCGCCGTCGCGGGCGCCCCCGAAGCGCTTCAGGACGTCCTGGGCCATCTCGTAGTAGAGGGAGATGCCCGTGGACTTGATGGTGATGCCGCGCTCGGCCTCGTCCGCGCGCGTGTCCGTCATCCGCACACCGCCGGCCGCGTCCTGCGCGATGATGCCCGCCGCGGCCACCAGCGAGTCGGTGAGCGTCGACTTTCCTGGATGCGGTCAAAGTCACAAATCACAATCGGTTGGCAATAACGATCACAAATTCATCACAGCAGCAAAGGAGAGCTGACCGTGATCGACGTGCGCGATGACGGCTATGTTCCTGATGTTGTGCTTCCTGTCCATGCTCGCGCGGAGATGGTTGGAGGTGACCTTAACGGGCTTAAACATCTTGGAGGCCGGACCAAGAATTGATCTCTCCTCTCCTGCAAGAGCAGAGACTGTAAGATGTAACGCTCAAAACAGACGGCACGTGCACAGGCTACTATAGGTGAATGGAAACGCAAGAAATCGGGCACGTAGAACACATAGAACATCACAAGAACGAAGAACAGACGAAACAGTCAGAACAGACATGGGATTCAGATAAGAATGGGACAAACCTGCTGCTGCAGAGGAGCCGAGCAGGGGAAATGACGAGACGAGCGGTGAAGTGGGTCTGCGCTCTAAACGCCTACTCCTACTTGTAAAGCGGACACAGAGGAGTAGCAGCCAAGTTAAGCTACTACTAGTAGTTGTTTCGCAACGGCTACGAAACCGCGGAGATCCGTCCGATGGTTAATGGACGGCTCGGTCGCTCCAGCTCAGGTCAGGTGCGAGACAACATGTACCTCTTCATGGAGGAAATGGTCGTCATATGTTGCGCGTTTTCAGAATGCTTCGCAAAGCTCGGCACGACCATGGGCAACTTTTTGAATATATATTATTCATTTATTAGTGGAAAAACGAGCTTTGATGTGATAGTACTAAATAAATATGATTTGTTAATTCAATTAGATTGAATGGATAAAATCATCTATTACTCTCTACTACCTCCATCCATGAAACAATGCAACTCTCGGATTTCAAGGAGTCAAACAACTTAAAGTTTCTCTAAATTTATATAAAAAAAAAAAAACTATAAACATATCAAATACTCCTTTTGTCAAAAAAAAAACATGCAATTATGGTATCTGGTCGGTCAACTTCGTTCAAGCTTGATCAAGATTATAGTGAATAGTATTAGCATTGATGTTTCCACATAAATTTGTTATCAAAGTACTCCCTCCATACTCGTAAGACATGACGTTTAGGACAACAACATGGTCACAAAAAAAAAACAAGTTTGACCTCTTATTATTTTAAAAATATTTATGAAAAATGATATATGTATATTTTTATAAAAATTTTCAAGACAATGTTCATATAGTTTTCACATTTGCAAACTCAATAACTTTAAAATTATTGATGATTTATATTTCCAATGTTTGACTCAAACCTTTTCCAAAACGTAAGTTTTATGAGTACGGAGAGAGTATATTCTATTGCTAATTCGAGAATGTTAGTATTTTTTATATAATTAATAATTTTGATCAAAATTCAAACTATTTGACTTCTAATAAGCGAGAATTGTATGTTTTTATGGACAGAGGCAGTAAGTATCAATAAGCGAGAATTGCATGTTTTTATGGATGGAGGGAGTATTTACCATTTACATTAGTATATGCTATATTTTTATAAATTTATTTAGAGGGCTAGTACTATTTATTATATATTTGGTCAAACTTGAGCAGGATATATGTTGATGACGCAGATACCTTTCATGGATGGAGGGAGCAGGAGAAAAACTGTCCCGTTGCCCAACACAGAAAAACGACCTAGGAGAAAAAGGACAAGCGAGGGAGGCAACGAGCACCAAAAGAACCCTGCTTCCTTAAATCCTCATACTCTTGCTAGCTCCTTCTCTGTGGATCGGAGCAGCCATGGCCCCGGTCACGCTGACGGCGACGAAGGTGGAGACGGAGGCTACTCCCCTCATCGGAGTCGTGCCAACACAAGATGCCAAGGCCCCGCGCCGCCCGGCGTCCGTGGGGTTCGGCCTCCTCACCCCGACGGGTTCGAGGCGTTGGATCGCCTTATCCCTCATTCCATCCGTTTGCACTTACATTGTAATGTTGTCTGTATAAATTAATTTTTGCCTTTTATTCCTTTGTTTTTTTGTCTTTTGTTCCTTTGTTTTCGTACGAACCGATTCTTGAATTGTGGGGGATCAATATTTTGGATGACCCCAATCCGTCAATCAAGACCCCTCGACATCATGTCTCGAGGATTCTAACCAAGGACCTCTCCTCCACCCATGGTCGCCTACGCCGAGAGCAGGATATACGGCACGCACGAGCTCTTTCACAAGCGAGACCTCTTTCCGCCTCGCCGAGGTCTCCGTCGTCGACCTTTTCGAATGCGCACTCGAGCTCGAAGCGAGACCTCTTTCCGCCCGCCGAGGTCCCTGCCGGCGGCCCTTCAAGTTTGTGCGCTAGAGCTCTCCGCACGCGACCTCTCTCCGATTCGCCGAGCTCGAGCTCGAGCGAACCGCTTCAACAAACGCCCGCCTACGAGCTCGTCCCCCGGCGCCACGCGGAAGACCGCAAGTACGAGTTGGCCAACCACTCCCCTCGGCAGCACCGCGGGCGCGTGCGGAGGCACGGTGGCGGAAAGACGGCCCGCCTGTCGCCCGCCCATGCCCCGATGACTCCAACAAGGCCCACAAGACGCGCAGGTACGGGCGACGATGCAAGATACCTCATCCACGGCATGGGGACCCCCACGCCGACGGGACCGATTCCAACCACGATTGGGGTCGGTCGACCCTTTACCGCCACGGACCGGGATTCGGCGTGCGGGCCGACGACCAATTTTGGCATCCAAGGCCGTCAAGAGCTCAAGAGAGGGCCCCGCCAGCCAAAGAGCTCGATCCGAGAGCTCGATCGTCAGATCCCGTCAACTCAAAGAACTCCGCCATCATGACCGGAGACGCGCGCATTACCCGCAGAGACGCCATCGCCGGCAACATGGGCACCCCCATACCGAAGGGACGGCTTCCAACTACGGTCAAGGACGAGGCGACGCGATGACCACCGCCCATGCCCCGACCGCCATGTACGGCGACGACCCGATTCCGCATCCAAGGCCGCCGAGAGCTCGAGGTAGCTATTGGCCAACCCACGAGCTCGCTCAAGAGCTCTTTCGCCCGAACATTACACGGTATCATATTGTTCCACCTACCCCCGCCCCAACTCGAAGAGCTCACATGTTCTATCCCCCTTGCTACTATAAAAGGAGGGGTAGGGTTTTCGATTGGGGCAAGCAAGCAAAGAAGAAGAACAACGCACCCGGTTCTTCTCACACCCGCATCCTCACTCTCATATTGGCACTTGCCTCAATCATAGAGACTTGGGAGCCCGCTCCCTCTCTCGCCTCCGCTTGTACGCACCCGGCACGAGCATTTGAGCTCGGATAGTGAACACACCGGACTAGGGAGCCCGACTTTGCCCCGAACCAAAGATAAATCCCGTGTCATTGTCTCCGAGCTAGGCCATTCTGAGTCCGCACTAGCCACCATTCTTCGTGACGGTGGTATTAGACCACGGCGGTTGGCGCGCGGGTAGGGAGGCGCTAGTGCGACAATCTTCCACTCCGATGGCTTCTTCATCGACATCGCCGACCGGAGCGCCCGTGCCGCGCTTTCGGCACCTTCGACTTCACCGGCACCGATCCGGCGCGGTCACCGCTGGAGCCGTCTTCACCCGCCCGATGCGGCGTGAGGACATCCCCAGCGCCTCCGCGACGCCGCCGACTCCATCTCGCCGACATGGGGCGGGGCTCGCCAAGCCCGCTAGCCCCATCCCGGCGCGGCGGATCGCTTCTTCGTCCCGATCAAGGACCTCCTCCCCGACATCCTCGGACGCGAGCCCACGCGGGCTCGCCCGTGATGTCACCTTCTCCATCGCTAACGCCGCCCTCCGCGGAGAGAGGACGCGTTGAGGTGGACGATTTCACGACGGCATACGCCAAGATGTACCCCGACGGCCAGCCGGGTCTCCCCTCTTTGGGGGCGACGAGTCCCGGAAGGCACCGGGGCCCATGAGCTCGAGCTCGCCCTCGATGGGATGAGCCTCACGGACCGCGACCCCACACGTCGCTGTTACGTGTGCCACGCCCCGAGGGGAGCCACAACGACCATTCCTCCACCGACCCGAGCGCACGCCCCAGAACTCCCAAGGCGCGCCAACGTGACCCGCCCGTCGATCACGTCAAGGCCCGGCTGGAGGAGCTTGAGGAGCTCGAGAGAGGCGCGGCTCAGGAGCGCGAGGCCCTCCTCGCTGAGCAAGGAGCAAGGGTGCCTCCAAGGGCGCGGGCCCGAGCGCGAGACGCCCGCGGATCGTGATCAATCGCGACAACGATGCCGAGCAACTCCCGCCGGTGTTCGGGGGAGAGCCTCCCGGTTTGGCGGGCGGCCGTTGCTCCCGCGCAACGCCGCCCGGGGCCCCCGAGGACCCCCTGTGCACGCCGAGCCCACGAGCAGATCAAGAAGCTCGTGGGCGAGGCGGGGCAGCATAGCAGGTGGCAAGCTCCGCATCACACCGCCGACTTCGGGGAAGAGCACGAGGCCTCCTTCATCCGAGGTCCACGCCGGCGGATCGGCGAGAACCGCGACGACGACGTGACACCATCAACGCCCGACGGAAGGCGGAAGCCCGCTACGCACAAAAGCGCCCTGGGGACGACGACAAGCACCGCCGCGACGACTACGAAGCGCCCCCGCAGGCACGACAATCGCCGAGGGGCGTCATGACAACCGACGAGGACAAGGGCCGCAGCCCCACGCCGAACGCCGCCTAACGGAGTCCGTCTCCGGACGAGATCGCCGGCGCCGAGCTCGAACTCGAGGAGGCCAAGGGCTTTCGGCCGCGATACACGACGCCCTTCCCTTCTCGTTTCCGGCCCGACCTCGTGCAGTATACAACTGGGAGACCGACCCCGCCACCTGGGCTCGAAGACTACCGCCTCGGCTGTCAAGCCGAGGCGCCGACAATGACTACTTCATCATCCGCAACCCGCCCTCTATCTTGCAGATCTCGGCTCGTTCTTGGCTCGAGCACCGCCGAGGGCACCATCCGCGACCGGGAGGATTTGCGAGACGCCTCGCGTCGGCAACTTCCGTGGCACCTACGCCGTGCCAAGCACGACACTGGATCTCCGGGGATGCAAGCGTAAGAAGGGGGAGAGCCCGCGCGACTACATCGGGCGCTTCTCCAAACTCGCAACAACCTCTCCGAGGCCTCCGACTCCCGAGATCATCACCGCGTTTACCTTCGGCACCACTTGTGAGAGTCTCATCCGCGAGCTCGGGCGGCCAAGAAGCCTAAGTCCGTGAAGGAGCTCCTCGACCTCGCCACCGGACACGCCGAGGGAGAGGACGCCGCCTCCGCCGTCACGGGCAAGGGCAAGCCCAAGAACGACGACGAGGCCGCGGGGCGGGTCCAGCTCCCACCCCGCAAGAGGAAGAACAAGAAGAACAAGCGCCCCGTGACGACGACGACGAGTTTGTCGCCATCGCGACAAGCGCAAGACCCCGCAGAAGGGGAAAAGGCTTCGCCCACAAGGAGCACTTCGACAAGATGCTCGAGGCCCCGTGCCCACATCACGAGGGTCCCGCCAAGCACAAGATGAAGGACTCGGCTCCTGAAGAAGCACGTGATGGGCACTTGTGAAGGGAGGCGCTGGGGGCGACCAGCCAGAGCCTATGGCGGCAGAGCCCGAGGACGGGGCGGCGACGACGTCTACATCGAGGACGGCGCCGCCAACGCCGCTCTTCGGGCGGAGCCCCGGCTACGAGTCCAAGCGCCGACAAGCTCACGCGCCGCGAAGTCCTCTTCACCGAGCCCGCGACGCCCGCCTACCTCAAGTGGTCGAGCTCGGGCGATCACCTTCGACAGGCCGATCATCCCCGACACATCCCGCACCCAGTGGAGGTACCCGCCGTCGCCGATCCCATCATCGGCACCAAGCGCCCGGCAAGGTGTTGATGGATGGAGGCAGCGGGCCTCAACCTCCTCTACGTCCACGCACCCAGGCCCTTTGGCATCACCAAGGCGCGCCTTCGTCCCTCACCGACCCGATCCATGGCGTAGTACCGGGAAGCAGATGATCCCGCCGGGCGGATCGATCTCTCCCCGTCACCTTCGGCACCCCGGATAACTTCCGGAAGGAGACCCTCACGCTCGAGGTGCTCCCCTTCAAGAACGCCTACCATGCGCCGCTGGGGCGGCCGTGTTATGCGAAATTCATGGCCGTCCCCAACTACACCTACCTCAAGCTTAAGATCCCCGGCCCAAGGGGGTCATCACCGTCGACTCCACCTTCGAGCACGCTGTTCGGATGCGAGGAGGCCGCCGTCCCCAAGACGCCGACGCCGCGGTCGAGATCGAGCAGATGCTGCCGAAGATGGCGGCCTGGGCCGCGGAGGACACCCCCGAGCTCAAGAAAGCTGCGGGCACGAGCTCGCGCGATGGGCTCGAACGGCCCGGGAGATCGAGCCCATCCGGTGAGCTCATGAAGACCGTAGGCACTTTCGAGCCCGAGAAGGACGCCAAGGAGATAGAGGTCGATAATGATGGCCACGCCCTCCGCGTAGGGTCCGAGCTCTCTCCTAAATAGGAAGGCGAGCTCGTCGACTTCCTCCGCGCAAACCTCGACGTGTTTGCGTGGAGAGCCTCGGACTTGCCAGGCATACCGAGGGAAGTCGCCGAGCACTCCTTGAACATTAAGCCCGGCTCTCGGCCGGTGAAGCAACGGCTCAGACGTTTCGATGACGATCGACGCCAAGCAATCGCCGAGGAGATAGATAAACTCTTAGCCGCTAGGTTTATCAAGGAGGTGTATCATCCCGAGTGGATAGCCAACCCTGTACTAGTCAAGAAGAAGAATGGGAAATGGAGAATGTGTGTTGATTACACGGGTCTCAACAAGGCATGCCCGGCGATCCGTTTCCTTTGCCGCAAGATCGACCAAATCGTTGACTCCACCTCCGGTGCGAAACCCTCTGTTTTCTCGACGCCTACTCCGGCTACCACCGGATAGCGATGAACGAGCTCGATCAGCCGCCACCTCCTTCATCACTCCGTTTGGCGCATTCTGTTACGTGACGATGCCCTTCGGTTTGAAGAACGCTGGCGCCACCTTCCAAAGGTGTATGCAGAAAGTCTTCAAGGAGCTCCTCGGGAAGCTTGTAGAAGCTTACGTCGATGACATCGTCGTCAAAACAAAACGCTCGAAAGAGCTCGTCCCGGACCTCGAAAAGGTCTTCGCCAAACTCCGAGAATACGGGGTCAAGCTCAACCCCGAAAAATGCGTTTTCGGGGTCCCACGAGGGAAGTTGCTCGGCTTTATCGTCTCGGAGCGCGGCATCGAGGCCAACCCCGAGAAAATCGCCGCCATCACGAGCATGGGGCCGATTAAGAACGTCAAATGCGTGCAGCGGCTCACGGGCTGCCTCGCGGCGCTGAGTCGTTTCATAGCCCGGGCTCGGGAGCGAAGCCTCCCTCTCTACAAGCCGCTGAAGAAAACCGGCGCTTCTCCTGGACCGACGAGGCCCAAGAAGCCCTCGACCTCGAAACAACTCCTTGCCGCCCCGCCCGTGCTCGTTGCTCCCGCAGCTAATGAGCCAATCCTTCTCTACATCTCGGCCACCTCGAAGGTGGTGAGCACCGCGCCGTCGCCGAGAGAGAGGAGGAAGGGCACGCACTCAAGGTACAGCGCCGGTGTACGTCGGCCGCTGAGGTCCTCACCGACACCAAGACTCGCTACTCACAGCCGAAAAGCCTCGTGTACGCGCTGCTCATCACCCGACGCAGCTCGACATTACTCGACTCCCACCCGGTGACCGTCGTCCTCGGCATCCCCCTCGGGAGGTCATCCGCAGCCCCGAGGTCACGGACGCACGGCCGCGGGCGATCGAGCTCATGGGAGCCGAGATCACGACACGCGCCCTGAGACGCCATCAAGTCTCGTGCTCGCGCACTTCATTGCCGAATGGACCGAGGTCGAGCAGCCACCTAGGCCCGACGACATCGAGTACTGGACCCTACACTTCGACGGATCGGTAAAGAAGTACGGCGCCGGCGTCGGCCTCGTCTTCACCTCTCCGAAAAAGGTGTGCATGAAATACTCGATACGCCTGCACTTCCCCCGCCCAACAACGTGGCCGAATACGGCGTTGGTGAACGGGCTACGAATGCGCGCACGAGCTCGGCATCCCGCACCTCGAGGTCCGGGAGACTCGAGCTCGTCAAAAACCAAGTCATGAAAGAGGTCGATCGCCAACCCGAAGATGGTCGCATCACCGTAAGGTCCGAGAACTTGAGGAACACTTCCACGGGCTGGAGGTCAACCACGTCCACCGCAACCTCAACAACGACGCCGACGCCCTCGCCAAGCTCGCGCCGACCGCTTGCCCGGGCCCCCGGGAGTCTTCATGCACGAACAACACAAGCCTTCGATACGGCTCAGGGAGGAGCCCGCTTCGGAAGGTGCGAGCTCAAGCCCCCCGAAGCCAGACCCCATGGACACCGACGTCCGCGAGGGGTCGAGCGCTCCCGATACAAGGGCCCGCTTGGCGACGAGCTCTTCCCGGTGCAGCTCGAGGTCGACCGCGGGCCGGCTCCGGGGTCGGGTCGACCCACCCACCCCGGCCGACCGGGCGTGTCCCGTTGCTACGATGGGCCGGCAAGGCGAGCCCCCCGGGCAGGAGGAGTCGCGACGGCCAGCCCGAGGGCTAAGGCTTTTGCTCGTGGGGAAGAGCTCTACCGACGCTGGGCAAACGGCATCCCACACGCATCACCGTCGAAGATGGTCGAGCTCGTCAAAGAAATCCACGGGGCGAACGCGCCATCACGCGCACCACGGCTCTCGTCGAAAGCTTTCCGTCAAGGTTTTCATCGGCCGACCGCCGCCGCCGACGCCACTCAGGTCGTCCGACGCTGCGAGGGTCGCGCTTCTTCGCCAAGCGCACACACCTCCCACCCCAAGCCCTCCAAACGATTCCGCTCACCCGGCCGCCGTCGCCGCCGGGGTCTTGACATGGTAGGACCATTCCAGAGGACGACCCGAGGATACACGCATCTCCTCGCCGCTATCGACAAGTTCTCCAAATGGATCAAGTCATGCCCATCGCGCGATGTCGAGCCGAGGAGACCGCCAAGTTCTTCACCGGCATTATCCACCGCTTCGAGTCCCGAACTCGATCATCACCGACAACGGCACCAACTTCGTGGGGAAGTCTTCATCGACGGGTGCAGCGATCACGGCATCCGCGCCGACACGGCCGCCGCCGGCCACCCTCGACCAACGGACAGGTAGAGCGAGCATGGCATGATCCCGCAGGCGTGAAGTCCCGCATCTTCAGGAGGCTCGAGAAGTACGCCCGCCGATGGCTAGTCGAGCTCCCCGCGGTCGTGTGGAGTCTTCGTACCACACCAAGCAGGGCCACCGGACGAACCCCGTTCTTCCTCGTCTTCGGGTCCGAAGCGGTTCTTCCTACCGAGCTCGAGTACGGCTCACCCCGAGCTCGACCTTCGACGAAAGCACAATAACCAAGCGCCGCTCAAGACGCCGCGACCAGCTCGACGGCTCGTGACATCGCGCTCATCCACTCCGCCTGGGTACCTACAATCCATGCGGCGCTACCACGAGCGACACGTCGGGACGAGCCTTCAGCGCCGGGCGATCACGCCCTACGACGAGTCCAAAGCCCGAGGGATGTGCACAAGCTCTCCGCGCCATGGGAGGGTCCCTTTATCATCGACCAAGTGTTGAGGCCGGGCACGTACAAGCTCAAGGACCATCGGGGACGAATCCTCACCAACGCATGGAACATCGAACGCCTACGCCGCTTCTACCCTTAAGATGTATTTTGAAATATCATAATCAGTAAAAATTCAATAAGACACCGTTCGATGCAAAGATCTCGTGCAAGCATCTCGAATTCACGTCTTAGTTATCTGAGCAATGACGGGCCTTCATCCCGACAAAGGCCCGCCCCTTGCTCGGGGCTACAAGGAATGGGGCGCACACCCCATCGGTTTACTACACCAATTTTTCGCAAATTCTTCACAAAGATCACAACAACGAGCTCTCGCTCACGAGACCGTGCTCCTTTTCCTTAACGTCTTAAAAACAACTAAGTCACGAGTTCGTCAACAAAAGGCATGGCGCGACTGCCTAACGATCTCACACGCCCCCGCGGCTAACGAGAAACGGCCCGTCATCCGACTTCCGAAATACGAACTCGTAAAAAGTTGGAACAAGGACACAGAATAGGAAAAGGAACACGAGTGATCTTCATTCCAAACACGAGTCCCTTTAAATCCTTAACAATGATACCTCAACTACGAGGACTTAGAAACTAACTGCAAAAAGGGGCTTGGCCCCGAGCTCCTACTTTTTACGCAGAAGGAGGGTCCTCGTCCATCGCCCCCGCGACAGAAGTGCCCGCCGCGGCCTCCGGCTCAGGCTGCTCGGCTCCCTCCTCCGTGATGAGTCCCGTGACTCCCACCTCTCTCGTGGCGAGCTTATAGAGCTCGGCGGACAACTCCACGGAGTCGAACTCGGCAGCAGTGATCTTCTGCTCGGTTTGAGCGTCGTCGACACCCGGCGCCCATCCCGCCTTCACCGCCTCGACGTCCATTTTCGGATAGTGACTGAAGATAACGCTGACGGCCTTGTGGACCACCCGGCTGGCGTCCTCTGCCACCTTATACGGCACTACAGAGATTCGCTCCGCCGGGTCCGCCATCTCCTCAACACCGAGGACGCCGCGACACATCTCGCCCACGGTAGCGAGATCCTCGAGCGCCCGCTGAGCCTCGCCGCCTCCCTCCGGGCCTTAGAGGCACAAGCCCGAAGACGCTCAAGCTCCTCCTTCGCGTCGACGAGCTCGACGGTGCGCTGCTTCAAGTCCGTCTCCTTCCCCTTCGCCGCGAGCCGGGTATGCTCCGTGGTGGCCTCGCGGAGGCAAGATTCCGCTCCATGTCCGCGACGTCCCCGGCCGCCTTCGTGGACTTCTCCTTCTCCCCGCAAGAACAAGAAGACGGTTCAATAACGGAAGTCACCACGACTCGATATACAGGGCGAGGATCGGTCGCCCGCTTACTCCACACTCACCGTAGAGCTCCCGCTCGTTGTGCCGTAAATTCCAAGGTTCTCCCTCATTGAGCCGGTCCCCTCTCCGCGATCGTCGCGTGGCAGAAGACCACATTTCGGCGACCGCGATCATACGCCGAGGTCCCGCCGGCGAGGACAATCAGCCCCAAATACCGGAGAAAACAAAAACGCAAGACAGGGGGCGGTGACACTCACCCGCAAGCTCGGCCCCTCGCGCCGACGGAGGCACTCGGCGCCTCCGCCTCTCCTTATGAAGGGCCTCCGCCCTCTCGCTCGCCGCCGAGAGCGCGAGCCCTTGTCCTCGAAAGCAGCGGTGGAGGGTGTCGAGCTCCTCCCGCATCTTCTTGCGCGCTGCTGCCGTGGGCGAGCCTGCCGCTCCCTCCGCCGAGCCGCCCCGCCGTGCGGCTTCGGCTCCCTCTTGTGCCGCCCGAAAGGCCCGGCCTTCCGCGTCCCGGACGAGTCCGACGACGTCCTCCGTCTGGCGCGCAAGAAATTGATGCTGAAGC
Source organism: Hyparrhenia diplandra (assembly GCA_015847255.1). Taxonomy (NCBI): domain Eukaryota; kingdom Viridiplantae; phylum Streptophyta; class Magnoliopsida; order Poales; family Poaceae; genus Hyparrhenia; species Hyparrhenia diplandra. The sequence continues at coordinate 279,005 of JADLZK010007808.1, forward strand.
TGCGCCGCGCCGAGCTCTTCACTCATGTCCCTGTACAGTTCAACGAGCTTCCCGACGAAGCCCCCCATTTCTCGCGAAAGTCGTGTCACCGGTTGTGTTCTCGGATGGAATCCCGCACGCCCTGAAGAGCACAAGCACATGAACAACTTGGGGAAGCACAAGAAAAAGGAGAGAACACCTGAGGCCATGACGATCTCAAACCTGCACAAGTCGGAACACGCACGCCGGGTCCTCGGTGGGCGCGGGCCGCAGCGGCGTCATCAGGGTCGGCAGGAGAACGATGTCATTTCCCCCGCTGGAACGCTCGCCGACCGGCGCCGCACAGGATCCCTTCGGGGACCCACGACATCTTCCAGGGCTAGCCCCGATGGGCCCTCACCTTCGGCCCGCGCAACCCGGGTCGCTCCGCCGTCTCTTCTTCGCCGGAGATGTCAATAACACAGGATCTCGGTGGCAGCCTCCTCGATTCGTGTATGAGCCACCGACTCCCGCCGATCTTCTCCGACAGCCTCGCCCATGGCCGGAATATCCGGACCTCGCCGCCTCCCTCTCCGCGCCACCGGATCTCGCGGCCCTCGGCCCCTAACGAGGCCGCCGGCCGGAGTCTCACGATCAAGTCCGGGCCACCTTCGACGCCCGACTCGCGCCCACAGCCGTTGCCGACGCAGGCCCGAGAGAGGAGGAGCTCAACGCCGACAGCCGGGGGCAGGTCGACAAAGAGCCCCTTGAACGGGACCGCCATCATCCGGGACCCCGCAGTCGCGCCCCACCGCTGCCGCCGCCGCCGCGCCCGCCGCCATGGACGGTGTCCCCACCGCCGAGCTCGCCGCGCAGCCCCGAGCTCGCCAGCCCTACACTCGAACTCGCAGAGGCCGAGCTCGCCGTTACTGTGCATTGAAAGCCTCTCCATCGCCGGGCCCGAGCTCGCGTCGGCCGAGGTCTCCTCACTCGTCCGAGGGCGCTTCGTCGGGTACACCGGGGCCGCCCTGCAACGCCAATGACAACTAAGACCCACGCGCCCGAACGCCGTGCACGACCGTAAAGGGGGAAGAGAACTCACCGCGCCGATATCCGCCCTCTTCCCGAGCGGTGGCTCAGCACCCCGACCCCGGGTTGACTTCGCCCGAGGAACCCGCCCTCGAGTCCGGGCGCCGGAGCACCGGCGCCGCCCGAGGCCGGGGCGCCGACTCCTCCCCGGCCAACGGCGCCGCCGCATCAAGCTCCGGGAGCCCCGATGAGGTCCCGATCTCCCCGGCTACGGGCCTCGCGACGACGGAGGGGGGGGACCCGCCGCCGGTGCCTTCGCCTTCCTCCTCCCCCGCGCGCCCGCCGCCGCCGACGAGCCTGTTTTCTCTGGGGCTCGGTCGGCCTCCTCCAGCGCCGCCCTCTCGTGGAGGGAGGACGCGAACCAAATGACTTCACTTCGCCAACCCGCAAAAAACACAAGCTCATCCTCCGGAACTCAAAGCGATAAGTGGGCAACCTCGAACAAACAAGAAGTGCGAGCTACTTACCAGCGCCGCGCAGATCCGCATCGTGGAGAACTTGGGGGGCTCCAGGGCCCTCGCACCCCTCGCGTCACCGAGTTATCCACCATTCTACCTGCTCAACGGTCACCGCGGACGCGCTCGCCGTCCCCACGAACGGCGCGAGCCCGGCTTCATCTCCCGCACGCGAAGACATCGCCGCTGAGCGGCACCACCGCCTTCGCGAGCCGCCTCGATGATATGGTTCACCGCCGACCGGGCGCGCCGAGCGCCTTCGTCTTCAACGCCACGGCCTCCACCGCCCGAGGACGTGATCGCGCGGACCCTCACGCCACAGTCGCCGCGGTGTCGAACGCCTTCCTTCCTGTACTTCGCGGCAGAGGATGGTCGGGTCGTTCTTGAGGTAGAACCACTCCTCCCTCCACCCGGGTTTGCCGTCGGAAGTCGCCCTGGGAAAGAACTCGCGACCTTCCCACCGCGCAACGGATCGTGACGCAGCAATCGGAGCCGCACCTCCAGACCTCCGTCGCCGCCCTTCAAGCCCCGGATCTTGGCGTAGACGGCGCCGGAAGAGCTCCCGCTTGGGGGAATCCCCAACCATCCTCGCACAAAGATCGTGAACGCCGAAAAATAGCAGGATGCCGTTCGGCGCCGTGCCGGAGCTCGACGCCCCCAGCATCACAGCAGGCAGCCCGAAGAAATCGCCGGCGGGGACGCCGAGGCGCGCCGCGGAAGGCCACGAACGACACCACGCACCCCGCCGGCGGATCGGGAACTTCGCGGCGACGGCGGCGGAGGATCCACTCTTCGCCCTCCGCCGCCGGCACGGAGCCCGCCGACGAGGCCGCAGAGCTCCTCCCGTTGATTGGTCGCCGTCGAACGATGCCATGTCCCCATCTTGCGCCGCGGAGGCGGATCACTGGCGGAACAGGGAGACGGAGAAGTAGATCCGAGCAAAGAAGTATGTCCCCTCTCTCTTTCTATCTCTTTTTCTCTCTCCGCTCTTTGGCTTTTCAGAAGGAAGGGGAAGAAAGGTGAATCCGCCCCGATCTCCGCCATTTATAAGGCCCAGGTGCGACGGATGCGCCGAGAAGGAACCGCAAATCGGGGGGGGGCCCACGCCGTCGCGTCCACGCCGCAACGGCTATCGCCACAACAACCCACGGCCGCCATCCGGGCGGAAGTCCGGGCGGCCGCAAAGATTAATGGGATAACTCCCGACCAACGGGAAAAATTCCAACGGTAAAAATCCCAACGGCTATTTTTACCGCAGGGCGGGCGCCCGAGAGCTCGACACACCGGCTAAAAATCTTCGAGCTCGACGATAGAGCTTGATACACGAGCTCGCCATCCTAGGGTTCTAAGGCCGGCCCAAAGACAAGGGCTCGACGGTCGCCCAGAACACCACGAGTGAGGGACGCTAAGGCAAAGCAAAGACCGATGCCTCTTGCCCCGAGAACTCGAACGAACTCGGGGCTTTCGCCTAAGCGTGTTCGGGTTGCCAAAGGAAACAAAAAGACGACTTCAGGTTATCCTCCACGAACGAGGAGGACACGAGTCCACGGGCTCTTCGAACGAGCCGGAAACCGTAAAGTCGCGCCTTTGAATATGAGGTCGGTCCGCCACCGACCACATCGAACGAGCTCGAGCTTGACCTCCCGACCACCCGCTATCAACTCACCGAGCACTCGGTTTCGCCAACGAGGTAAAACCAAGTCCGAGCTCACCCCCTTTACGGCCTCGTGCTATAAACGGAAAGCGAACACACGATAGCCTATAAAAGCCTCCACGCTGACCTCTCGCCCCCGCTGAGCCCGGGACTACACCCGCAGTTCGCCGAGCACACCGCGGGGATCACCGTGCATCACCGAGACGAAACCCAAGCAAAGGGAGAGACACGGGGCTACTCGCATGTGTCGAACGGCGAAAGACGCCGAATCGAGCCAGCCCCTCCGTGCCGAGGTGTTACGGGCTCAGAACACTATCGACAAGATTGTCCCACGCTTCCCGCCACAACGCCGGGCCCGAACGCCCGCCCAACGAGCTCGAGACCTCGCGACTAACTACGGGCGAGACCTCGGCCATACAGACAAAATTGGTACTTAACCCTTACGCCTTCATTGTTCATAAAAGCATACATACATATAGGCACGAGTGCATGAACCCAAGAAGGAAACTACAAAAACGAAAGGGTACGTAAGAGGTCCTATCTACAACAGCTTCCACGGCGACGACGTCCCTACGGCCTCACCGAGCTCGCAAAGCCCCGCGGTCGAGAAGCCGCCTTGCGGTCCTTGTCGAGCTCGAGCTTGGTGACGATGACCTTGGAGGGGTGGATGCCCACGTTGGCGGTGGAGCCGCTCACCTTCTCGCCCCTTGCGGTCCTTGTCGAGCTTGAGCTTGGTGACGAAGACCTCGCCAGACCGAGCCGCCGCCGCTCCGGCTCGGCGGGCTACTCTTCGCGCCAGGCGCCGACGCCGATGTTGGCCACCACCACCTCCGCAGCGACCTCGAACTCCTCGACGCCGGCACCAAAGCTCGCCACCGAAGTCTCCATCGGGCGAAACCGCGGATCCTCGCCAAGTCGGCGCCGGCCACCGACGACGCCATCGCCAGAGCCGCCGCCGCTCCGCGACGGACGCCACGGGCGGCAACCACGGGAGCCGCTCCCGCAAGCGATCCGCCTCTCCGTAGCCCGCGAAGGAATTACAAGAGGATCACCGAGCGGACATCAACTCAAAAGATCAAACCGGAGGGGAGACGCCACCGCGGGCGAGCCGGCCGGCATTCTCGCACTGAACGCGCCGCGATCGCGAGCCTCCCCGCCTCCAAGGTGTCGATGAGCGCCGCCTCACATCTCCCCCGCCACGGCGCAGCCCGAGTCCCGAGGCGGAGCTCGGCGATCACCGCTCCCGGGGGGGAGGAGGAGGAGGCGGCCGAGCCGGGAGGAGAAGGCATGGCCCCGGCGGAGCTGGGGATCGCCCGCCGACGCATGTTGCGCCGGAAGACGAATCCCCTCCCGCTGGCGCCGGCGCCCTCCTCCCGGCCTCCCCCGTCAAGACCCTTGACCCCTCCATCCGTCGAGCGAAGGTGGCCCGAGGGGAGGAGAAGAGTCTTGAGGGGGGAAGAAGACGAATGCCACCTTCACGACCCGAGCCATTGTATTTATAGCCGGGCCGCGACGGTTCACCTCCCCCACGCGGAGGCGCCCGGCGCGCTTCCCCCACGATCCCCACCCACGATGCACGATTCGCGAGGAACCGCCGCTAATGACGGCGACTGTGAATCGCGACCAATCATGGGCACGCGGGCGCCCCGATTAATTAACCACCGATAAAACAAAACGGCAGACGGCGCTGGTTCCCAAGGAGCCGTCACAAGGCCGCCGCAACGACCACGGCCGGCTCATTGAAAATCCACTAAGGGAGAGCGGGCTCTCCCGATGGCCTGGGACTCGACAACGCTGCGGTGCCGAGCACCCATACCTCGAGATCGATCCGACGGCCGACGGCGAGGGAAGGCGAGCTGGGGATCGACAGCCTCCGAAGACAACAGTCGAAGGGCTCACAACAACACAAAAAGCCTCCGCGAGAGCTCACAGCCTCCCTGAGCCTCGGGGTTACACTCGCGCGGTGCGCCGGCCGCACCCACGACCAAAACATGACTCGAACCCCCGCTCCAAGTGAAAAAACGGGAGCATTTGAGAGAGATCTCCTCTCTCTCCCAAATGCTCTGGGGCTACCGTGGGGATCAATATTTTGATGACCCCTAATCCATCAATCAAGACCCTCCGACATCATGTCTCGAGGATTCTAACCAAGGACCTCTCCTCCACCCATGGTCGCCTACAGCGAGAGCAGGATATACGGTGCACGAGCTCTTTCACAAGAGACCTCTTTCCGCCTCGCCGAGGTCTCCCGTCGCCGACCTTTCGAATGCGCACTCGAGCCTCGAAGCGAGACCTCTTCCGCTTCGCCGAGGTCCCCGCCGACGGCCCCTTCAAGTTTGTGCGCTAGAGCCTCCAGACGCGACCTCTCTCCGATTCGCTCGAGCTCGAGCTCGAGCGAACCGCTCAACAAACGCCCGTCTACGAGCTCGTCCCCCTGGCGTCACGCGGAAGACTGCAAGTACACGAGTTGGCCAACCACTCCCCGGGCAGCACTGGCCATGCGGAGGCACAGTGGCGGAAAGACGGCCCGTCCGTCGCCCGCCCATGCCCCGATGACTCCAACAAGGGCCCACAAGACGCGCAGCAGTACAGGCGACGCGGCGCATACCTCATCCACGGCATGGGCACCCCCCACGCCGACGGACCGATTCCAACCACGATTGGGGGTCAGTGCGACCCTTTACCGCCACCGACCGGGATTCGCGTGCAGCGACGACCAATTTTGGCATCCAAGGCCGTCAAGAGCTCAAGAGAGGGCCCTGGCCAGCCAAAGAGCTCGATCCGAGAGCTCGATCGTCGTATCCCCGTCAACTCAAGAACTCCGCCATCATGACCGGAGACGCGCATTACCCGTACGCCATCGCCGCAACATGGGCACCCCCCATACCGGCGGGACAGCTTCCAACCACGGTCAAGGACGAGGCGACGCATGACCACCGCCCATGCCCCGACCGCCATGTACGGCGACGACCAGTTCTCAGCATCCAAGGCCGCCGAGAGCTCGAGGTAGCTATTGGCCAACCCGCGAGCTCGCTCGAAGAGCTCTTTCGCCTGAACATTACACAGTATCATATTGTTCCACCTACCCCCGCCCCAACTCGAGAGAGCTCACATGTTCTATCCCCTTGCTACTATAAAAGGAGGGGTAGGGTTTTCGATTGGGGCAAGCAAGCAAAGAAGAAGAACAACGCACCCGGTTCTTCTCACACCTGCATCCTCACTCTCATATTGGCACTTGCCTCAATCATAGAGACTTGGGAGCCCGCTCCCTCTCTCGCTCCGCTTGTACGCACCCCGGTACGAGCATTTGAGCTCGGATAGTGAACACACCGGACTAGGGAGCCCGACTTTGCCAAATATAAACCCGTGATATTGTCTCCAGAGCTAGGCCATTGTCTCCGCACTAGCCACCATTACTGGCCGGTGGTATTAGACCACCTACATGAATCCTACAGTGTCTTGGGTTTCCTCTTGGGTTCTCTACTGCGTCGTAGTGGCAAATGTATGAACCCCGTCTCCTCATCCTCTTCCTCTTCCTCTCTCACACAGATCGTTCACTTTGCTCATTTTTATATATTGCTTAGCTTCCTGTGTTTTTGCAGTGGATTACTTTTGCAAGACGTGCTACAAGCGCTTTGATGTTCCACATCCTGGCATACAGAAGATATTTAACTTGTGGACATCAGCATGTGCAGAAAGTCTGTGAATGTGCTATCTTCGCTTCCCTGTGTTGCATCCACGCCCTGGAGGTTTTGCGTTTGGCTATCACGATCCTTACCGCCCCTAGCTACCCTACTAAGCACCGATGCCATCGATCCTGTGGATGTGAAAACTGGCTTCTTAGCTTGCTACTTAAGATAGACTTGTCGGTATTGCTATACTAATCCTGGTGCATGTTACATTTCTATGTTCATCTGATCTGTAAACCTGGAAATCTTATTGTCTGTTCCAATCATTAACAGGAAAGATATTACTTCAGGACTCACCAATGCAAATATAAGTAGAAAGAACATAGTCGGCATCCTTTGATAGATCTTATGCCTAAAATAAATAAAGTATTTAGTTAGAAGAAGAAAACAACAATAGTATTTTTGTTCATATGGACGGTAGCAGTTTCAGCTGTGCTGCTAGAACTCCAGAAGGCAGCTGATGATTGTATTTTCATCAAGATTATATAATGCTCAGGATAGAGGCATGTAGGTCCACACTTGACCAGATGTTTCTAATATAAATTTTTTTTAGAAAGGAGCAGCAAAAACTTTGCTGCAATTTATGTTAGATGATAATTTTTTGAAAAAGAATAGTAAAGCTCTGCCTCTCAATTAAGGTAGGTAAGAAACAAAGGTTTATGTGCAGAATATAAGCCGCCTGGGCGGTGAAAGAAACAGGGCACAACGGCCGAACACAAAGAATACAAGGCCTGCTAACCCCCTCTCCATAGCCTGGGGACTTTTGCTAAGACTGAATAAACAAGAAAAACAACTAGGAAAGGGGAGGGAAAAAAAACTGCAAATCTCTACTATCCCTGTTGATCATTTGGCGCCATAGCTAAACTATATTGGTCGATATCATCCTTGCACAGGGAGACAGTGAGCAGATGTTTGGACAACAACGGCTGTTATTCCATTGTCATTCTTTGGTGATGTGAAGCGAATGTATTAGCCGAGAAGGATGGAATAAAGGCGCTCGCCGCAAAGGAAACGAGAAAGCATGGCCTTGTTGCAATGGAATTATTCGAGTTTTCCAGTCCGATACAGGATACATATATACATATGTCGCTGGCAGCTCAGTACGTCCATCAGTTCATCACGATTCACGACCTCAGCTAACTCTCTGAATTACTCGTCGCGTTCAGTAGCATTTCCATGGGCTGCTGTGGCGCCATGTCCACCAGGCCACGGGGCATCTACGAGGAGACGTTGCTGCGCGTCCCGGGCGCGTCCGTGCACCTCATGGCGGGCTCGGACGGCCCCGTCGAACTCGCGCGCGGGGACCTCGCCGTCGTGAGGCTCACCAAGGACGACGTGGCCGTGGCCACCGCGGTGCGCGTCGGCAAGGACCTGGGCTGGCCGCTCGCGCGGGACGAGCCCGTCGTCAAGCTCGACCGCCTGCACTACCTCTTCACGCTGCCGGACAAGGACGGGACGTTCCTCAACTACGGCGTCTCCTTCAACGCCGCCGACGCCGACGCCTCCGCGCTCGCGTCGCTCGACGGCTTGCTCCGCTCCAGCGCATGCTTCTCCGCACCTTCGTACGCGGTGGTTCCGTCCAAGAGCTCCAGGCCACCGCCGCAGTCGCAGGTTGCGACGTCGGACGCGTACTGGAACGAGTTCGCGCCGAGGATGGAAGGCTACAACGGCGTGCTTGCCAAGGCCATCGCCGCGGGCACCGGCCAACTCGTCAAGGGCATCTTCATGTGCAGCGAGGCCTACGCCAGCCAGGTGCTCTGTACGCTGCCCCTCCCGTGCGTTCTGTCAAATAAGCTGTGCGTCATGGCTGATGATGTCCCGGACCATTGTTGCTTGCAGGTTCAGAGAGGAGCCGACCTGTTTCGTCCTCAGGCTGCCGGCATCGGGCGGAGCCGTTTCGGCGACGCTGGTGGCGCTGACAGGAGCAGCCAGACGAACGCCAAGCGTGGCGCAGTCAACAAGAGTCTCAAGAGGTAACTCTAAGTAGCTATGCATGGTGCCCTGCTTTATTTTGTGCATCAGTTGATGCCACTGTGCTCATGTTAATAGCAAGCTGTGCTGATTGCGTTGGCTCTTCAGGGTCAGGAAGCTGTCGGAGATGACCGAGAAGATGAGCCAGTCGCTGCTCGATACGGTCATCTCGGTGACCGGCTCCATGGCGGCGCCGCTGATCCGCTCCAAGCAAGGGAAAGCGTTCATGGCCACCGTGCCCGGCGAGGTCATCCTGGCATCTCTTGATGCCATCAGTGAGTGCCCTGCTGCTGCCAACCACTTTCTTAGAAAGCATAATGTTCAGACGACAAAGAATATAGAATATGTCCAGAACCGTGGATCACTGTTGCCTGCCTTTCCGTGACAGACAAAGTAATGGATGCGGTAGAGGCTGCTGAGAGGAAGTCGCTTGCTGCAACTTCAAATGTCGTTGCCAGTGCAGTGTCCAGGAGGTAAGAACACTCGATGTGTCATTTTTTTTAAAAAAAAAAACGAAATTTGAGTAGAAGATAGTTTGATGCCGGAGATGCGGCCGATTCAGGTACGGCGAGAGCGCAGGGGAGGCAACCGAAGACGCGTTCGCGACAGCCGGACACGCCGTTGGGACGGCCTGGAACCTCTTCAAGATCCGGAAGGCCGTCACGCCGTCGTCCTCGATGCCCGGGAGCATGGTCAAGAGCGCCATCCGGAACAGAAACTGACGTCGGCACTAGACATTGGCTCAACTGTATGATCACGTACCAAAAGCCCAATGTGCTCCTCTCGATGATCATGTACCCAACTTATAGTTGTCCATTGTGCTCCTCGGGATAATTATTATCATATGTTTACTCCATCGCCATGTGCCGCGAAAAATACTTGTTCCAAATGATAACGTCATGCCAGTAACAAATGTAAGGAAAACAAAGATCAACCTTGAAAACAAATGTAGAAACAACCACCAAACTGCAACCCAAGTAGAGCAGGGGCCAGACAATCACTATTGCAAGGCAACACAATCAACGCTGATTGGCATCAAAATGGTGAGCAAATCACACAACTGCATGACAAAATTGGCATCATAAAGGTGAGCAAATCACACAACTGCGTGACAAAATAGGTTGGCTTGGAAGTTAAGCCTTCTCATCTCATAACATGCTACAGACAATCTGGGTAGGTTCACAACCAGGAATTACAAAACTTACTTCAGTGCTGAGGGTGGAACAAAACCTAACATGACCATAATTATGACATTGCAACTAGACCACCCAGAGTACAGAACAGTAATACAGTTGTAAATGAATGTTTACTTCTTCTTGGCATCACCAGCCTTGGTCTGTAAAAGACAGAACATATATTACATTAGTATATGTCAGCACTAGTGACACAGCAAGTCAGTAATATAAACTGCTCAAGGGAACTGAAGGCCAGAAGTATCATGATAAGTACGTAGATAGCTCACCTTCTTGACACCACGGATCTTCTTGGCCCTGTTCTTCCGCTCTTTCATTTGCTTGCGGGACTTCTCAACCTTAGTAGCAAGACCATTCTGGCAAAACAAAACAAAAAATATAGTGAACATCCATCAGGTTCATGTCGCTCAGATCTTACAATCCAACAATGACGTATCATTTTGGTCATGCATTAATACATTATTAAACTACTATCAAAGACCAGCAAGGGAAAAGAACTGCCAAAGCAGATGTATATCACAAACAGTTCTTGTCCAATGTTGGAACTAGATTGCATCATGATATTGTCATCATAGATATATCTGAAGTTGATCTATTGTCATGTCAATGAAAATATTACAATGACAACAAAATTGTGTTGTAGAAATAGTGTCTCAGCTTAGAGCAAGAATGGAATGCACGCTACAAAAAACTGTAGTTTCAGCATAAAGATTGCCTGGCCTTCAGTTTCTACTAGCACGCTCTCAATAAAGGCACCATTTACAAACAATTACCATGAGCGTGCATATCAATGTGACAACCATTTACAGAAAAGCTGTGCCAGTGACAGTTAATCTCTAGTTTCCACAGGTGCAATGATGCTACCACAAAAAAACAAACCGTGTGTTTGGTTGAGGGTTGGGTGGGTTGGAGCCACTTCAACCCAGATTTTTAGGGATGGTTCCAACCCTCCTCATGTTTGGTTGGATGGATTGGATTGGATTGGGTTGGCTCTGTCCCAAATTTTTGTTTGGTTAGAAGGGTTTGGTTAGTGGGTCCCACATGTCATCCTCCTCTCAGTGAAGGAACAGCTGGGTTTACTAAGAAAAGTAACTAAGTATAACAACAGTGACACATATGCCAGCGGTACTAAATCAGTAATCAGGCAATTTTCTGTCCAACTATCAAACTTCTACAGTATATCCAAGGCTTAACATCATAGCTACAGGCAACAAAAGCAAGGGCCAGAGACAATATACCCTGATGAGGCGGTATTTGGGCTCGAACTTCTTGGCAGCCTCCAGGTTGTCGTAGATGAGACCGAAACCAGTGGACTTGCCTCCTCCGAAATGGGTGCGGAACTTGAAGACGAAGATGGTGTTGGGGTCCTTCACCTCATAGACCTTGGCAAGTCTCTCCTTCAACTCCGCCTACACACAGAGAGAACAAACACAACAACCCTCAGATAGATCCAGGCCAAAAGCTCCCGCCATATGAGCCGCGCATACAGGACCTGGGCCGAGATCTCTCACCTTGGAGACGTTGGCGCGGCCGGGGTGGATCACCTCAAGCACCTGCAAGACAGAGAAAGGAGAGGCAGAGATTTAGTGAGAGACGGGGAGCACAGATGGAAGGATTGAACGTGTTGGTATGATGGATGCCGCGCTTACGAATTGCTTGCGGGCGAGGAGGCGGTTGGTCATGAACTTGCGGGTGCGGAGGGTGACCGCTGAGGTGGCCTTGGAGTCCGCCATGGTTGAAGCTGGCCGCGCCGCCGGGGGGAGATGTGAGTGGTGGAGGGCACTGGCTGCGCGAGAGGAACGAGGGTTAAGGGGCTGGCTGGCGGCACGGAAAACCCTAGGGTTGGGCGAAGTGACTATTTATATGGTGGGCTTGGAGATTGGGGGTAGTGATGTTTCGGTGATATACGATGGGCCGTCATCGAACGGGCCATCCATCCTTATGGTCTGGTCATTAGGGCTTTCAATGGGCCATCTTTCACTCTTTCTATTTAGCCCTGCGCCTGAAAGCGAAAGAAGAGGGGGAAGGGGGGCTATGCATCGATAAAGCTAGATATGCGCTTAAAAAAAATAAAGCTAGATATGAGCAAAGCATATGGGTGGAGTGGAGCTTTCTAAGCTTTCTAAGGGTTATGATGACAAAGCTAGTTTTTGACAGCCGATGGGTGAATTTGGTGATGACATGTGTAACAACAGTAAAGTACCGGATACGGGTCAATGGGGAGTTGTCTGATGAGTTTGTGCCTGAGTGAGCTCTTAGGCAAGGCGACCCTATTTCGCCTTATCTATTCCTCCTCTGCGTGGAAGGGTTCTCAGCGCTTCTATCCAAAGGCCAAAGAAGAGGGGAGAATCCATGGCATTAGGTATGCAGAGGGGGTGTCCCATCTACTATTCGCTGACGACTCGATCTTGCTTAAGGCAGAGGAAGAGGAGGCTCGAGACCTGAAGGATATCCCTAGAGTAACTTTTATCTTTTGAGCGACGGCTCGCGTTAAGTATCCCGCCTGGGGAGTACGTTCGCAAGAATGAAACTGAAAGGAATTGATGGGGGCCCGCACAAGCGATGGAGCATGTGGTTTAATTCGATGCAAAGTGAAGAACCTTACCAGGGCTTGACATGCGCGAATCCTCTTGAAAGAGAGGGGTGCCCTCGGGAAGGCGGACACAGGTGGTGCATGGCTGTCGTCAGCTCGTGTCGTAAGGTGTTGGGTTAAGTCTTGCAACGAGCGCAACCCTCGTGTTTCGCAGTGCGAAATTTGTTAGGATGATTGAAGAAAAGGAGGACCTAGCTAGTTGGTGGTCAAATTGTAATCTTCAAAAAAATATCTGTCTATTTGATCATCCATGGCAGCCACATCATCCCCCGGATTCACCACTAAGAGCCCCGCAACATAAGGTACAAGCACATTATTTAGTATAACAGTCTCTAGGTCAATTTTCTTGTTTCCACAGACCGAGTCGGGTCGAATGCCCAACCCCAAATCATAGAGTACTTAGCACGGGTGCTACAGAGATATATGTTTTTATATCCCGCATTGAAAAACCTCCTTCCGTATTGGAATACATATATGATCAGATACTCTTGCCCAAGATCCTTTGTAGTTCTTTTGTTTAGGCGAAATTCCTGCCTTTATCGAGTTAGATACGAAATTATCTATCTTTGAAACAGGTATTAAGGTGGTCGATCTTTTAGCTCCCTATCGACGTGGAGGAAAAAGGCTTTGCCACGTCGGGTCGGGTCTTTTAACTGAAATGCATCAATCCACAATACTAGTACCAGCTCTACAATCTCAGTGGTTAATGATGCATGTCAGTATGATTTATAGAATTGATATACCGTTTAATTGATATCATTTAACAAAATGAAACACAACATATGCATCCATATTTGGACCAATTCAAGGTGAAAAAGGGGGTTGCTCCTTCGGCCAAACTAGGATAAAGTTGATCCAAAAGGTCTCGATTCAAGATAAATTCATGAGGAAGTGGTATCTCTTTAGGATCAACCCCAGCGTCGAGAAAGGAATCCTGGTTGAAAAGAAAAGTAAAATGGGGATATGGTGAAATCGGGTTGAACTCTTCTTTGGTGTTAAGGTAGTAGTAGTGAATAACCATCAATTACTTTGACCGAGCAAGGGGGTCCCGTCAGTTGGAAGACGACGAAGCACATCCATCACCTAAAGGGCGGACTCTGGACAGAAACTGAGGATTTGCTATCAGACTCTTGCTTGGTTGGAAGGTGGGGTAAAGGTAAATTGTAACTATTTTTATATAAAAAAGGGAGTGCTAAAGGAGTCATTCAGAAGTGAGTGAAGGGGCAAAATTTTGATATTTTTTTGTTTATAAACTCCCCCGGCGGGTGGCTAATCTCAGGAATGGTGATTTTTTATACGATGCAAACGGTGACGCCGAGAACCAGTAACCCGATCGACGGAAGTGAGGGTTATTGCTAAACAACTATCTTTCCTATTCCTAATTAGCACAACCTTGCCAACCATGCCATACTCCCAGGAAAAGCTCGAACGACCTTCAACAAAAGGGTACCTGTACCCGAAACCGACATAGGTGGGTAGGTAGAGAATACCTAGGGGAGTTTATTTTACAACTTGAAATGTTGATAAAATGCGGAGCGAGCCTTCTTTCTACTGAGAAAACAAATAGAAATAGACATGCACAAGAGGTGTGTAACATGTGTACGCAAAGAGGAGAGCATAAGACAGGATTTCGAAAACGAGCAGGGCTATTTTGTCGAGTTCCTTAGAGAGAGTTGTCTCGCGCCCCTAGGTATTCTCTACCTACCCACCTGTGTCGGTTTCGGGTACAGGTATCCTTTTATTGAAGGTCGTTCGAGCTTTTCATGGGTGCTTAATTTATATTTATTCATATTTTTATTCTTTTGAAAACTCAAGAGGTCGTATACCATATGAGGTTTGACTCTAGCCACGAGAGCAGGCAAACAAAGTCTTTTTTTAGCCATGAACCAGAATAGAAGAGCTTGCCCCACCCATGAGTAAATATTTCATAGTAGCGCGTACACGACCTAATCAAATCGATCAGGCACTTACCATCTATCTTCATGGTTCAACTCTTTGATGAAAAGAAAAGATGAAAAAAAAAAAACTCGCCCCTTCCATCTCTTGGATAAATAGAGAGGGAGGGCGAGTCCGTTGGTGTCCCTTCCGGTTAAGAATTGGGGCTTCACAATTACTAGCCAATATTTCTCTCACGCCTTTTCTCGTTCACGGTTCCATAGTCCGGTGTCCTAGGTGTGGTTCTCGCCAGGGGCAAGACGCCGATGATGAACTCCCTCCATCGCCACGCGCGTTCCTCATACCTAGACGCTGCTTGCAACGCGCTTCAGCCCTCATGTCCACAGGTCGTGGTGCCTAATGCGAGGCAGTCCCACCAGGTAACGGCCTCGTGGAGGCGGCGCTGTCATCATAGGAATAGTGCACCCGATGGACGCCGCCCTCCATTGTTGCGGGTCAAGTGGGTGCTCGTGCAACGCCGCCTTGGTTCACAACCGGGCGGCAAGGGTCTGGGGGGGCGGCGCTACGACCCGCAAAGCATAGGCTTGACACTCGGCAGCCCCATCATGGGCCCAACATCGGCACGAATGGTTTTCAGACTGTCCAATCTTGTTGTCATCTGCGCTGCCGGGAAAGCAGCATCCAGACACCATCGCCCCATCCCATTGGAGCTTGTTGGTCTCTGCTTCAACCGCCTCGCACATGACCACATCGCCGCTCAGTGTCGCTCCCTGTCATGCTGCCTTTATTGCCGGAGTACCAACCATCGGGCCAAGGCATGCACGAGTGGTTGTTCAATGCCCCGCAAGCGGGTGCCGTCGATGTGCCCCAACTGAGACGACTTTGAGGGGCGGTTGGACGCCTCTGAGGGACGTCGCCCTATTGATATGAGGCGACCATGCTCATTGCCTGAATGTCGCGTCGAGACAAGCCAGAAGCTGCCTTCACCTCATCGTGTGCGGTAGCTGACAATACCATCATCGTCGCCACAACAACCCCGCTCCCTGCAAGTATCTGCATTTCTAGGTGGTGTGGATAACCGTCCCACTTC
This sequence comes from Hyparrhenia diplandra, assembly GCA_015847255.1. Taxonomy (NCBI): domain Eukaryota; kingdom Viridiplantae; phylum Streptophyta; class Magnoliopsida; order Poales; family Poaceae; genus Hyparrhenia; species Hyparrhenia diplandra. Next base: position 294,593 of record JADLZK010007808.1, read on the forward strand.
CTGGATAACCCTGCTCCCTGCAAGTATCTCCACGACTAGTGAGAACTTCTCCCTTGTTCTTGTCGCACTTCCAGGTGCTGCCACTCCGGAGGAGCTCCTAGCACACCTTTCCTTGAAGCTTAAGGTGTCTGTGAGCGTGACGGCGGCCTACGAGTGTCGATAGGGAGGCCTCTATTGCATTGCTATGCAGGAAGGCAAAAAAAAAACAAGCATAGGTCCCTGAGCCCAATGTCGGGATTTTGATCCCATGCTGGTGGAGGGGGAGGCAGGTCCCAAGAGCCAGGTGATGGCTCTAGCGTTCGACCTGTGTCTCTCAGGTCCTAATGAGGGCAGTTCAGGTCGAACCTCACTAGGGCTCCTAGAGCAGGAGCAGGTTGGGGGATCACCACCGATCCTTGGTGGCCTCCCTACTGTCGAGATCTACCCTATGGGTTGCGATGTTATGACCACCATGGGAGGCAATGCTTCTACCACCACCCACTCCGAGCTTGAGAGCCAGGGGACAAGCTATGGCCTCTCAGCCGTGGTTGGTAGCTCGGCGGGACACCTGCTACTCTCGGTGTTGTTGCTTCAGCCTCTATGGTCTAGGAGGAGATGGCCTTGATTTGCTTGCCGTTGCAGATGCCTCTCCTCTAGAAGCCACGATTACGTCGCTCTAGGACACCGATATCCATCCACTCGCTACGATGCAGTGGCCGCATTGCTGCCAGGCCGCGAGCGGCGAACGTCACCAGACAAGCCCAAAACGTGCTGTTGAAGAAGCTTGGCATTGCCGTGGAGGATGATGTTGTCGACTCGGAGGTCGAAAGTAAGTTCATTGCCGCCTTCCATCACACGTCGGAAAGGAAGCATGAGGAGTTGCAGATCCTTTTGAACGGGCGCTTTGACCTAGCGAGCATGGATCTTGCCTTGTCTGGGTTGACCGATGACGAGGCGTAGGCTTTAGTTTGTTTGTCATATAGTCGCAAAATTGGTTTCTTGTAATCACAACCGCGTGTGAGTTGATGTCGGGTGGGCTTCGTAACCACGGATTACCGCCCCTTGTTTCATGTATTAAAAACACTTTCGCCTAGGCAAAAAATCGCGAAAAAATGATCGAAAAAAAAAATTTCATGGCAGCCTCGACTAATGGTACGATGAGGATTATCATTGAAACATATTGTTCTTCCCTCTTAATGCCCCTGGTAACAAGATATCCTGGATTCACCCTTGTCAAATTTATTTTATAGAGTAGCTAAATCAATAAATATGCTACTTTTTACAAATCTCTTAGAGACGCTCTAACACTGCTATGAAGATACTTTGTCAGCACACACACACAAAGGCACACACCCATGCATTAATCCAGTAATTGTTACACACCCATGCATTAATTAATTGTTAAGTGCGCGAGGTGTGCCACTTTATTTGGCTCTCTACCAATATTAGTCCCCTCACTAGAGTCAAAAAACAGCCAGATGACTTGAAGGCGCGTCGTTAAGACCTCTATAAAAAATAAAATAAAAAAAATAAAAAAACTGAGTAACAAATAGTTAAGACCACCAGGCAGAGTCAAAAAAAAAGGAACTCGGAACAACTCCATGAGATTGAGTAGAATCAATGTCCTTTAATCCCCATCTAATAGAGATTGAGGGGTGAAAATGCTCTAGCAGATTCCCTTTTCAATAGTCTTTTCCTAAAAAGATTTTTCAATCTCTACCTCAAAATAACCCCTCCCTTAAACAGTAAAAGAACAGGTAGCAGTTTTCCTCAAACCTCGGTGCAACTTTATAAATTCATTCATGACACTGTTTAAAAAAGAAAAGAGTCACTCAAAAGAAAACATGTACCACGATCTGATGTAGAGCCTCTACTGCCACATCGTGTGTGGCAAAGCAACTGATCAACACGGGATTTGTGCAAATGAAAACCCCACCACACAAGTAAAAAGCATCCAGGTCTCGAACCGAGGTTTTCTTTTGTACAAGATATCCTGGATTCGCCCTTATCAAATTTATTTATAGAGTAGCTAAATCAGTAAATATGTAGTTTTACATAGTATAACAGAAAAAAAGGTGTCATTGGGGGTAATAAATCACAATTCAGCAGCTATGTTTTTTTTTTTTTTTTGACAAGAATTCAGCAGCTATGTTTATAAAAAAGCACAAGCAAAACAGCAGACCGAAAAAAAAAATGGTCAACAGACTACAAAATGTGCCAACCGAAAAGGGAAAGAAAAAAACTCTAGCTAGGACATCTCCTTGAATCTTGCTATGGCCTTCTTCTGGATGATGGTTTTGTAGCTGTCCCCCGCTTGGGCCTCAAGGGATGGATCAGCCTTACGCTGTTGACTTCCCAGTCCAGCCCTAATGTCCACGGATTTTGCTTGGACTGGTTCCTTGATACCGCTGCCGTCCTTTCCAAGACCCTGGATATTTTCGAAGTAGTTGCAAGAAACAAAAACAATACAAATGCCACTCGCATCAGAAGGAATACAACACAATATTTCCCAACTTTCCACAATGTAGGGAATATGGGCACTGATTCCCCCTGCATTCGGTCACTTCTCGTGCCCAACAAACTATTCACTCCCACTAGACAACTTCTCACTCAAGCTACATATGTCAGTGACTTCTGATTCTTAAACTGTACAGTCTAGACACAAGGAAGCACATGGACTCAGAATCAACTAGTCAAGACACAGGTAGTTTTTTCTGGAAAGAGATCAACAAGACAAAATTAAGATTTGCTAACTGATAATAACAGCTTTACCAAGCTCTAGAGTACTCCAGTTAAAACCAGAGAGTTGAATTAAAACAAATTTGATACTGCTACCTCATTACAAAGCTCAAAAAATCTTACATAAATCGGATTCCAAAGTTAGATGCATCTGCAGTAGCAGGAGAAATAAAAAGGGGGCATAAACACTCATGACCAAATGCAGGAGACATTGTAAAAAAATGCTATCAAGCCTTAGAGCATATCAAACTGAGAAATATGTGGGAGATGAACTTACCAGTCCCTCTTGCCACCCCATGTTGCGTAGAATACGGTTGCCCACATTGCTTTCATCGATTGCTCTATCAGCGGTAATAATTTCATAGTTTTCACTGTTGCCAATTTCACCACTTGAACGTTCACCCACACCAGGAGGGAACGGCATCGACCCTATCTCACTTGAACCCTTTCGGGACGGATAGTCACCAGCTTGACAACAGGTAATTTCCAGAAAATCAATAAAAAATATTACAAGCAAAACCGAAAATATCATCCCTAAACTGACATATTCCAATGGTAACACAAAATCCCCAGAAATACCCAAGTCAGTCTTATATAAACAGTTAAACACTAATACAAAACTGATCATACTGCCAACTATGCTTCAGCAAAATGGTAATGATGAGAATAACAAGAAAACTATATTTCTGGACGGACAGCATGTTGCTGTTACTAACACATCGTGCTGAAGGAATGGCAATGGAAAAATAACAGCAATTGTATATGATAAAAACTTAAGAAAGTGTATCTTACTTGAATCCAATCCAACAGCATCAGTGCCAAGAGATGATCCATACAGATTCCGTCTTTCTGCAGCTCGATCCCTGTACTGGGATTGCACTGGTGCCTCAGAAAATCGACGTTTACCACTCCCAGGAACTCCCGATGAAGTATTAGAGGCTAAGGCAGACACATCAGTCTTGAAGGGTGCAGGAGTTACAAGTGCCTCAGGACTTGTCATTAACCCACTTGCTCTTGTGCTTATAGTGGTGCGGGAGTCAGTGCTCCCGGCATCAGATAATGCATGAAACATAGTATCTGACTTGATCACTCCTCTAGCAGAACCTCTTATGACACCCATAACTGTAGTCCCTAAGCTGTTACTGACAGGTCTAGGCTTTACATCAGAATCCAACATTTGGGTCGATGCAACTCCTTGGCCAAGAGAATTATTCATAGCATTTTCAAAGTCGGAATTCGGCTTGCTTTTCAAAGAGAATCCAGTTCCACTATGTGAATGATTAAATTTATTGTCAGAACTTGATGGTTCTTTGTCATCAAGGATAATTCGTGCGGCCTGCCCTTCTTGATTCCTTTGCTTCCACATAGCTAGGACATTGTTCATCTTCTTCTTATTAGCTATGAGACTACTTTTTGAGGCCAATTTAATCTCTTTTGCCTTCTCCTTTTCTCTCTTTTCAGCAGCCAGGGCTGCATTTGCAGCAGCTTGAACAGCATCAGGAAGTGAAGTTTTCTCATTTTGTTTAATTGTGGCGGCAGGCGCAGAGATCACAACCTTTTTGCCACTATTACTATCTGAGGTCTTCGTGTTTTCACTGGCCGCCTCCCCGGACGCCTTAGTATTGCTCTGGTCATTACAAGGGACATATTGTTGAGTTTGTTGATCGTAGGAATACCAAACTCCAGAGTTGCTGTCATAGTAAAGGCCTGCAAACAAGATTACATATTAAAATATTAAAACATAAATGGAAAAAGATCCGTAACCATAACATTACCAACAACATTAGTAGTGGTTTAAACAAAATTTTGATGCGGTAGAATCAGACTCACCAGTATTTCCATCATAATAGAATCCAGATGCGGAATCATAGTAGTAACCAGATTTTTCATCCCAAACAAATCCCGACTGGGCTGTGCCACCATCCTTTTGAGATTCAGAGTTGCTGTTCTGTTTGTCATCAGGATTGTACTCTTTTGGAGCCCAACCAATGGCATCATACTGGTCCAACAGGCAAAGGTATTAAACCAATGAGCAACATGTATGCGCTTAGTTAACATGAGAATGTGATGAAGGTCAGTACCCTATCCTTTTTCATTCTGCTTATATGACATCTTAGCATTTTTTTAAAATGAGGTTATGATTTTTTAGTGCTTTCTATTAGTAACTAATGGCTATTAAGTGCTTTTAGAAACAGATATAGTGATATTTTTCATATGCCCAATCTTCATGCTTTCAGAATTGTCAAGTCTCAGAAATTTGACAGTGCCAGCTTTTAAAGAACCAAATACTGTAAGAAAGAACAAAGGAAGTAATATATAAATAGAAACAGTAAAGTAAATGCTTAATCTTACAGTGCCAAGAGCTATAACAAACCTGCTGAGCAAATGATGCAGCCTCAATGGCAGCTGCAGCAAGGTTGTTTGACTGTGAACCCCCTGATGCAGGTCCATGTGTACTTTTAGCATATGCTACACGCAAAACCTGACCGTTTTTCTCAAGTGTAATCCCATTTGTAGCTTCCAGAGCTTTTGTAGCATCTTCCACCTATCACAACAGGATGTTGAAAATTGTAAGGAACTACATAGATCAAAAAAAGAAAATATCAATTCAATCCACCAGACAACACTACTTACCGAATGGAAAATTGTAAGGAACTACATAGATCAAAAAAAGAAAATATCAATTCAATCCACCAGACAACAACTTGAATGGAAATGAACGAAGGCAAACCCTCTAGACACATGAGTAAACTTATCCCGGATAAGACGGATGTCCTGGTGAAAAATGACATGTAATGTATCCAGACAAATAAGCGAAATATAATCAAGCAAATTAGTTTATTCCCCACCTTTATCGGTGCATGTTTAGCAAATTCGTACCGAAGCATTTCCTCATCAGCATTTTCATCCAAGCCACGAACAACTAAAACATGAGTTGGACCTGCAAATGACCGCAACTAAATAAGGCAGCACGATACATACTTCACACAATTCGAGAACAAAACTATGAAAGCACAAAACTTGCCTAGATCTGATCCCCTTCTCCCAAAGTGTGGAGTGGAACCTGTTGCATCAGCTGGTAGAGCATCCTCAGTACGAGGTTCATTGCACTACAAATAAACATGATTAGCCATAGCAAAATCACAAAACTAATTAGTTACCCAGCTATTAACTTAGGAAAAATGAGGCAAAGTAAAGTTGTAATATTTTCATGCACTATGTCAGTGTTCTTTAAGTAGAACAAACTAGTAACAAGTAGAACAAATAGAAAATTACACAACACTATGGCAGTGTTCTTTTAAGTAGAACAAACTACCAAGTAGACGAAAGTCAACACATCACCCTGCCCTGCCACTAACCAACTCACCAGTTAAACTAGTCAGGACTCAGGAAAGTGGCAGATGCGATGAGGAATTCTACAGAAGCTGGTGTTCTCATAGGGTATGTGGGTGTGGGAGCGGGAGGCGATGGAAATGTGATACAGCAAATAATATCCTCACAAATACCTGAAAACAGGAGGTCCTGCGGGCAAAATTCATACATCCACATATAGTACAAATCCAGTCACATGGTGCAGCAACAGTCCTGTGCCCATAAGTAGGCCTTGTAAAATTTTCTTGTCCAAGAGAAGGCCCACCGGTTGGTTTACTACTGCAGTAAAGACAGTGTTAGAATTAGCTGCACTGGAAAGAATTTTCATATAAACATATGAGCACAAAAGGCTAGTATAACAATAAAAAGGAAGACAAGATTCACCCCCCACCCACCCAACCCAAGCACTAACAAAACTTTGTTGATGTATAAGGATCACAAGAACCTTCCCAGGGTAACATATTGAAGTAACACCACTTTCCCCACTGAAATATTACAGGACTGCTGAATCTTTTTATTATTAATGAACTCCAATTGAATTAGAGGCATGTGATCTTATGTCATCAAAATAACTACTAGATATATGTCACTCCACCTTTTACCCAGTCAATCTTTTCTCAATCTAAGTTTTTAGAAAACTATAATAACATCTACATGTTCAAATAAATGCAATATCAAGACCTAGTTCATAGAGATTTCAGTGAAAATAAATTGATTCTGTATATGGTGTGTTTTTCTATAAACTTGGCCAAAGTCAGATAAGTCTGATTTAAGATAAAGCTCAAGTGGCCTATAATTTGAGCGAAGAGGAAAGAGAATTATAATATCCTGTTTGGTTTATATGCTAGCCTAGTATGAGAATTAATGGATTGTGTTTAAACACAGAAGACTTCGATTATAGTCGCCTATGTTACACGAAGTGCAGTGCGGGTATCCGATACAATACGTATTGGGGGATACGCACTTTCACAAAATAAAACCCACTAAAATGATGTATCCGAGTATCCGTATCCGGCGTATCAGTATCGGATACGGATACGTCACCCCCCTGGAGTATCCGTGTAACATAGATAGTCGCCATAACGTGGGGAATTTTTTGATTCTCGATTGTGTTTGTTCAGAAAAAAAAAAAGCAGAAATAATAGAAGTGTGAGTGTCTTGTGAGAGTCCTGCTTTTTTCACCTAGAATCAGATCATAAGCAGAAACAAACATGGCCAATACAACTAGATTATAATTACCCATGCCAGTTACAGAATATACAGCGAAACAAATGAGAACTTCATAGCTCAAAGCAACCTCAAGTATAAAAAAAGTATAGTTATAAAGGATACAAAAAAGGACAACAACACCAAAAGCAAAATATAACTCCCCAAAACACACTAATTTAGTAATTTAGCAAAAAAAAAAAAAGTGCAACCATGAGTGCATACTCATTTATTAACCACTTTGTATAGATGGAGCGAAACATAATTATTTCTAAATAGAAAACCACGTATACCTGTACTGAAAGAAAACATTCCTGCCATCAATTTCGAGACCACTCTCTCCAGTAGCTTCCATCATTCTACGGGCAGCTTCCTGTGGAGAGGATACAGCTGTGTTAACAGTACATGAAAGTTTGGATGAGTAATAATGTCATAACACTTGTTTGGTTAGTACCACAGTGGGGAAGTCAATAAAAGCAAATCCACGAGACATGCCAGAATTCCGTTCCTTGATCACACGCACACTGCGTAGAGGGCCCCACTGAGCCTACAAGATAACAGACAAAATGATTAAAACGAAGCAGACAATAAATTTTCAACCAGTGCAACAAGTTATGAAGAGGGAGTTGTACAAGACTCTGATATAGGTCATCATCATTAGTCTTCAGGGGCAGTCCCTTGACAACAACAGTGGCAGATGGGGCCTGCAAACATGAATGCAAACTCATGGTTTGTAAATTCCAAACCCACACTACAAATGTATGTATGTATGCAGTATGTCCATACCACTGAATCACCATGCCTCCTATCATCCCAATCATATTCCCTTCTTCTGTCAAACCGATTATCATCATACAAACTATCTCTTTGGTTCCGACCATGACTTCTCGCACGAGGAGATCTTGATCTAGACCTTGATCTTGATCGGTCATCATGCCCACGTGATCGAGAACGGCTATGGCGCGTGTATGGACTTTCCTCTCTTTCACGACTTAATCCACTTCTTTCGCGTTCGCTTTCACATGAATCGCGTCTTCTCCAGCTACTATCTCTCCTGCCTCTCTCATAGTCCGAATCATAACCGTAACGACCATATTCATGATCTCTCTCATAGCTGTCCTCTCTGCTTTGGTGAGAACTGCGGTACCGGTCTTCAAACTCACCATGAAACTCAACACGTTCTCTGCTTCCAATCCTTTTGCTCCTATCAACACCAAAATCACGGTGACTGCCAGAATCATAATAGTTGTCAGTAGCATGATAATTATCACGGAGTCTATCAACTCCTCTGTATGAATCAAACTCATGATGCTTTCTATCATTGCGATAATCAGTGTCGTGCCTTCTGTGATCTCTTGCAGTTGCATATTCCTCATCATGATTCCTTCGAGGCTGAGACCACATTCCACCAGCAGAGGGTGGTGGTGCATACATATTTCTATCATGTGCATCCTGACAGAATGCACCCCTCCCATATGAATCTCTAGGGAAGCCTTCATCCACAGATCTCCTACCATTGTAGGATCCACCAGACCTGCAAATTACGATTAGGGAAGATATGGTAATATGGCAAAGCACTATATAAATATTAAAGGCATGACAGAAATCACAAAAGGGGAGAACTTGTTGCAGAGTTAACCCAGTACCAAATAAAAACATATCTCAGCTTACTTGAGAAATTAGGAAAAGATCCAACATGTTTTACAGGAATAAAGAACATGAGTACCCCAGTTAATACAGCACTAAAATGACCAGTTGTCTTACCTAAAATCTGGCTCATTGATTACACCATACCCATTCGGTGCCTGTAGATTCAACAGAATAAGTCGAGTCAGCAACAAATTCTACAGAACGGGCAGGTAAATCCATTCCATTTAAGCAACGGCCTCTTCTTGAACTCCTTTACAACTAAAGCTGCATACACAGAGTCCAACCGCATGGCCAAATTTCTGCTATTTCATCATCTTCAGTAGTTAGTAAAAGGAAAAGACTGCAATTACACTGTTGTTCTCCCATCCATGTTGTGGAGCATAACGCCCATGATCCATTTCCAAAATTCAGCACTTGTGTTATCCTTCAAGGTTCTTGGTGACCTTTACAACTTTTGGGTGCAGATTTTTCTGTGTAGCCTGTAAAGAAATACATGGCATTATAGAGTTAAGCACCTAACCAGAAGGAAACCCCAATATGGCCACCCATAATAATTTAAAGTTAGAAAATTGTTAATGCTTCAAGTGATGACCTATGGAATGGAATTATTAGCTATATAATAATTGGCCCGTCTGGAATGAAATGCTTTTTGTTGGAAACAAAAGAAAGTCAAAAATTCCAATAAAATTACTTAGTTCAAAATCAGGCTATATGAAGTGCTAGTATTTTGTGAATTCAGACGTATGTCAGCATCACTACAGCAAGAATAATCTTACACATAACAGAACTTTCAGATGGTGTAATAGTTTTTTACATGATTAATGTATGACAGTAATACATATGACTACTCTGACATAAACATAATGCATATGACTACTCTGGCATAAGCATATGAAAGCGTATGGGGATCAAAACTGTTAGAAGAGGCCTAAATTGTTTCTGTTTCCATAATTTTCCATGGAAACGAAAACAAAAATTGTATTGACGAAAGTGAATTTACGGCATGTCGATATCGGCCAGTAATCGATAAAGCAAAGTAAAGAAACAGCTATGTGATACTATGCATAGGAATGACAACACAGACATGTCAATACATAGGTGACAGACATGCGGATCAATTTTTGTATGGGCTATGGATAACTAAAATTTTCATATGCAAACCGGTCAAATCCATTTAGCAATTAGGTAAATTATCTTACAAATTGTCCCACAATTTGGTACACAACTACTAAATAGCATAAAAAGTCTAAAATTATCATGCAAATAGTTCAAAACAGCACACCAATAGTTAGGAATATACACAATAAAAGCTTAGCTGCCAAATAGGATTACAACACTACTTTCTGGGCCTACGCTTCCATGAAAATCTTAATTACATCATCTTCATCCACATCATCCAAATGTCTCTCTCAATGAATATGACAATCGTCCAAAAGACTATTACTCATCTTGTTCTCAGCTTAGTTTTGACAAAATCCATTAGAAAAAAAAATGTCCTTCGCCATCGACAGAAGCACAATTAATAATCAATCAATACGTCCCTAATTCGTACTGCATACATCTACAAGCTATATCAATTTAACTAATCAAGGAAAAATCTAACAACTAGCAAACAAATTAGATCACATATGAAGGAAAATTAGGGTTATGAATATGGGGAAACTTGCTAACAGGAAGAGAATTTGGGGGGTGTGGGGTGGGGCGGTGGCAGATGGGAGCTTCTCACCAGGCGCTGGGGCCGCAGCAGCAGTCCGGGACGCCTGTCTCCGGGGACGGGGCGGTCGGGCTGGGAGCCTGGGAGCGGAGGACGCCGGGGCTGGGGGTGGTGGGGCAGCCGGGGCGGGGACGGGGCGCCGGCCACCGCCGAGACGGGTCCGGGGATGGAGGCGGGACGGGGCAAGGGATCCGCGGCAAGGGAGCCGCCGCCGATCCGCCGGGGCTAGGAGCTTGCCGGTCGCCGCTAGCGATGGGCAGGGAGCGGCCGAGCGGAGTCGCAAGCGTGAAGCGTCGCGGTTGCGGCAGGGGAGTGGATCGTTTTAACAGAAATATAAAAGAATACGTATACTTGTATCTTTATTGGGCTGGGCCTAGTTACCGGACCACACCCGTGCAGCCCACTGGATCCGACCTGGCGTAGGGCGGCGTTCTATCAAATCAAATCCTGAATTTTTCGTTCACTTCCGACCATTCCACCACCTTCTCCTCGATATGAATGTGTACCTTTGAAAATTATTTGGAGCAGTTGGAGAAATTCATATGGGACAAGCCTATTGTTCTAAGGCTTTGCACTCCTAACTCTCATATCGTGCATCTCAATATATACTAACACCATCAAGCCTAAAAAGGTTAAGACCATACACTTCTCCTAATTAGGCCAATCCCAACACATCAAGCTGAGACCATACACTTTACCTAATCAAGCTAGCCCCAACACTCTAGCATGGGTGATGGTATCACTATGTCACATCAGATAGGTAATGACCTTGGAGGAGAGATGAAAATGTTAGTAGTTTGCATAATGCCTTCTAGAGGCAAGACTCCAAGAGCCTTAGACTAGGCACAATGTCGTCGATGCCATGCAAAGAAAAAAATTCTCATGCCAAGTTCCCTCCTAGCAATAGGATCAAGATGCAATGTTTGCATCGATGCTATTAGTACAACCATAGATAGGACCCAAATAAGTCAGAGCATTTTTGTCGGTGTTATGAAAACCGGGGTCCACCAACAAGTGAATTAGTGTTGTGTGCTCCCCAAACCAGATGGTTATGCAAGATGAACACATGAGATTTATATTGGTTCAGACATGGATGCCCTACATCCCAGTGAGTAGCGCGGCTTTGTATTCTCTTACACAAATGTGCTCATAGTAGGGGTTTACAAGCAAGTGAGAGAGAGGAACCGGAGTTCCAAGTCTCAATAGCGTGTTTGCCTGCCTATGAAAGGCTCAGATCGCTCCCTTTTATAGTCGAAGAGAGGGATGCGGGTTACAAGAGATGTGTTTGTTTACTTTGTGAAGTACATCCGAGACATGTCCGCCCGAGCCCTGTACTGGTGTGTGGTCGCTATCTTGACGTGATGGTCGTCCTTTGGACTTGACTTGGTAAAAAGTGTTGAGGCCAGGGTGACAATTCGAGGCTTGAACAGGGGTATTGTGACCCCATGAAGGCTTCAGATTGTGTATGCCGAGACCTGCAGATATGGGACTCTGATGGGACTTGACGGAGCTGCCAAGTCTCAACGGTTGGAATAGTGGTCACGATGGTAAAAATTGTGTGATAACTTTGCCCACTCCGGCCCCGGTGTCGAGAAAAGTCTGAGTAGATAGGGGTCGTGTCAAGGTTAGGCGGTCTAGAGTCAGCGACAGAATTCGCGGGGACGTCAGAGCGCAATAAATGTCGACCTTGCCCATCCCGGAGCATGTGCCGAGGCCGCGTGTTTGCCTGAGGGGGCTTTTTGAGCTTAGCTTGGGCGAGGTGTAGGTAGTCGAGGCCTGAGCCAGGCTCGGGCGAGTTAGAAACCGTGTCGAGGCTTGAGTTAGGTTTAGGCGAGTCGGAAGTTTCACCGGAGGCATACACTATCCTTGGGCGAACCGGTCCCCGGACTCGAAGCCCTAATGACTCCTCCAAGGTGGCGTATTTGAGGGTGGAACCATCCAACTACGTCCGGGGCCTACAAGATGATCTACGGTTTGCGGTTAGGTTGATTCCCTTCTGACCCTTCATTATCGACTCTGCTGAGCCATTATTGCGCTTAACTCGGGTACCCCTAATTATGGGTACCGACAATTTTGTTCCTTTCTCACTCTCTCTCGAGTATTGTTGTACAAAACACTTGTTTAATCGATCATGCGTCTGAGGCAAGAACTTTCCTCGATGCCAAGCTTTTGTAACTCATCGCCTAACACAATGGTGGTAACACAATGACACCCGGCCCTCGAGGAGGCGGGCTTAATAAGGTTGGTAGAATACTGGGTACCAACAAGTTGCAACTTCAATGCCCATCTCCTAAATACTCCAAAGTTGCGTGCTTGGTTTGGAGCGATGGGTGATCGACTGGAAAGTCCTTGTCATGAGTGAGGACAAAGACGAGGACCCAACCAACCTCAATGAGGCAAATCTTGATCCTTAAAGAAGCTGTCATAAAGCGGACCCAACCTCGAGGAGACGGGATGTTACACTCTCTCTCCTCTTTCAGCACAACCAAAATGCAACGTTGTGGCCCCTCATAGGAGAGAGAACGTTAGCTTGTGAGTGAGAAATGTGGTCTAGCATGTGGGTGCCTACGCTATTAGCTTGCAAGTTTTGGATGTTGTCTCCGATGTGTTTTGCTTATCTGTTGAATGAGACCAGTATAGTCATATGCTTGCGTTGGTTGTGCTCTCGTTTCAGTTCACCATACGTGCAGTCATCTACTGGCACGAAAATTCTCTAGGCACAGCCGGAGGGAAAGAGTTGAATAGCAAACCAGACCAATCCAAGAAGTCCTGGTCGCCGATCGGAAGGTGGACTGGCAGGCACCCGAATGCAACCTCAATGAATTGGTTGACAACAAAGAAGTTTCTTATAGTACGCTTGTTACTTGCCCCCAACTTAATTGGTCTCTCTCGCGCATGATTACTTACTGCGTTCAATGGATGATCGGCGAAGAGAAGACTGACTAAACCCTCTCGCCATTTTGTCAGCTCGATCGTAAACCTGCTACCGGCAGCAACGTGCTTGAACGCTTCACATCATTAGTCTGCTATTCAGCCGTTCGTTTTGGGTACCCGACTAATACGTAATAATTAAATTAATAATAAAACAAAGCATGTATGCAAGCAGTTTATACTTAATTATAGCCTTTCACCATTAGCCTGGAAAACTATCTGCTTAAAAAAAAAAAAAAAAACTGCCTGGAAACTACGGATCCAGAGCCAAGATGCGTGACGGAATTATCCTGCCGGGTTGCCGGAATCATCCGGATCCAAGATGCGTCACGTAATTATCCTGCCGGATTGCCGGAACCATCCATTCCGTTGGCAAAAATGGGGTTCGTTCCACGTTAACGTCCACCCTCGTTTGGGATGATCCACATCCACTCACAGTTCACTGGCAGCGCTGCTTGAACCGATCACGCGACTGTGACGCATTGTTTTAGAGCTAACCACACACACATTGATAGGAACAGTAGTAGAACTACTACTACTAACCATTAAAATCTTAGCCGTTTGCCCCACGACCCACGTTGCCCTTGTCCCTTTGGACTTGGCCACTCACGTTTCTGTCTCGCAGAGTCGCAGTCCTGCAGTCTGCTTCTGGGGAGCCGGGGAGGGGAATCATACATAGAGTGATGGTGGTTTCGAAACATTGCAATTGGATTGTGAAAGTGGTTTATATCTAGCTTATTAAGTGCACATGTGTCTGCATCCTATCGCACACGTTTCTGTCGGTGTGAGCGAAACGCACCGAGATGGCGAGATTATTATCCATTTCGTTACCGCTGATGGCGCACCTCAACCACAAACAATCCCAGATCAGTACACATGGATTGGATTTGTAACCATCATCTCTGGATCCCAACTCGGGATGCAAGGTGGGGCGGGCTGCCGCACCAACCCGCTGGGCAGTCCGCGCCGCCAACCCACGTAAGCCCGCAACGTAACCCACTTAGATAGAGTGGGCCGAAGTGGGAGAACCCGCATAACCCAGCGGCGACCCACATCCTGCATTAGGCCGAGTCGAGGTTTGGTGAACCCAGGCGCCGCCCTCGCCGCACCGCACACCAGCGACACCGCGGCGGCCATCTCGCCGAGCATGCACGCGGACACCAGGAAGACGCGCCAGTCCTCCTCGGGCAGCACGGCGACCCTGAGCGGCTTCCCGTAGCTCACATCCGTGACGGGCCAGGAGTGGGCGCCGGACAAGGGGTCGGCAAGCCTCGCCGGCGAGCTGAAGAAGCCGCAGCCGGGTTCCGGGCACGAGCACGGCGCCCACTGGCACGCGCGCTGGTAGTCCGCCGCAGCGAAATAGGCCACGGAACTCTTGCACCCGAACTCCTCGTACGCGCACGGCTGCTTGGCGTCGAGCAGGAACGCGTCCACCTCTACGCACGGCGAGTAGAGGACGGCGCCGGTCCAGATGCGCTTCACGGCCACGGTGCCCCCGGCCTCGCCGCTGCTCCGGCTGGTGTACGTGACGCGGTACACGCGCCCCGAGCCGCCCTTGCCGATGAGGTTCTCGTCGGCGAGCCCGCGCACCACAGAGGCCTCGCCGAAGTCCAGGGGATGGAAAGCGGCCGGTGAGCTTCCAGGGCTCCTCGGCCCGCGCGAGCCGTCGCTTCCGCCTCTTGATGTCGCGGATGACGACGACCGGCAGTACAGCTGTGTTCGCAGTAGCAGGCACCCGTGCGTTGCGGTCTTTGCGGGCTGCCGCTACAACCCCACAAATTGAGATGGCTAGTTTGGGCTGCCGCAATCAGTTCACTTCTAATTGCGGTTCATGCGGACGAGTTGTGGGCTGCCGCAATCAGTTCACTTCTAATTGCGGTTCATGCGGACGTTTTGTGGGCTGCCCACCGCCGCCCCGTTTGCATCCTGAATCCCAACCCACCCAACCCGAGTCGGGAGCCTGTCACGCCACCGAACGACACTGGGGAGTCAGGGAGCCGCGCCGAACTGCCGAGGCCGATAGAATAGAACCCACCAATCGCCATCGGGGCGCAGACAGTCGGCTTCCACCAACCACGTTTGCCTGCAGCAGCCGGATCCACTTTGCTCCATTCCACCACTACTACCCCGTTCCGCCGCCGGTCGAGACGCGCGTCGGCTGCCGGTTGCCCTCACCCCTCGGGGTCGTGGGCGGAGGGGCCCGCTCGTCAGGCGGCCATGCGTGCCCTTCGCGCCCGCTTCCTCCTGGTAACTTCGCGGTCAACCTCCCTCCCTCCTGCTCTGCTCCCACGGCCGCCACCACCCACACCGACGAAAGTCTTTGCTAACGCCAGCAGCCTCCGCCTCCGCCTCGCCGTTAAATAACATCTCCATCTCGCTTTGCTCCCGCACTAACCACGCCATCACTTCTGTTAACTGCTTACATACATTCTCCGCGGCACAGCGGCAGCGGGAGGGAGGACCAGGACCAGCGGCCGCGGCGACCTGGTGGTGGTGCGCAGGCAGGAGGTGGGTTTCGGCGGCGTCGGCCAAGGGCGAGATGGAGAGCACGCTCAAGGGGATACGCGGCAGCGACGCGCCGTGCGTGCTGGACATGGACGACTCGGCCACCGTGGCGGGCGGCGTCGAGGACACCTATGGCGAGGACCGCGCCACCGAGGAGCAGCTCGTCACGCCATGGACCGTCTCCGTCGCCAGGTGAGCGTGCGTGCGTGCGTGTGCGTCGCTTGATTCGTTCCCGAAGCTAGTGCGGGGTGAGGTTTCTGATCGGCGGTGACTGGGCAGTCTGGGCCCCGTTGTTTCTCCGCCGGTGACAGACGTGCCCTCGTGTACGTTGTTCGTGTTTCGAAACGAGAAATCCCTGCGACCAACCTTCATGCCGTGTTATTTCGGACTTAGTGTTTGTTCAGATCATTTTATCCATTCTGTTTTTTATTTCATATCCTGTTTTGATCGAGCAAGTACTTCGCAGTGATTGATGCCAGTGAAATATATCCCCATTCACTCTTAAAAAAAAGTGGAGTTTAAGTTATTGAACTTATAAGTTATGATGCTTCAAGTTTGGATCTGATCAAACCATGTTACCTTTCCCATTTTTTTTACTTTATTACCTTTCCCATTTTTTTGACTTTTATTACCTTTCCCATTTCGTTAAACCAAAGGCTAGGTGTTCACCCAATTAATCTGGTGTCTACTTGGATTGCTCATTGGGGGTTATGGTAGGATTGATTCATCTAAATAGAATGGGTGATCACCTGTCAGAAAGGACAAACTCGCACTACCGTATAGGTGTTTCAACAAAAGCAACTTTGTTTTGTTTGGTAGTATAATTTGGCATGTGATTTTTTTTTTAATTTGTTGGTGTGTCGCAGTGGTTACAATTTGCTGAGGGATCCCCGTTACAACAAGGGACTTGCGTTCACAGAGAGGGAGCGTGAGACGCACTACCTCCGTGGCCTTCTGCCACCAGCTATTATATCCCAGGAGCTCCAGGTCCAACGATCCTCGATACTTTTCTGTCATGATGAAACGATTTAAATTTGTCTGCCCACCTGATCCCAGTGTATTCTGATGTCATCAGGAGAGAAAGATAATGAATAATATCCGACAATACCAGTTGCCTTTGCAGCGCTACATGGCCCTCATGGACCTTCAGGTGACTGAGACCATTAAATTTCCTTATCATGCATAAAGCACAATATAGCTGGATATAAGGAGTTCATTTTGGTTATACTTTTCTCTTGTATCATATTACAGGAAGGGAATGAGAGGCTTTTCTACAAGCTGCTCATCGACAATGTCGAGGAGTTACTTCCAATTGTGTACACTCCAACGGTTGGCGAGGCCTGCCAAAAGTATGGATCCATATTTAGTCGCCCTCAGGGTCTTTATATCAGTCTGAAGGAGAAGTAAGTTTTGCTTTATAATTTTTTTCTTTGGTTTCCAGAATGCCATTGCCTGTCCTGGTTCATATGGTGTTCTATTTGGTTGTGTAGGGGAAAGATCCTTGAGGTGCTGAAGAACTGGCCAGAGAGGAGCATTCAAGTAATAGTTGTTACTGATGGTGAACGGATTTTAGGGCTTGGAGATCTTGGATGCCAGGTATGGTAGCATCCTGTTCTAGGTGTTTTGAGCATTGATGACAAGCAATCTCCCAGGATTTCTGCTGATTAAGATAACATCTATTTAGGGAATGGGGATTCCTGTTGGTAAACTTTCCCTTTACACTGCCCTGGGAGGAGTCCGTCCATCTGCTGTAAGCTTTTCATATCTACCTTTATGCTGTTATTCAGACTACTCTTTTCTTGATACATAAATGAACATGATATCAATAATGTTGTAGTGCTTGCCAATCACATTGGATGTTGGCACAAATAACGAGGAGCTGCTTAATGACGAATTTTACATTGGCTTGAGACAAAGAAGAGCCACAGGCCAGGTTGGAGTGTAACAGGACATCAACATGTTCTCATTTTCCTATCTTGTTCTAGTTCAAACTGAAGTTTTTAATTAATCATTTCTATACTACTCAGGAGTATACTGACTTTCTGCAAGAATTTATGAGTGCTGTGAAACAAAACTATGGGGAGAAAGTGCTCGTTCAGGTAAGACACATACTAAGCAGGCTCTACACATTAGTTTGAAATAGAAATTTATACAACTGGCAAATGACTAATCCCTGACTTGCACTTCTATATCTGAGACCCTATTACATTTTTACCTGACTATTGTTTATCATACAGTTTGAAGATTTTGCCAACCATAATGCTTTTGATCTCCTTGCAAGATATGGCACCACTCACCTTGTATTCAATGATGATATTCAGGTAGTATTATTTGATGCTTTATAACTTGTTTTCCAAGTGACTTACTGACTGTGTCATATTTACAAAATAAGATTAAATGCAAGTTGTCTTATTAAAAATGATTTCTTAAATTTGTAATGTTTATATATTGCAGGGAACAGCTTCTGTGGTTCTTGCTGGGCTTATTGCAGCCCAAACACTACTTGGTGGTTCTTTGGCAGATCACACTTACCTTTTCCTGGGTGCTGGAGAGGTCATTTTCTGGGCAACTCTTTATAGGCATTTAATTTCAAGCTAGTCTTTATATGCTGATTTGTACGGTATTGTTGTCTAATAAAATACCAGATGTAATGTACTGATCTAACCCTCTTTATTCCAAGCGCATCATGCTATATGCAAACAAAGTATCAAGTCAAGTATTTGTAATTTGGTAATCAAAATAGCGTATATCATTCATATTTTATTAGTGTGCCTGGGATTTATAATTATAGTTTTTTTTAACTCAACTTATTTACAACAGCATTTTTCTCAGATCCCATGTTGGTTTGTTTGCCATCTTTCTTCCCATATCAATAATTGCTATGTTGCTTGCAGGCTGGGACAGGTATCGCTGAACTTATAGCTCTTGAGATCTCACGTCAGGTGCTTCTTCATTTTCTGTTGATTTGTCAACTGTTTCCGGCTTGTGCTATACACGTCTGAATGGCCTAACAATTTCTAAATGTGCAGACAAAAGCTCCTATAGAGGAATGCCGCAAGAAAATCTGGCTTGTTGATTCAAAGGTCAATTTTATCAAGAGGGCCTCCTCGCTTTGATTTCACTGTAGCAGCTTTGTCTCAGAACATCAGTTTATTCCTTATTCCTAACTGTGAATACTGATCGATTAACAGGGCTTGATTGTCAGTACACGAAAGGAGTCCCTTCAACACTTTAAGAAACCATGGGCTCATGAGCATAAACCAGTCAGCAACCTCTTGGACGCTGTTAATGTATGAGTTTGTCCTTAAGCAAAATAATGGATTCAATAATGTATCATGGCCACCTGAATATTTACAGTCCTGTATCCTGATTCAAACGGCACTCCAGGCTATTAAACCAACAGTGTTGATTGGCACATCTGGGAAGGGGCAAACTTTCACAAAAGACGTTGTTGAAGCGATCTCCTCATTTAACAAGGTACCTTCCGCTAACTCAACTTGTTAGTTCTGAGTCTATTGAGGCAACAAGGTTAGAAGCTCAGTGTTTGTTAAACGCCACAGAGACCAATCATTCTTGCCCTTTCGAACCCAACGTCGCAATCTGAATGCACAGCGGAGCAAGCTTACACGTGGAGCAAGGTAATGATCTCAGTCAGCAGTCACGTTAACTTTTTATCAGCCATGGTTCTTAACTAACAGTCTTAATTCACAGGGCCAAGCAGTGTTTGCAACTGGGAGTCCATTTGATCCTGTGGAGTACAATGGCAAGATACATGTTCCCGGTCAGGTATGGATGATGAACACTGTTCAATGCTCATGTTGTTGCAGATATTTACTTTAATTATTCGGAACTGACCCTGTTTCTGCAGGCAAACAATGCCTATATCTTCCCAGGGTTTGGCCTCGGTGTGGTAATGTCTGGGGCTATCCGTGTTCACGATGACATGCTTCTGGCAGCATGTAAGTACTCTAGGGCTTAGTTATAGATAAAGGCATCACATCTTATTACCGTAACTGCATTCATTTCTATATGGTTCTATCTTATTACCAAAGAATATGCAATAATGGGAACTTGAATTGCCTATATGATTCCCATGTGAAATAATGGGTAACCAACGAACAATTTTGCTGGTTGATGCACACTTTGGGCCTTCTTTGAAGTAGATGCTTAATTAGCTAATACTTTGATCGTACATCTTGGAACAGCGGAGGCTCTGGCCCAGCAGGTCACAGAAGAACATTTTGCAAAGGGTCTCGTTTATCCTCCCTTCTCAAACATCAGGAAGATATCTGCCCACATTGCAGCCAACGTTGCAGCAAAGGCATATGAACTTGGTTAGCATCATACTGCCTATCTCATACTAAAAATGATTAAAATGACTATGTTCTTATCAACAAAGATTGGCTCATCACCAACTCTTCTCACGTGTAGGTTTGGCAAGTAGGCGACCTCGGCCAAAGGACCTGGTGAAATTTGCAGAGAGCTGCATGTACAGCCCCATTTACCGCAACTACCGTTAAATTCAAATCAACTCCAGTTATGTAAAAAATCAGTAGCCTCGCATCAACTGCAAGATTTCCAAAGGATACAACTCGGTTCAGTCTTCATGATGTACTACGTCTGCCTCTAAGCTTTCTAGCATAGCTGTTTCACGTCATGTTCTGCCCCTATGTATTCGGATCTTTTGCGATGTGATGTAAAATACCTCGGTCTCGGTACTGCGTCTACGTTCACCTCGACGATAAATTTTTTTGAATCGACATTTTGCTATTGCTTTCAGCAATTGCTTGACATTTTGCTATTGCTTTCAGCAATTGCTTGGTTGTATGCATATTTGTTGGTAACACCAGGAAAGATTCGTCCTCTCTCTTTTTTTTCCCCTTGAACGAGGACAGATTCTTCTGTGGACAGAGTATCCCTGTCGCGACAGAACCCGCTGGGAGAAATTGTGCAGCGGTCAGGGCTCGCTTGCTTGAAATGGCTCTAGTTATTGAATGTTTCCAAAAGCACAGACCCAATGTGATAGGGGTGACAAGGTTCTCTTTTTTGGGTGCTAAATTACATCCATCCGAGTCAGCCAGTCCAAGCCTGTTCCAAGTTTTTTCAATGTACCAAGTCCTAAAGTTTCATATAATCATGTATATTCAATCATGTGGCAAGACGTTGTCGGTGTTCGTTTGATTGAACAGGCTATAGCTACACGCCGAGTGGCCGGGCCAAGTGAAACTGTCACACTTTCGGCTGACCCTACAAATATTGTACTGCTGCCAGCGAAGGTGAAATAAAGGTGGGTACATATTGGTACGGTGATATCAGCGACGATTCGTAAACAGATAACCATTTGTCGTGTTGTGCCCAAACCACCCAGACGAGATACTGCATATAACCCACCATTACGCATATGTAAATCCCAGTTGCTCGCTTTATTAGAACTAAAAAAATGGCCAAATGTTAAGGCCTCGAAGGCATAAGCTCATCAGTCAACTGGCAACAAGAAATGCTCCAATAACCCACTCAACAGAAATACTCCTACTTCCTGCTTCATATATTCATAAACACCTCAAAACCTCCATTATTGGTTCCATCTCATGTCCTTTAATTTTTCTTTACCATCAATGATAAGGGGTGAGTGCTTGACGTGACAACAATTTCATATCTAGCCAACACTTCTAAAAAGACGAGCCTTTCTAAACAGTGATGTCACGATATCCCATAAATGCTTTCCTGTGACTAGAGTGTACGGCGTGATTTATATAGATTTTCGGATGTCAAGTCCTCTGTCGTTATTGTATCGTTTCTATATTATGTGTAACAACATTATACAATATCCTAGAAACATAATTCAAAAGGAGGTGACTATAATTTTAGTTGATATAATTATGTAGTGAAACAAATATCTATAGACCATTTTGTAGAAGAGCAACACATTGGCATGCATCCTACTCCAACAACTACAACTACTACATTATTCCATGATCAGGTGCATGTTCGTGTGTATCCAGCAATATGCCAACATTATTCTACTCATCTTTCAATGAACGAGCAGTAGTTGTATATATATGCATGTAAACCAACTATTTTCACTGCCATGCGGGCCGTACTATGGTTGCCTCAAGGTTGGGCCCACATGGCAGTGACTTGTATTCTCCCTTAGCTCTCGTCCACTATGTGAGGGCCACCAGCATTTTGGGGCTGTGTCGTGACCTCGTGGGTTGTGGTCAAGTTAGCTCGCAATGTGCAGCAGAAGTGCAGATATCCCGGGGGCTTTTTGGCGTAGCTAGACGAAAGGTGAGACTGCGGGCTGTCCACTCCACTTGGCGCAACTGACGCTGTCACGTTGATGAGTGATGATCGCCACGGCCAAAACTGCCGGGCGTCTCGCGCGTCAAAAGCTGAGCTCTCGGTTCTTTTCCCCACGTCGGCTCACGGTTAATTCTCCGTGGTCGCTGCTTCCTAATCATTCCTCGCTTCCTTCGCCGGGCTCTGCCGGCTTCGCTGCGCCGCAGCAGCGCGTCGTGTGCCGTTCGTATCGAGGAGACGGCGGACAAGGCCAAGGATGCCGGCAGAAGAGAGGCGGTCGCCGTGGGCGAGCGGTGAGAGGCGGCCGCACTTCTTCAAGGTGCTCATGGGAGACTTCAAGAAGCGCCTGGTTAGTGACTGACTCAGTTTTTTTTTTTTTTTTTGTGCTAAGATAATAGTAGCCACATAATATACTTTGATTATATTAATGATTGGCGTAATATGTCGGAGATCATATAGCAGGACGACATGGTTATATACGAAACACTTTTCCTATTTTGGTTGCGGACATACTTTTGGTTTGGGGACATATATATGAGAACCAATAAGCCACTGAAAATTGGCGCTCATGCAACGTGCCTGGCTGCCTGCACGGCCATTTCGACACATATGCAAGACGTTCGTGCATTTTGTGAAATGAAATTTTGCATATAGTTTGCATGTTTCGCATCATGCCATGAAGAATGATGCATGTTGTCGTTCGTCCACCTATACAAATGCACAGTTAATAATGTTCAAACTAATGTGTATATATGTCAATGGTATAATTGTTAGAGGCTCTACGTGTTATACTACTGTGCACCCTGCAATTACACTTTGTTACATACATGTATCATGCAGAAGATCCCGCCAGACTTCTGCAAGCACATCCCCTGGGAGGCGTCAAGGAAGGCCAAGACCCTCAAGGAAGCGTCCATGGCGGCCACCGTGGAAGGCCCCAGCGGGCGGACGTGGCTGGTGGTCATCCGCCGGTCCGCCGAGGGCACCTTCTTCACCTCGGGCTGGTCCAAGTTCGTGCAGGACCAGGAGCTGCGGGAGCTCGAGTTCCTCGTGTTCCGGTACGACGGCGACACGCACTTCACCGCCATGGTGTTCGACACCACGGCCTGCGAGCGCGAGGACCTGCTGCCCGGCGCCGACGACGACCCGCGCCGTGGCCGGGAGCGGCAGAGCAACAAGCGGCGCCGCCCGAGGACGGGGCCCTCGCGTGATGATGCCAATGCCAAGCGGGCGAACAAGGATTCCCTCGGGAAGGAGGTGGTGCCGTACCGTGCGCCACGTGAGCAGCAGGTTTCATGCTCCAATTGGACACCGGAATCGGGTAAGCTACGTGACCGCCCGGATCAGGGAACATGTTTATGACTTGAACAACCCATATTTTATTGTAAAAAACCATATTTTATTTTTTAATATTTTCCAATAAAAGAATAGTCCACTTAATTTTCAAGCCTAGAAATTACTAAATCAATATATATCTGATAAAATAAACCTCATAATTAATTACTTAATTAAATTTAAGGCCTATAGATCACTCTCACTCTGTTCCAAGTTACTTCCTCGGGCCCATAGAAAAAAACGTAGTTGTAGTTTTGAACCGAGATAGAGAGGAAAACGTGCCCTGCAGCATTGAAAACTAGAATTGTGTTTTTTTTTGGACAGAGGGAGTATAGGAACGTTTTTAGCTTTTGAGATGTACAACTTTTACTATGCACTTAAATATATGACATATCTACATAAAAAAAAAGAGAGGGCTAAAAAAATAATCCAGATTAAGTCCTTTTTGCCTCTATAGACTACTCCAGATTTCCTTATGAAACTCTAAAACCGAGCAAACTTTTAAAGTCATTAATTAATTCATCGTCGCTATTAGAAGTGGTTTTC
This sequence comes from Hyparrhenia diplandra, assembly GCA_015847255.1. Taxonomy (NCBI): domain Eukaryota; kingdom Viridiplantae; phylum Streptophyta; class Magnoliopsida; order Poales; family Poaceae; genus Hyparrhenia; species Hyparrhenia diplandra. The sequence goes on from JADLZK010007808.1 coordinate 318,870, forward strand.
AGTTTATAGTTGAAAAACTTTTTGGTAAAAACATGACTGAACCTATGAACAATATCTATAAGCTTATTATAAAATGTCAAGAAATAAAATCCTAGATATAGATTGAGGCCCCGCTTGGTTCCTAGGGACTATGGACTAATTAAAGACTAAGGGCCTGTTTGGTTCCTATGGGATTAGGGACCCTTTTTTAGGGACTAATTTTTAGTCCCATTTAAAAGATGTTTAGTTCAAAGAACTAATGAGGGACTAGAACATTGACAAACCGATTAGTGCATACACAAGTGCACAAATGAATTGACGACCGACAAGATACATTGCACTAGTCCCAATTAGACTCTCAAGAGGGGCTAATGGACTAAAAACTAGTTGGGACTAAAAATTAGTCCATTAGTCTTGTTGTTGGATAAATTAGGGAATAATTGAGACTAAAAATTAGTCCCTAGTCCCCTGTAGGGAACCAAACATTGGCCTAAATTTTAGTCTCATTTAATACTTAGTCCATTAGTTTCTCTTGAGATGTTAATTGAGATTACTAGTCCAAATTTTTAGCCCATTTAGTCCCTATATAGCCTTTTGTATAACAAATTAGTCTCTTTAACCAAACAACTTTAGAGACTAATATTTAATCCCTATTGAGTTCTTCTAGTCCATAGTCTCTTGAACCAAACCGGCCTCGAGACACGAGAACCACAAATAAAGTATTTATAGAGGGGTGGAAATATATCTAGAAGCTTTCATAAATTAGGTTTAGCTCTAGAAAAATAGAAAAAATATTAAAAAAATAGAAAAAAAATGAATGACATGACACATTGAATCTATTCGGCTAATTTAATAAGCCGGTTAATTCCGATTGATTTAATAGTACTATGTAAGAGAAAAATAAATCGAAATAAGTCAAAATAAATCGAGAAAAGGGCAGTCGAACAGACTCATTCTCAACCCACTTATATCACTTATACTAATCAACCTTGTTTATTAAGAAAATTTCTTACAACCCAATGTGTGTGCTGCGGCAGCTGGCGCGGTCAAGACCGAGACTGCGGACGGCGACGAGGACGCGCTGTGCGTGATGATCCCCACGCCCCCGCCGTCGCAGGACCGCTCACCGAAGAAGCGCGGGCCGGGGCCCGGGGTCGAGGACGGCGCGGTGAAGACGCGGAGCATCCACGAGGACCTGCAGGCGGTCGCGGACATCCCGGACTCCGTCAGGCGCTACAAAGGGGTACGTGTCCCGCCGGCGCCCCGTGACGGGCGCCGAGCGGCAGCGCGCCATGGAGCTTGCCTACGCGTTCCGGTCGTCGCTGCCCTACTGCGTCATCCGCATGAGCACAATGCACGTCTACTACTCGTTCATGATGGTGAGGAATAATCGATCGATTGCGTCGCGTTGTTTCCATCACTGGATCAGCTTGATATATGGTGGTGGCGACTGACAATATATGCTTGGCTTGCAGAGGTTCCCGACGGGGTTCTCGCGGCAGCACCTGCCGCGGGAGCGCACGGACGTGGTGCTCCGGGACCCGGGCGGCAAGGCGTGGGTGGTGCTCTACATCCCCAACACGAGGGACCGGCTGTCCCGCGGCTGGTGCGCCTTCGCGCGGGGCAACTGCCTCGAGGAAGGGGACTACTGCGTGTTCGAGCTCGTGGACGCCGCCGAGTTCCGCGTCCATGTCTTCCGCGTCGTCGAGCCGGCCGTGCCGGCGGTCAGGCTCCGGAGCACGTGAGACTCGTGAGGGGAAAGCGGGCGCGCGAGCACTGCACTGGACGGTGGCAGCTGACGTGCGCATCGGGTCGTCATCAAAGGCTGCAGGTCGAGCCAAGCAGCTGAAAGGAAAGGGTGTCGAACACCTGCTGCAAAATCCAAGAGGACAGTTTCGGCGCAAAAGTTTATTCATGTACAAATAGCTGTATCGATGGTCATTTGTCTGGTTTTTCTGCTGGTGGGTTTCGTGGCGATCGAATCTGTTTCTGTCAACGACGTGCAGATGTCAATTTTACAAGTTTCATTCTTCGATTGACTTCCACCTCCTGCGTAATCTCGTTGTGCATAATCTTGGCGTGGAAAATGACGATAGGTACTGGCCGGCCCGTGGAACCAGCCAGCACCAGAGAAGAACTGAAAGACGACGTAGACTGTCAGTGTAGTCCAGGACCGCTTGGGGTAGCCGCAGCTGGTCGTTCTATTTTTCCTCTCTATACCAACCAGTTCGAACGCCGTGGGGCAGCCGCAGCTGAACGTCGCTTCCGGGAAGCTAACGGGGTATATGGGCTGTTCTGCGGTTTGTGAGAGAAATACATGGTAAAAGACCTCAATAAATATAGAATTTCTTGAAGAGACATTCTCTGGTTTTCCATATCGGCTTAAAGCTCTTTTTTGGATTTGGAAGCCGGAGCCAAAACGCCCAGGAGCCACACCAAACACAATTGGTACTCTCTTCAAAATTATCATTCTTACTTTAACAAGTCAAATATTTTCAACTCTGACAGGTATACTTAAGAAATTGTTGATATTTATGATGTATAATAAGAATTATTAGATTGATTATTAATATTTTTAATAAATTTATTTGGAGAAAAAATATTTTTAATATATTTTATAAGCCTGTTCAAAATTATAATTATTTTAGGACAGTGGGAGTTGGTGTTAACCTTTTCGTCTCCTCTACGTGGTGTCTAGTCCTGAGAGTTAGCCCTATCGTGCCAGACAAAAAACAACAGTCGTCCTGACCCGGACGGCGGACCCGAACACGTTTTTTTTTTTACAAGAACGGACCCGAACACGTTGATCGTGTATCTGCTGCACACATCAACAGACAACAGACTCCCGCGCTCGCCTGCCGTCTGCCTCACGCTCGCGTGCTGCACGCCTCCACCAGGCCAGGCCAGGTCACCACCGGCGCCGGCGCGCCTACGCCGCTGCCCTTGATCGGTCATCCAACCCCACCGGCCACCGCTATAAAGTTACGTTATCTCGCAAAAAAAAAGATGAGATCCATCGCACAGTCCGGCTCGTCTCGTCTCGTCTGCCAACAGCCCAACACCTCCGCTACTGGCCCCGGGGCCAACTCCCTTGCTGCGGCGCGGCTACTCGGGCCAATTGCCATTGCCAACAACCTCTCCCCATTACCCCGCGGCGTGCGGCGGATGGCAACGGCCGCGTCCGCCTCCCCCGGCGCGTTCGGCGCTAAAACCCCAACCCCAGCCTGGGGGTCGAGCGCGCACCAGGCCTGACCCCGAGCCCCGCATTCGCGAGGCCTTCGCGGCGCATCCCCAGGTCCCGCGCCAGCCTCCACCTCGGCGGCGTGGGCGCGGCCAGCAGCAGCAGCGCCACCGCCGCCGGCAACGGCACCGGGCTCCACGTGCCCCCACGATCGCGCCGCTCGCCGTGCCCAAGATGGCCGGCTCCATCAAGTCCCACAAGAGCGTCCTGCTCTTCTACTGCGAGGAGATGCGGGACCTCGCGCAGCAGGTGGTCGCCCGGAACGACGACATCGAGCTGCGATCCATCTCATGGAGGTCACTTCATCTTCCCCTTCCCTTCTCTTCCAGCGTCATGTTGTTGCTCTGTTTGTTATCGATTATGACCTCGGAATAGGAATTCGTTCGATCGGTTCACAACCGGGGCTCTATTTGCGTCTAGCGAAGGAGGCGTGATATCGGTTTCTTGGCAAGTTTGTCAAGACTAAACTCTACACGGATAAACAAACGCACATTTTACATTTACCCTATGGACGATGAATGACATTCAGGGGAAACAGGGAGGAAATTGCGGGTGGGAATTTAGTATGAATATATGTCACTATTTGGTGGGGGCAGTGCTGACCAAATACTAGGTTTCACAATTAGTTCGTCAGTACTCCAATCTATAGTCTTTGTTGGCTTTATGCAACAAAAAACATGACTATTGAACTGGGTTGTGAATTGTGATTAGGGCAACACGAGCCTGCTACATTCAAGCCACCTATAATATGAAACCACCATAACGCTACAGTTGACCATTAGTTACGTGATTGCTTCAGTGAATGAATAGGTTTGAAATGAATCATTCAAATGTCCTTAGCTTAGTTATTTTATTTATAGGTGGCAGTCACATTTGTTCTCTCAGATTATTTTGTATGTCCTACCTGAGCAGCAACTTTTTGTTTCAGCAAAAGTAAACCAACCTCCTCTCTTATTCTAACTTTGGTAAGATTTTTTTTCAGGAAATTTCCCGATGGATACCCAAATTTGTTCATCTCGAACGCCCACAACATTCGTGGGCAGCATGTTGCCTTTTTGGCTTCATTTAGCTCACCCAGTGTCATATTTGAGCAACTATCTGTCATATATAATCTGCCAAAGTTGTTTATTTCTTCATTTACTCTTATACTCCCGTTTTTCCCAACCGGGACTTCTGAGCGCATGGAAGATGAAGGAGATGTTGCAACCGCCTTTACACTTGCCAGATTTTTGTCAAATATACCAATATCACGAGGTGGACCTTCGAGTTTAGTAATTTTCGATATCCATGCTTTGCAGGCAAGTAAAATTATTACACATAAACCATTGAACTTCTTGTCTTGGTCTGTCAAATATATTAGCATCATTGTGTAAATAACCTTGTGCTTAATAACACATCAGGAGAGATTCTACTTTGGAGACTCAGTCTTACCATGTTTTGAGAGTGGCATCCCCTTGCTTAAAAGTAGGCTTCAGGAGCTACCTGATTCCCATAATGTGAGTACACCTGACTAAGCGAACAACAAGTTTTTTTTTTTGTTGTTGTTGATGTTGTGCATTGTCTCATCTGATACAATCTTTAATATCTTTATCAGATAACCATAGCATTTCCAGATGACGGTGCATGGAAGCGCTTCTATAAGCAACTTCAACATTTTCCTATGGTATGTTTTTGTTTGAGTACTGCCTCCAACTCCAAATCATGAAACAAAAAGGCTAGCCCTTTCTTAATGGATTGTTTTCATATTCTTTTTTTGTAGATCGTATGTAACAAAGTTAGAGAAGGGGAGCAAAGAATTGTACGGATAAAAAGAGGGAGATCCTAGAGGCCGTCATGTTGTTATAGTGGATGACTTGGTTCAGTCTGGTGGTACTTTGATCGAGTGCCAGGTAAAAGAATTGTCTGACTTATTTTTCTATACCATGTATAGTGACTATTGATGATCTTCAATATTTTCTGGTCTTTCGAGTGCTCACATTTTTATGCCTTATTTTTTTAGAAATAATTTATACTGGATTCTAATTATGTATATTTCCTTGAAAGTTGCAATTTAACATTTATTTTTCCTGTCCAGAAAGTACTGGCAGCTCATGGAGCAGCAAAGGTCAGTGCATACGTGACACATGGCATTTTCCCCAATAACTCGTGGGAGAAATTTCAGCATGATAATGGAGGTACATATGCTTCATTACCTTAGCATATGCTATGAAATTTTCCACATTGCTATTATTTTCTTTCTGAAGTTATTGAATAGAAAACAGGCTAAGTAAGTATTTTAGCAGTTCAGTTTCTCTCAGTTTACACCTTTTTAATTTTATACTATCTACAAAGAGATGCATGATAGATTGCCGGGTAGGACTTATGTTTTGCTGTTTGTACTTTTCCTCTGAAATTTTTTTTTTTTTTCAGGGAGTAGTAACATTCTATTTTTTTTTCGCTCACCTAACATTTTTGACTAAGCAACTGATTGGTTTACTTTTTTCCAAAGAATAAAACAGAAACTGAAGGGATGACTCATATTTCTTATTAAGGCAAAAACTTTTCCATGTTTAAAAGGCTTGCATGGAATAAAATCCTGAAGAATACCAAAAAGATTTCAGTTCCTCACAGAAAAAGAGTTTGACTTCCAGCTCCCCTTGTGACCCCTAAACCCTTATCAATGATTTTCCTTCACCCTAACATTTAGATGATGCAGAAGCAGATAAAACAAAAGTTTCAGTGTTCTAATACCGTTATGTAGTAGAGACTAAGAGACACAGACTTGATAATAAGCACCGCCTAGTATTCCTTTGATTTTTTCCCAAATGCTGTTGATTCTCCTTCAGGGTTCCATCTAACTCCATATTAACTTTGTATTTGAAAATACAGTTTTTACTTTTACTACTTCCTACCACTGTATTCTTGGAGCTTTCAGTACTTCAGAACCTATTTTAGGTGTGAATAATGTGTCACTCATGTTCCTGATGATAATACAAACTTTTTTTTTTTTGTAATTTTTTCAGAGGGTCCGGAGCATGGCCTGAGCCACTTTTGGCTTACTGATTCATGTCCCCTTACTGTCAACGCGGTGAAGGGCAGGCGGCCATTTGAAATTCTAAGTCTGGCCGGACCTATCGCTTCTGCTCTCCAGATTTAGGAAAATCTGCTCCTCTGCTCGATCCCTTGGGATACTGTTGACTATTCAGTTCATTCTTCTTCTTTTTTTCTGTGAAGAATTTGGTGTTTTCCTTCCGACAGCTATAGAGCATATCTCAATGTATTTACTAGAAATAGAGAAACTTTAAATGACAGATCTTCACTGCAGCGTTTGCTTGGTGAAAATCATTCGTAGTCGTAGGATTGCCTGTTCAATAATTTGACTGAGCAAGTCAAGTGTCGATCTGTGTTCTATAAATAAAACTCTCCAGTAAGTTTCAGTCATCCGCCAACTTGCATATGGTGTTTTTTGTTTTTGTTTTTGTTTTTGTTTTTAAGATTTCAGGCGATCAGCTTGCTACTCCCTCCATACCTAGGACAGCGATACGGTCTTTAAAACATAACTTTGACCTTTTGTTATTATAAAAATATTTATCGAATAGTGATATATGAAAGTACTTTTCAAGACAAATCTATTCATATAGGTTTCATATTTACAAACTCAACAATGTAAAAGTTATTGATGATTTATATTCCTAATGTTTGACCCAAATCTTGTCCTAAACATCAAAAGTATGGAGGGAGTGGGTATGGAGAGAGTATCAGGTTTGCACGAGGATAAGATGCTGTCAGGCTTACACGAATATAACTGGAAGTTAGAGCAAGCACAATAATGATACTCCTAAGGGGCGTGCTAGCCGTCGTCTCGGCACGACAGTTTTGCAAATTCACCCCCAGTTTGCGCGTGAGATAGCGGAGCCGTCGCGTCGTGAGACGACAACGCCGGCTCGTGCTCTCAGGCGGACTCGACGGCAAGATTCGCGTTGTATGGAGCTGTCGCCTTGAGTCGACACTGTGCGGATCCAGCTGTCGGCGAGAGGTGAAAGAATAATGCCAAAAATCGGTCGTCGTCTTCTTCCCTTCGTCCTCACCGGCGTGCGCGGAAGAGGACGGCGTGGGAGGCCGTCCCCGCTGCTTCCCGCTGGGCAATCTCGATGGTGCCGCCACACACGGCTCCCTCCACGCGCTCGCGGCGGTTTGGGTAGCGCCTTGCCTTGGCCGGCGACCACGAGCACTAGCACCATCTCCGCCTCTTCTCGCCATAATCTCTTCGAGGTGCTGGTGAAGAACGGCGCGGGGTCAGCTGGGCACGCCTCCCCTGGCCTTCCCAGCCATCATCGACAGCAGCAGCGACCTCATCGGACGCAGTGCGCGCCGTGCACGGCGTGTTTCGCTCAGCCCACGCCGCTGTACGACCCGGCGCGCTCCTCGACGTTCTCGAACTCCCGTGCGCGAGCCCCTGCGTCATGGGTTGTATGAGCTGTCTGTTTAGACGTATGTGTTGTAAATTCTAAAAACTTACAGCAGCTGTCGCACGGCTGTACATGCCCTAAAACCCAACGGTGTTCTCCGCGTTTCCAACGCCGTCGCCACACGCACGCGCAGCTGGTTTCTCGCCTAGCCACCTGAAAATTGGAGCACCGTGGCCGGCTGATCTGGCAGACGCGCGTCGTTCCCCGGCCACAGCCGTGCAGGTGTGCGTGACAAGTCGTGCAAGTGCGCTGCGCGTGACAAGTCGTGCCAACAAAGAAGCTTTCGACCAGAAAAGACGCGACACTCACATGATGTGCCATCGATTCGCTCAGACATTCACTCTCGGCTTTAGTAGCTTTACCCACCAGCGACCAAACAAACAAATCAGCAGGACAAACAAGCCAGCTGCTCGGCTCGGCTCACTTCCATTTCCATCGCCTGCCTGCTTCTCCTCCCACCCGGTTTCCCTGTCCTGGTTGTCTCCGCTGTTTTGGTCTCTGCTCATGGAAGAGCCGAGGAGGCCTCGATTCTTCAAGGTCCTCGTCGTCGACTTCGCGCGCCGAATCGTAAGTAGCCCTCCCTCCTCTAGTCGTCCTCTTCCCGCCGCACGTCCCCCTCCGTCCGTATCGGTGTTGGCATTCGCAGGCCTGGTCGGAGAGGGCTCGTGCTGTGTGCTTTGCGGAGAACTGCATGCGGTCTTTGATCCGGCCGAAACCCTGGCATTGCATCCGTTCCCTTGTGGATTGCTGACGGATGAGTAGAGGATTATTATCTGGATGTGCATGCGGCATGCCTGTGGGTTTTGTGTTTTTTTCTTCTTCTAATAACAGATGGGATTCAGGCATTGTTTCATGTAAAAGGAAAATTCAGAACTACAAAGGGCAACAGATTGGTAACACCAGGTGGCAATCATAATGCCTGGTATTACTAGGTGGTGCCACTGCCTTCATGATGCTTTCATGCGGCCCTAAAACTGACACCCTACTGTTTTATCAAATGTTTAAAACCACTGCATTTCAGTCTCCAATGACTAATCTTGACATTCATTCATTCATCATAAACTGCCATTTTTGCTTTTCGGTTAACTACTTTGGTGGAACTAGCTCGTCGTCCTAACCTTGTTTCTGCATGTAGGAGATACCTCAAGGCTTCCTCTGTCATTTCCCAGAGGGGAGACGCAGAGAGTCCGGCACTACAGTGTTGGCATCTGCTAAAGTTGTCCTTACGAATGCTCAAGGGAATATTTGGCCTGTTGAGGTAGAGGAAATTGACGGCCGTGTGTTTCTGACCACTGGATGGCCAAAGTTTGTGGAGGACAACTGTTTGACGAAGGGTGAATTCCTTATCTTCAAGTACTATGGGAGAATGCATTTCATGGTCTCGGTTTTTGGTGTGAATGCTGTTGAGAGGTCAGGTTGGTCTTCAGGGAGTGGCGCCCAAGCTACGGAGAATGTAGAAGGAGGACTCCCATGTCCTATCATCCCTTCTAGGAAGGGAGGGGATACTGGCGATAAATTAACAGAGACACCTAAGGGTCTTATGCATAGTCACTCTCAGGTTGATATACTGGCACACTCTCATGTAGTATTTCTAGTCTTGAGGGAATAATTAGATCAATTCATATTTAGACTGCTTCCCTAGCTTCAGTTTTTCATCATACTCCATGTTTATTTTCATGCAGCATAATCCAACCAGTGACAAATATCAAGAAGTTAAAAAAAATGAAGTTTTTGTATTTGGTCATGCATAACTCTGTAGGCAATAGAATTGAACATTTTTTTAAGAAAGCTAGTATGGCATGTGCGTTACGGAATGAAACGAATGGAGTTCCTTTTTGGTTCAACATGGAGCATTCATTTTAAAATGTTGATAGTGCCTTACTTCTAAAGTTCTAATCCTGTCTGTTTAACTGATAGTTTTGTATATATCTTCTAGACAGATACCATGCAACGAAACACTCAAGGGGGTGAACACATTTCATCCCAGGGCACAATTGGTTTCCTTGACTTGCATGAAGTAGTTTGCTCCAAAGATTACTTGGAGACATACTTGTCAAAGAGTGAGACAACGGAGGACGATAAAGCTAAAGCAGTAGCAGAAGTAATGAGAACTTTGTGTGTCGACAAATTGACAGTAGACTTATTCTGTGCTATACTCTGTTTGTATAAATGGGAAGTTGAGGCAGCTGCAGAATATTTTATATAGTTTGCAAGGGCAAACCAGAAATTCAGGAACGATCTCTGAAGCAGAAATTTGTTTTGCAGTGTAAGTTTTTTTTTTTTTCATTACTTCATGGTCTTTCAATTTTGTCTTCATTGCTAACACGGCTATCCTTTTCGTCTTCAGTTGACCTTGTAAAGGAACAACTACAACGCTTCTTCCTCAAGATTATGATTCTGAGAGAATCAAGATGAACAATATTGAGGGACCTAATTTGTCTAATCAACCACTACAACATGACCTGATAGTGGCACCAGTGAAACGTAGGCTAGTTGATGAATATAAACCTTGTGACTTGTCTCATCGAAAGAAGAGAATAGTTAAGTTGCAGGAAACTCACTGCAAACTCAAACACCGAGAAGATCACCACGATTGGCACACGGAACAATACTTGTAACAACAAAAAAGAAGTGTGGAAAGGAAGACCCAAAGTGCTTAAAACACCACCAGATGCAAAATATCAGGTGAAGGATAGAGCACATAAATCATGTTCGCTTCATGAGAAACTAGATAATGCCTTGAAAGCAGTTCATGAAGAAGCAACAGGTGATCTTCTTGTTGCTCTTTGTTAGAACTTGTAACATCTCAAACTTCAGTTATATCAACTTTTGCCTTTCCAGGTTTCTTATATCAGGACACCAGGATACTGGATTCCCCGCGGTGTGAGGTTGGCTTAAGTAAAGAGCATGAGCATGATCAAGGAGATACTGGCAACATGTTGGATCAAGTCAATGATGTAGAAAACTGTAAAGAACAGTTGGTAAGAGATGCTATGGGAAATTCTGAGTCAATCATGAGTACATATGGTGTAGAGCCATTGCCGACCAACTCTAGGTTGACAGCATATTCAAGAATAAATGAGCTATCATTTACATGGAAGCCCTCACAACATGCCAGTCCCCTTGAGAAAGTTTTACTTGAAATTCAAAGAGATAACTTCGTGAACACCATTGCACACATCCAGAAAATCATCCGGGATGATCCTTCAGACGTGCTTAGTGCAGATGTAATTGAAGCCACTGTGCGGATAGAAATTATTAAATGGGATTTATGCCTTCAGGACAAGGATGCCCATAATAAGATAGTAAATGCAATGTTGGAGTATGCTAAAAAGGTCAAGGGGAGACACAATTTCAACACTGAGACTAGGAAGGAAGAGTTCTCTGCAAAGCTGCAGGATCTCCTGAAGTGGCAGCTTAAAGAACTAGAACTTACATACACTTCCTTGGAATCAGATTACAAGAAAGCAACGGCTGACTCTAGCTTTTTTTTTTCTCGACATTTGAAGAACACAAGAAAAAGTTGAATGCCGTTAAGGATGGTATCAAGGACCTGCAGCAGTCCTGTATGACTAAGGACGATGAAATGCAAAAATTGGCACATCAAGTTGCTGAGCATGAGACTGTATATCAGAAGTCTATAATGGAAAAGGTTAGGGTTAAGATGGCTCTGAAGAGCCATGAGAAGACTCTTGGTTACGTAAAAGAGCAGCTAGCCTCTACTGAATTTAGATCATTTGACGTAGGAGCATTGGTTAAGGTAGAAATGGATAATATGATCAAGGAGATTGAACTCTGCAAGGGAAATCTTCTAAATATCAACTTCAAGAAAGAGTAAGGAAGGTGTAAGCGTTTGCTTACAAATTATTTATTTTCTGGCTATGGTCACTAAATGGTAAGTCCTTTCATGAACATTCTTTTTCATTCTTTTGAAGCTCACATATGTTATCAGAAGACAAAAACATGGTGACTAATGCATCATACATTCACCATGCTTGCTTTTCCTTATCTTACCTTTTTTAGCCAGGTTATATTATCATTTCTTTATATCTTTTTGTCTGTCTTGGCCCACCAGAAACTTTGAAAGACGAGGAATGTGTCAGATATATATTAACTGATTATTGAAAGAGTTGCTTGAAAACTAGCCTAGTACTGCTGCTTCTGTGCTATAGTAACCTAGCTATCATATAAATTACCGCGGGAGTTTCATTAGATATAATAGTTTACATGACATACAATCAGTTACTTCTGAAGAGTTGCAAGGTTGTAGAATGCCCCCCTTCTTGTTCATGAGCTGCGGGTAAGAGCCACGCTCCACCACTTTACCCCTCTCCCAGGAAAGCAATCGAGTCTACATTCTTGATTGTGTTTAGTCGATGTGCCACCACAATTGTGGTCCTCCCTGACATTATTCGATCAAGAGCTTCCTGCACCACTTGCTCTGACTGTGCATCAAGTGCACTTGTTGCCTCATCAAGTAGTAGTATTGCTGGATTTCGGATTATTGCCCTTGCAATTGCTATTCTTTGCTTCTGCCCCCCTGAGAGCTGTATACCATGCTCTCCGCAATCAGTATCGTATCCATCCTTCAAAGATCTGAAACATAGTCAACTTAGCTCCTTGTCTAGGACAATGCGAGTTGAAATAAAAGGCATGCTTGCAATATCTCTATAATTTTGGAATAGAAACAAGTAAAAATACTTACGAGATGAACTCATGTGCGTTTGCAGCTTTTGCAGCTTCCACAATCTCATCTTCATCAGCTTCTGGTTTACCAAAAGCAATGTTGTCCCTGACACTGCCTGAAAACATTGCAGGCTCCTGACTAACAAGAGCTGTAAATCCTCGGAACCAGAGAATATTTATCTCCCTCACATCCATGCCGTCAATTTTACGGAACCTCTATCAACATCATAGAACCTCTGGATCAAACCTATGATAGTTGATTTACCACAACCACTTCTCCCAACCAGGCCAACACTTGTTCCTGCTTTCACGTCCAAGCTAAAATCCTGTAGGATAAGGCATTCTGGTCTTGTTGGATATGCAAAATCTACCTTCTTGAATTCTATTCTACCTTCTATTTTCTTCTTCTGATCTTCCATCTCCACCTGCAAAATAGATGTATATTATTCTCAGTCATAGCAAGATGGCGCTGTAAAATCATTCTATACTTGCATAACTGCTCTGCCGATATGTATTCTGTTACTTATGAATGAGTTTGTTACCTGTGATTTTTTGGAGAGATGGATTTCCTATCTAGCACCTCAAATACTGAAGCAACTGCATTTGCTCCCTTTGCCAGGTCAGACGTCATGCTACCAGCATCAGCAATCAGCTTTCCTGTGCTCACCAGCACAAAAAAAGTTTTGAAAACATCACCCGCTGATATCTCCCCAGATTGTGCCAGCTTCCCACCATACCAGAAGTCCAGTGCCCATGACAAGAACGAGAGGCAAGGTGACAACCCTGTAGTGATCCCTGCTACCCATGATTTCTTCCTTGCTTTTTTTAAGGGTTCCTCTTGTGCATGCTCAAAAAGCTGAAGAACCTTCGATGAGCATCCAAACGAGGTTACCATTCTGTGGTTGTAAACAGCTTCTATGGCTATCTGGGTGCTTTGGTGCTGAGCCTTTGCCAAGTCTCTTGACACATTTGAGAGAACCATTTTTTTTGCATAATAGCATATCATTGTAGATGGCTGTACAGCTATCATGACAAGAGCAAGTTTCCAAGCTACCATCAGGCCCATTGTCACTGCAATTATAATTCCGGAAGCTGTTTGAAGCAGTAAGGATATTCTGTCTGCAACAAGGGTTTTGACAAGAGAAGCCTCATTGCTTAGCCGAGAGCACAATGCACCGCTTGAATTAGTTTCTTCATCAAACCATGCTGCCTCAAAGGTTAAGATCTTCTCAAGTACTTGGACCCGGATGCGCCTAACAAGATGCTCCCCCATGTATGCAAAATTGTAGTGTTGCAATAGATTAACAACAATGGATACCAAGGACAGTGAACAGAAGATCAAGGCATAGCGTCTGATAATTGCATTCATCTCATTTTGGTCCTGAACAAAGAATGCAGCAATCATACCTCCAATGGTTATGGCATAGATGGGCTGCAAGGAACCATATACCAATGCAGATAAACTGCCTACGACTGCCTGCCTCCACTCAGGTGCGTTCATTGCAAGAAGCCTGGAGAAAGATGGTGCAGGTGGAGGAACATCAGAATTATTTTCTTTTAAGATAGCTGGTGTTAGCGGCATTGGACTTGCTCTGGACATGCTGTGACGGCTGGTACTTGTCCTGGCCACTGAGGAAGCCCTAAATTGTTCATTTTCTTGATCGATGTAGCTCACCATCTTCTGCAATTTCACAAGTCTCGAGTACGGGCCACCCTTGCTGATCAGTTCATCATGTGTACCAATTTCAGCTATCGTACCCCCATCAACCACTGCAATCTGATCAGCGTTCTTCACGGTTGAGAGCTTATGAGCTACTACCTGTCCATTTAATCAGGCCCAATGTCAAATGATTTTTCTTCAAAAAGATGCAGTGCTAGGTAATTCAAGAAGTTCTGATATGGGTTATAAAATATGAATAGTGGAATCAGTGGCAGTTTACCAGTGTTGTTCGTCCCATAGATGCTTGATCAAGTGCATGCTGTACCAACTTCTCTGATTCTGAATCAAGTGCACTTGTGGCTTCATCGAGCAAGAGTATAGCAGGGTTCTTAATTACCGCCCTTGCAATGGCAATACGCTGCTTTTGGCCACCTGATAACAATGCTCCACGCTCTCCAATCTGTGTAAGAATGGACAATAAAATATCATACATGGAATGGAATTAAGGTGGCTGAATGTTCCTTTTCTTTATTGATGCGTGTACCTTAGTCTCATATTCCTCTGGAAGCCCCCTTATGAAGTTGTGAGCATTTGCTGTCATGGCTGCTGCATAAACCTCATCCATGGTCGCATCTGGTTTGCCAAACAAGATGTTCTCTTTTATTGAAGTACCAAACAATGCATGATCTTGGCTGACTAGCCCCATTTTGCTCCTGATCCATCTGAGTTGGAGTTCTTTGATGTCAAAACCATCAATTTTGACAGTTCCTTCACTGGCATCATAGAAGCGCTGCACTAAAGCTATTGCTGTTGACTTGCCGCTGCCACTGGACCCAACCAAAGCAATAGTTTGCCCAGCAGGAATCTGGAGGTTGAAGTTTTTGAGGACTGGCATATTTGGTCTTGATGGGTACACGAAACAGACAGATTCAAATTCGAGCTCTCCCCGAATTTGGTCCAAAATGAGGCCTTTTGGGTCATCAGCATTAATCTGGGGAACACGGTTTATCCGATCAAGGATTCTTGTGGCTGCAACAGATGCCTCAGTGAAATGTTTCAGCTCAGGGAGTGCCATTCCAAGGGATCTGCAACATTCAGTAAAAAATTGTCAGTTAAGCTTCTATTTCTACATGAACAGATGTGGAGTCATCAAGTCAGAAGAAACATACAGGCCACCCAAGACGAATGAAATCCCAGCAGCATATATCCTTCCACCACTTGCTTGATGTAACATCACCAATTTGCCGCCATACCATGCGAGAAAGGCCCAAATGGCGAAAGAAAGGCCAGTGAACCCAACAGCAAGACCCTTTGCAATGCCTTGTTTGATGCCCAGCTTGATCGTCTTGTCAAGGATCGCCGTGTATTTCTGGATGATCCTTTTCTCGGCTGTGAAGGAGTAAACGGTCTTGATAGAGCCCAGAGCTTGCTCGACCAGGGAATTCGCCTTGGCATACTCGTGGCGTGACTGGCAGGACAGGTAAAGAAGGTACTTGCCGTAGATGAGCCCTGGGATTATGAGAAGCAGGACCAGAGGAAAAGAAACCAGAGCCAGCCTCCAGCAGAAATAAGTAGCAAAGGCTAATCCGGAGACGAAAACCGTAGAGTGCATCAGAAATAGAGGGACCTGTTCCAGATTTTATGGAAATCAGCTAAACATGCTGTTATTTCTCCTTGAATGATGAATCAAAACTGAATATTTCCACGCATTCATTTTTTCTGGAAGCTGGAAAAATTAGTCTTTTTTTTCCAAGTAAGGAAAGGCTAAAGAGTGTGGGTGTACGTCTAGATCATCCAAGTAGTTTATGTCCTTGTTGAGACGGATTTGTGTTATTTTCATTATAAAGCAACTTATTTCCTCCTAGGTTGGGTAATTTTTATTTCTCTCTTTTTTTTAAAAAAAAAAATATGAAACAACCTTTACTAGCCCCAGTGATGCGTCTTCAGCCTGGTGATGCATTCAGCTAACACCGGTACTGCTAAGGGTTTGTTTGGATGAGCTAGGGCTAGTTACTAGTTGAGCTAAAAATTAGCTCAAATTAGCTTAATTTGGCTAGCTAGTTGTCTAATTACTAGTTGAAGACTTAACTTTTAAAAGTTAGCTCATTTATTAGTATCTTGTTACTAAGATCATTTTTTTTTTTTGGCTAACTATGTATCAAACAAGACCCTAAGGTGGATTGTTTATTGGTCTTTTCTCTGGATAATATTTGTTTAGGATTACTCACTACTCCCACTTGTCCTAAAGATAATGACACTGTAGCTTTTGTTCAGATTCTTGTAGGTAAAGTGTCGTCTATTCTGGGACGAAGGGATCATCCTACTTTATGGAGTACCTTACGCATTTTCATTGCGTGATTTAAGCCGTATGTCAAGCAGCACCCCCGCATGGTCCTTGTTACAGTCCTGCCTACCAGGAATCCAGGTCCATGAGGACCATGTCAAAACCAAGTGAATATGGATCTAGCTTCTAGCGTTTCCATCGTTTGCCACATGGTGTAGTAGACGGATAAAATAAGACGGCAGCCTAGATTCTAGACTCCAAGGCAGATGACGGTGCCGAGGCCAAAGGTCATTTCTGATCACATGGCTTGCCATTCCGGGTCAAACTATTTGATATAGTAGGTCGCTTGCTTCTATCCTCGTGGCCAGTTCGTTTAAAAAGGGAAATTCTCTGACGGTCTATATATAACAAGGTAAGCAAACAGGTTCTCACATGTCCTAAAAAATGGCTAATCCGACAAGAGCGAAACCTCATAGGTGTTGCTGCAGGCTGGGCCAAGGCAGTCATTTGCAAATGGAGTGGATGGTTTGATTAGTCACATGGCTGAAACTGAAATATGCAGCGTACTAGTCTGGTCATTTTTTGGGGGTCTTTCTGAGTAACGAGTGACGACTGAACTACTGAAGTTAATTTCTCATTGATTGATTGAATTCAGACGATGAGGAATGGGAAGGGTTGGGGACCTTCTCGCTGAGGACCTCCTGGATGTGGGAGGCGTCCTTGGAGATGCTGTTTATGATCTCCGAGGTGGTGGCCTCCTGCGAGTCGAAGAAGCCCGCCTCCTGCCGCAGGATGGCCTGCAGGTACAGGTACCGGATCCGCAGCACCTGCCGCTCGCTCGTCCGGCTCCAGCAGTACCCTTCTGCAAACAGAAATTATACACACACACCAACACAGATGTACATGTGAGATCGATGTAGTTTGGCTCGTTTGGAAGAATGTACGAAGAACTTGCAGAAAGTTGCATTGGTACGAAACAATTTAATTCTATGAGGTCCACAGAAGAAAAATCCCACTTTCCAGTATGGGCGACATCAGTTATTTAGTTCGCTAAAAAAGATGTCTTCTTTTTGCTCTCAATCATACACTTGGGCAAGTAGCTAGGCAACCGAGTAGGGTAACATATATTAAGATACAGAAAGGGAACTGCCCAGAGATGACAGATGTCTCTTTTTGAACGCAGAAGTGTCATTAAAAATGGTAAGTACAATTAAACAATTTGCTAGTTCCTGTAAAACCAGGGGGAAAGTTCGTTCTTCATTGCAAGCAAGCAGGTTCTGAGAAACAGCATGTGTACGGTGAGTGATGTGCATGAATAATAGGGCCAGGTGTGGGTGTGGCGAGCTGAAGTTACCCATGAACGCCACCGCCAGGACCGCGAACGCCAGGTAGACGAAATTCAGGCACGACTGCATCAATCATCACCGGAAAAGGAGACAAACAAAAAGGTGAACAAATAATACACAGGTACTGAAAAATGCACACAGACGACGATGTTGAGCACGGTTCGGAGTCGTCGACGACGATACTTGTCGCCGGTACAGTACAGGTAATGCACGGCACACGAACACGACGAACCTTCTCCACCTCGTGCATGAACTGCGCGCTCTTGGCGCCGCCGCCGCCGGCGGTCTGGGCGCCCCCGTACCCGAGCGCGTTCATCACGTCGCTGGCGAAGATGAGCAGCAGGTTGGTGGAGCACCCGTCGCCGATGGCCCCCAGCGTGCCCAGGGCCATGAGCACGACGTCCACCCGGTCCGCGAACCGGAACATGCCGCGGATGCTCATCGGCCGCTCGCCGCCGCCGCCGCCCGCTGGGGCAGGAGCACTCATCTCCTTCTCTCCTGCTCGCCTCTCTATTGCAATCTGGAGCCTGACAAGGAGAGAGATGGCAGCCGGAGCAAAGCAATGCTTGTGGAGTTGTGGGCGAGCTACCGATCCCAGCTCGATCGTTCTGTTGTGTGATTTGGCACCGGGGCTTTATATAGCTGAGCCCTGAGCTGAGTGTGCACCAACTCGCGCGTGTGTTTGAGTAAATTTCCTCGCTTTTATT
The DNA here is from genome assembly GCA_015847255.1 of Hyparrhenia diplandra. Taxonomy (NCBI): domain Eukaryota; kingdom Viridiplantae; phylum Streptophyta; class Magnoliopsida; order Poales; family Poaceae; genus Hyparrhenia; species Hyparrhenia diplandra. The sequence goes on from JADLZK010007808.1 coordinate 337,221, forward strand.
ATTAGGGGTTGCATGATGAGGGGGCATGCACACATCACATTGCAACAGAGTAGTGAGGAGTTGGAATTCAGCATGTGTGGTGTGGAGGACAAAGCTGTGCTGCAACTTACATGCTCATTGGCTCTTCCTTATTATCTTTTCTTTTGTATATAATATACTAAATAAATAAATTGTAGTGCTATTGGATCTTTGGTGATGTGGTGGTTGTCTGTCAGTTTAATATTACAAGTGTTTTTCCTTTTTCTTTTGATTTACAGTGCTGGGCTACGCTTTTAAATTGCTTAAATTATCTTGTCATGCAATAGCCTTTTTCAGGCCAATTGGGCCTATGTATGTATATTAATGTAATGTAATGGTACTTGCTTCGACCACAAGGTTTTTAAAGCCAAACTGCATGTGTTAAATTTGCACATCAATAGATTTTGAAAACATGATTGACCTCACTAGATTTGTTATGATAATTGTTTCACAATATATATTCCCTCTGTTTTTACTTCGCTAATAGAAAAGACATTCGATTCAACACATTAGTCTTGGCTAGAGTTGAACCTGGGACTAATGCGTGAACATTAGTCCTAAGTTTAAGTTTTATGGGCGTTCAAGGACATTTACTCTCGGTTGGTAGCATCATCCCGAACTAAAGGATCTACATTAGTCTCGGTTGATGTTACTAACATGGACTAAGAGCCTTGAGGCATTAGTCCTTGTTGGTAACACTAACCAAGGCTAAAGGTCCTCCATGTGTTCCCGTCCAAAATCACATATGTTGTGTAGGTGCAGCGCAAAGTTACACGTGAGATAATACATGAGGTCTTGGATTTTATAAGTTCCACGACTCACATTATTTTTTAGCCTTATAGACCCTTTAGTCCTGGTTAGGCAAGCAGGACTAAAGGACCATGACCTTAGTCTCAGATTCCTTAATTAGTCCCTGTTGGGAAATCGGATCTAAATCTCTCCTTATCAACTTAAGTTTTGGGAAAGCTTTTGGGTTGAACTGGTCGGTGCATATAACTCAATACCACGAAAGATTTAAAGGCGAGGATGTGCTACCTGTAATAGTATGAGCTATCATGTCATTTGCAAATCGCAGTGTAATGATGATGCTGCGATCTAGTAGGCTAATCACAAAAGGCTGGCACTGAAAAGCTATCGCAGCTAGCAGGGATCCTAATGGAAGCGCTTTCCGTTCACCTGACAAAGAAAATACTTTAACCGCATTTGCATCTTTAACCAACCCACTAATCGATTACTACTTGTCTCATGGCAGCTCATCATCGAGCTCCAAGTTTCAACACATGATGTGCGTCGAAAGCAACCGTTAGCTCCTTTTAATTTGCCTTCTGCCAGGGACACTACATCAGCTATATATATTTTCTCTGGGCGGAGCTAGAATATTCCTTTGATGCAAAAGACATTAGCTTAGTACGAGTGAAGTGGTACACAGGTCAGTACTCAGTACTAGTATTAAAACTCATCCAATAGGAAAAGCTACTTTTCTCGTCGTTTTGCACGCTCGAATTCAGTGTTTGAATGAAGTATGTACCTAGATAGCTAAGTAGCTAGTCAACCTGAGTAGATTATTGTGTTGTTGCATTGCTCACACATGCATCATTGACCTAGTTGCTTTGAGAATCTTAGCGAAGATCTATATATCACAATTTAAACATTTTTTTTTCAAAAGCGAGCACATTGTGCCCGTATTCTATTAAGGGAAGCGAGAGTTTTATACGTTGTGCACTTTAGCCAACATAGTTGGCCACCGTGCACAAAGACACACATACAAACATCGCCGGCTCAAACGGCGCTGCAGAGAGGGTGTGCTAAAGAAAGAAACTATTGTGCGATAGGGAGAAGTGAGGTATCTACTGATAGTGTTGCACCAGTGCCAGCAGAAACTCGAGGTCCTTGAAGCCCGCTGCCGCCCACCCTTGCGCCTCGTCCTTGATGTGGCTGACAAGCTATGCTGCCGATCTAGAGACGCTGTCGAAAGTCCTTTTGTTCCTCTCTTTCCACACCTCCCACGACACGAGCAGTACCAGTGAGTCAAAGCCTTTCCCTGAACGGTTTTGTGACTAGGCGCCTGGAACGCAGCCACCAACGTACCATGGTGTCATTCGAATCGGGGCAAAGGTGGCCCAGGCTGGCGAGACGAAGTAGACGGTGCCAGACCTCCCTGCTGTAGACACACGAAGCAAGTAGGTGGTCTGAGGTTTCCGGTAGCTATAGGCACAAGGCACAGTCTGCGCTCTGCTGAAGGCCGTGTCGCATGCGCCTCTCTGCGGTCCACAGCCTTCCGTGAAGCCCCAGCCAGAAGAAGAACTTCACCTTAGATGGCGCCTTGGTACGCCACAGCTCTTTGGCACCCAACAGGACAGTAGAGCCCACGAAGAAGGCGTTGTAAGCCAACGCCGTGGTGTATTGTCCCGAAGCCGTCCGCCTCCAAATGAATTGGTCCTCCACCCCGGGCTAAAGCGTGACCCCTTGCAACTTGTCCCAAAGCTCCGGGTACTCGACGAGAACGGCCATGCTATACGCAGAGACGATGTCCTGAATCCAGCGATCATCCTGCAAAGCATCTCTGACTGAGTGTTTTCGTCTCCTTGCTCCAACACCCCGGAAAAGGTTTGGCGCCGTCCTGCAGATAGCTCCATCAGGCAACCATGCATCAGTCGAGAACATGGTACGTGCGCCGTCCCCCATGATCACCGAAACGGATGCCGCGAACATCCTGTCCATCTTGCGCTCTGGCCGCGCCGGGAGCAAGGCGCTTGGCGAGTCTAGTGATGTGCGACAAATCCACTCCCATCGCAGCCTCAGCGCATAGCCAAGAATGGCGAGGTCTGGCAGCCCGAGGCCCCCTCGATCCCGAGGGGAGCAGACAATTGGCCACGCGACACGGCACTTGCCGGAAGCCACCGTTTCAGCACCAGCCCAGATAAACGTCCTCCGATACTTGTCGATCTGCTCGATCGCCCACAATTTAAACATCTAGTAAACCACTTTTACATCCATGACTAAACTAATTTCTTATTGTGTTGTTAGGCATTGTAGTGGTTACCAGTAGTACTAATATATTTTTATTAGGACGTACGGAGGTCTTGGGATGGATGATGCTCCATCAATAACTTCACCGTGTTCGATCAATGAGAAAAACGTTGTATGCGTTCCATCACACCAGGTCACTATAACCGCGTATTTTGTTTTTAATACTATTCTAGGACCTGGGACTATACTATATATATATACCGTCGATCCGGTATGTAAGTTATTTTATTAAGGCGAAAGGGTCAAGGGTATATGGTGTATTGCATGCCGTCTCATTTTGTACGAGTAGCACTACTGAACTTCCTCCTCGACATATATGGGTCTATACAAGAATTTTACGTGTATACCATATATTTACACAAAACTGTTATTATAAATGCAACAAAAATTAATAATAAGAAAACAAAAAGTTAAATAAGACACTAGATGTAACATGTGAGCAGTGCTTGACCTTCCGTCCTGGATGACGTTGTTCAATGTTTTTTTTGGGTGCACCAGATTATACAACATCTGTAGAGAATATTCCAAGCATCTGGATTTTTTCTCGAATACGCAAAAGACTTGCACATCTTTGTATTTAAGAGAAGAGTTTTTACATCAACGTTTTGCGCTGCCGCGCTTTCGCGCGTTCCGGGAGTTAGGATATTACATTATGCGCCACTCCCAAACCTTTCTTTCTAAGCGGATTACTCACGGATTAGACAACCTAAATTGCGCCCACTAGCACGAATCCATGGATAGGCGGTGGCGCTCATCGGCGGCGCGCGCCGCCACGGGGACTGCCAAGGGCGTGCGAGGTCGAGGAAGAGCTCCCGTAACGACTCGCAATCCGCGACCGCGGGGTCGTCGCCGAGCATGGCCTCAGAATAACCCAGATTTTTGCCACACTAAAAATCCCAACTTTCAATTTTTTTTTTTTTTGAAACAAGCCATGCAATGGTGTATTGCATGTAGAGAAACCCTCCTAGTTGCACAAGTAGCACCTAATCATGTTTATTTATGTTGAGCATCATTGCATTTTAATCACCATGTTTGAGTTGGCTCTTTTATGATTTTATGTGATGCTTAATAAAATCAACAAGTCTTTTAATTTAAACTTGTTTTGTTGCCAACCCAATGGAAATGGTGTACCAAACTTCCCAAGGACCCTAGGATGCCCTAAGGGTAATTGCATGCTTGGCAACACATGCAATTACATATAGATGCCCATGGTTTAAATAGAAATTCTCCGAAAAGAGGAAGAGAGGGGCCGGCCAAGGCCCAACCCCGAGAAACTCGCGGTTGGGCGCCGATCCCTGCAAGCACCAACATAGATATCGACTTTTCGCCGCCCTTTTCCCTCAGGCACGGGTGGGACCCGGACCCCACCTGTCATCTTTTCCCCCCTTCCTCCCGCCCCGAGGTGGAACATGGTACGTGCGCCCGCCTCGCCCCCATGATCCCTGCCGTTGGCTTGACGCCAAGAAGCTCACCTTTAACGCCAAAAACGCGAGAACGGTAGCCGCGAACATCTTGTCCATCTTGCGCTCTGGCCGAGGAAGAGACACGCCGCCTAAAGCATTCTGCGCCGCCCCCATCCGATATAAAACCCACCCCGGGGTGCTAGGGTTTTGCCATGTGCGTGGCGCTCCCCGAGGCCGCATCGCAGCAAAGGCGCATAGCCAAGAATGGCGCAGGTCTGGCCAGCGCCTCGAGCCCCCTCGATCCCGCCACGGGAGGGAGCAGACAATGGCCACGCGACACGGCACTTGCCGGAAGCCACCGTTTCAGCACACCAGCCCAGATAAACGTCCTCCGATACTTGTCGATCTGCTCGATCGCCCACAATGCTTAAACATCTAGTAAACCACTTTTACATCCATGACTAAACTAATTTTCTTATTGTGTTGTTAGGCATTGTAGTGGTTACCAGTAGTACTAATATATTTTTATTAGGACGTACGGAGGTCTTAAGGATGGATGCCCATACGCCGCCCTACGGCCCATGTCAATATGCCCCCGCCCATCCGGCCCCTCGGGCCCATTCGTTTGACCGTTCAATATGGCGAGAAAAATTGAAACCGTGGGACCCGCGTGATGCCGACGTCATCCGGCCCCATGTCACCAACCAAACCCGGTGCCGACGTCATGCCGACCGTGTTAAACGTATTTTGTTTTCCAATTTTAAAATGTTTTAGACTTTGAAAATTCATAGAAAATTCATACGATTTCGTAAAAATATGAAACCGGTGTCCAAATTTTTCTAAAATCTTCCCTACGACGAAAGTGATTTTGGATCTTCGATTTTGCATTTGCTTCTTTGTGATATTCCAAATGGTTGCTAATCGCAACCATTTCGCTACGCTACGGAGGAGAGCGGGAGGACCGTGACGATACGGTGCCATGTCCCACCCAACCTCATAGCACCTATTAGTCATATCATATAGATTGCTAGCGCTTTATTCCTGTTGCAATGCTTTTGCCGCTAGGTTGCATGGTTGAGCCACATACCTTGACGCAACCTATCTCCCGCACACCGCTTATAGTCTAGCGCTCATATACTAATATTGCTTTGCATTATATCACTTACGTGTTTATATATATGGAGTAGGGTATATGTGAGTTGGATGGGGGGAAGTCGTCTAGACTTGGGTGTGTGGTGCCGAATCTCAGAGATCTTGCTTAGGGGGATACAGTAGTTTCTATCCTACGTGGGCGGGTAACTTGTTCGGTTACTTCTCTCTCAGTAGAGACATCGAGTGTGGTTTGGTGGGGACTAGTACAAAGGTACAGGATTTTACCGAGTGAGAGCTTGAGGCTAGTTGAGCCTTGTGTGGAGATGAGATGGTTTGGGGATGTTGGGTTGGAGTTAATATGTGTTAAGATATTATTATAAACTTGATTCATTCATGCATAGGAAACTTACCATAATAGGCCTTTTGTTATACCATACATGCATCCAGTTCCACAAAGCTTGCATAGGGTGGGGAAAGACACAAGATGATAAAACGATTAGGTGATGAGTCGGTTTGAAGGCCTTCCGGGAGTCTGGATGACGAGTTGTTCCCGCCATGTGTTTTTATTGGTTGATTGCCGTGTGGCGATGTAATAAAGTTCTAAACCTCTCTTTATGCTTTTGAACGAAGTGTTGTAATTGGTATTATTTGTAATTCGAGTAATGTGATGGGATGATCCCTGAGACTATCACTATATTCGTATTTTCGTGAATTTCCCTTCGTGGAAATTTGGGGATGTTACAGATTGGTATCAAGAGCCACGCTTGACCTTAGGTGGAGACCCCTAGGAGAAAAACACTAGTGTAGGAAAACTTTTTTCCTTCTCGGTTATATTGCATTTCTTTATGCAAGGCTTATCTTTATCTTTGCTAACCCATCTAATACAACCCATGGTTTTAAAGTTTGTTCGACCACCCCTTGGACGTCACGACCGGTCGTGGTGCCTCTTTGACCGGTTCCAAGCACGGGGGATTCGCAGAGGTCCCGAGGATGGTCCTCAACGAGCTTGGCGTGCCACGCCGAGCATCCAAGACGCCGTGGAGGGAGACCCGGACCGGGAGGGAGTCTGCAGGGGTACACCATTGGTGTGGCTCGCGTTCCCGGCCACGGGCACACCAAACTTCCGATTCGACGCCAAGATCGGCGTAGGAGTGCAGCAGATCTCCCGGCGCCCTTGGCCAGCGTCTTTGGCGGAGTCCTGGGAGCACTTGGCGGGTACCCCCTTCCGGCCGCCCTGGCTGGACCTCAGCAGGGACCGGGATACGGTGCGCGGAGATCCTTGCCGCTCCACGGGAGAGCCCTGGGCGCTCGGTGTGCGGTCTTGGCCTCCCGCCAACGACGCGTACATCATGGAGGGGGAGGAGCGCGTCAACGACTACCGCAGCATGGTCATCAACGCCCAGGAAGACCAACACAGGGCCAGGAAGGAGGTCAAGGAGTGGGAGCGCACCTACCACAACACCTACGGCAACACCCGCATCAAGGAGGAGAGCTACCGCTACGAGCTCGAGGAGAAGGAGGGTGAGCTCGGTAATCTTGGTGGATCGGCTCCTGACGACGGAGCATTCCTTGGACTACACCGCCAAGAACCTTGAGCCGGGAGGCGGACATAAGGACTTGAGGCGCCTGCTCATCTTCATGGAGCAGCGCAGGCGAAGATCCGGAAGAATGGCGCGACCCAAAAGGACATCGCGTACAAGCTACTTGGGGAGATGGAGAGAGAGAAGGAGCGTGCCAAGCACAACGGCGGGCACCTTGCCGTGGCCCCCGAAGGGAGATTGAAGTCCCGAAGGACCACTGACTCCGCACCCTCGAGGCTTGGAGACTCGGACGCCGATCGCGTGAAGGTCTTGCCCAACCTCCGCCACAAGCCATCGCAAGGAGACCCTGCGCGGGTGCACCCTCCCGCCCTGGACCTATCAGCTTGGCCACCGAGGGCTTCAGGGTTTGTGGGACTATTGAGCTCGCTCGTGCTCGCTACCTTGCACGAGATGGAGGGGAGAGAGAGCAGCCGACCACCTACCTTTAGAGGCTAGTCCTTTACCGTTTATCGTAGTAGTAGTGTCCCTATGGTGACGTGGATTAGACCCCTATCGTAGATGTAGTAGCACCATGATCCTCGCGTGGATCCGGACTCTTTATCATCCTTTGAGTAGACATGACCCACTTTTTGAGCCTACCTGCGTGTAGTGCCGTTCTACGCTACCCTGATCTAGTACGATTGTCATGTAACTCAACTCTTGTGATGACTGATTCGAGTCTTTATGCATTTTATGGGTCTTATTGCATCTTTTGCTTGAGTGTACTTTAGTTGTTTTTACAAGTTTAAATTGATTAATGTTTATGCAACTAAAGCTAATGGATCTTGCACTCGACGCGTTTTACCCTGTTCCAGCTTTTCAACCATGTCAGGCCGCTCCAACCGCCTCCGCAACCTCTCACCGTCTCCCGCCAGGTTGGGCCGCGGATGGGGACGCCAGGGAAGGCGTGGGGAGGCCGTCTCTTCGACGAGGCCCCCCGTGATGAGCCGCCTCCTCGTGTGCCTACCCCCGGTTTGGTTGGAGGAGGAGCCCCCAGGGGAGGACTCGTTGGAGGAGGACCACCACCTATGGGAGGCCGGGGTGGAGGTGGCGGGGGTGGAGGTTGGGCGAGGAGGTGATGACCTACCGCCGCCACCCCTGGCCCCGGGGCGATGTGATGGCCCGTTTGATCGAATCGTTGAGAGGATGGCGACAAAGCATGGGCAATGGGGATGAACGTGATTTGAACGCTTCATGAAGCCGAGGCCGCCTACCTTGAGGACCGGCCGGTGACCCGGTCGCCGCCCGACCGGCCGAGGGAGATCGAGAAGGCGCTCGACCGACCACTTGCTCCGATGAATTCGCCACCTAAAGCTCATGATTGGGAAAAGCACGCGGAACGACCGTGGAGGCCTACGACTACCTTTGGGGCGACCGTTGAGGTGTTCCGTAGTACCACATCTCGAGGGTGCCATAAAGTTCCGTGACCTCCAGGGGAGACAAGATCAGTACTCGGCCCACTTCACCGTCTTCCGAGGTACGCCCCAAAGAGGCCAACACCAACGAGCGCAGAAGATTCGCTCCGCGAGGGTTTGAACCACCGCATCAAGTGCAAGCTCCGGCCACTCACCCGCAAACCTCCGGGAGATGATAAACAAGCTCCACGTAGATTGAGAAAGATCTAGATTGAAGGGGTGATGCCTTCTCCAACCGCAAGAAGAGAGTGATGAAAAACTTGGGGCTCCGGCCTCTCGTCTTTGGGTGCCCAGGGGCGGGGGATGGCGGTTCCTACTCCAACAACCAAGGCCGACTGTCTTACCCCCGGCCGTGGAGGAACACCACGTCTACCCCCACCGGTGGTGTGACTCTCACGTGCTACGCTTTTGGCCAGGCCGGTCACAAGGCCGTGGATCCGCCCTAACCGCGCCCCCGCTCATGAGGTGCGAGTGCGCACCCGCCTTGCAAGACTCCGTGCAAGACTCGGCGGGCTCCACCCGCGGGACGCCCTCTTTACCGAGGATGCTCAGCTGCCCCGACGTCGTCGATTTACGGTATGTTTATAGTGCATGGAGTAAGAGCATCGGTTCTTGTTGATTCAGGAGCTACATATTCATATGTATCGCCTAGCTTTGCATTGAAGCACCTTTCCGGTCATGCCACGCCGGGGAAGCTATTCACACTACCTCACCTCTAGGTCACTTCACTAGCACCCGCATATGTAAGAGAGTGACAATTGCCATTGAGGGATACCCATTTCTAGCCAACCTCACTCTTCTACCCTCCATGAGCCTAGATGTAATCCTAGGGATGGATTGGTTAACCCGGCATAGGGGAGTGATATCCTGAAACCCGGATACATTGAGATCACCCACCCCGCCGGTCACGTAATCCGCCGCCTACCACACCAAGGTAGCATTCTATCTGCGCCCTAGAAGCCAAAACCCTAGAAGAGGTACCCGTAGTGTGTGAGTCCATGTGTTTTGCCGGGCATGCCACCGTGATCGGGATGTAGAGTTTGTGATCGAAGTCATTTGCGTGAGGGGGGGCCCATTGCTAAGCGGCCCTATCGAATGGCGATTGACGAAATGAATGAGCTCAAGAAACAGTTGAAGGAGTTGGCGTAACAAGGGCTTTATCGGATATATGCATCACCTTGGGGTTCACCATTTGTTTTGTCGAAAAGAAGGATGATACTCGAGGATGTGTGTAGACTACCGCAACGAATCTTTGTCACTATCAAGAACAAGTATCCCCGAGGATAGATGATTTGCTTGATCGGGTTCGCGTAATGCCAAGTATTTCTCCAAGATTGACCTTGGTCAAAGCTATCATCGAGATGAAGATTAGGCGAAGATATTCCAAAGACTGCGTTCGTGACTAGATATGGTCGTATATGAGTTCAAAGTAGTGTCGTTCGGGCTCACCAATGCCCCGGCCTACTTCATGAACATGATGAACAAAGTCTTTATGGATGAACTCGACAAGTTCTTGGTGGTGTTCACATCGATCTATTCCGCCACCAAAGAAGAGCATGAGCAACATTTGAGAATCGTGCTCGAAAAGCCGAGACAACACCCGGCTCTATGGCAAGTTCGGCAAGTGTGAGTTTTGGCTTGAAGAAGTTGCTTTCCTAGGCCACACTCTCACGGCCGAAGGAGTAGTAGTGGACCCGGCCCAAGATTGAGACCGCCTTGTTAGACCACTCAAGCGTGATCGATGTCGAGTTTCTTGGGACGATTCATCGAGAATTTCTTCAAGATTGCAAGACCCATGACCAATTTATCAAGAAGACGAAAGCATTTGAGTGGACACTGAAAGTGTGAGAAAAGCTTCCTGACTCGAAGGAGAAACTCACCACCACACACGTGCTAGCACTACCGATATTCAGCAGGACTTTGTAGTCTATTGTGATGCTTCCGCAGGGGATTGGGATGTGTTACGATGCGAGAATGGGAAGGTCATTGCTTATGCCTCTCTCGTCGGTTGAAAGAGCACGAACAGCGCTACCCGACCCATGATCTTGAGTTGGCCGCCGTTAGCATGCCCTCAAGATATGGAGACACTATCCGATCGGGAATAAGTGTGACATCTACACCGATCACAAGAGCCCAAGTACTTTTTCACTCGGGATCTCGAACATGAGACAGAGATGGCTTGAGCTGATCAAAGACTATGACCTAGAGATACACTATCATCCGGGAAGGCAAATGTAGTCGCAGATGCCCCGAAGTCGCAAGAGCAATTGCCATGCTCTAATGCCTCAAGATCGACGGAGAGATAGAGAAGCACCCGGCTTGTGATTTACCATCGGGAAGTTGAATGAGCTTCGTGTCCAAGACACCTTGGGTGATGTAAACCCTCATGCCCTCGAAATCCAATACTTCCATGAAGTGATGAAGAGGGGCAAGTGTAAGGATTACCATGTCGATGAACAGGGGACAGTCATGTACAAGGACCAAATTTGCGTACCTTCTGACTCCGCCTTGCGCAACGAGATCCTATCTGAGGGCCACGACTCTAAGTATTGCATTCATCCGGGCAGTACCAAGATGTATGCCGTCTGAAGAAACATTTTTGGTGGATCAACATGAAGGCGGATATTGCGGTCATGTGGCTCGTTGCGACATTTGCAACCGAGTCAAGGCCGAGCATCAAAGGCTCGTAGGGTTACTCCGACCACTAGCCGTGCCACAATGGAAATGGGAGGAAGTCTCCATGGACTTCATCAATGGGTTGCCCACCTCACCAAAAGGCAACGACTCTATCTGGGTAATTGTGGATCGTTTGACCAAGGTAGCCCACTTCATTCCTGTGAAGACACGATTCAAATATGAGGAGCTTTGACTTGTACATTTTTCACGTTCTTCGTTACCGGTGCCCCCTCTCACATTGTATCTGATCGGGGTACCCAATTCACCAACCGATTCTGGAAAGCCTTTCAGGAAGCCATGGGAACCACACTAGATTACAGCACAGCCTATCATCCAGAGACCGATGGTCAGACTGAAAGAGTGAACCAGATTCTCGAAGACATGCTTCGAGCCTGTGCTCTGAAATATGGAGGCAGTTGGGAGAAGAGCCTACCACACGCAGAGTTCTCTTACAACAACAGCTATCAGTCTAGCATCAAGATGTCGCCGTTTGAAGCCCTGTATGGCAGAGCTTGCAGAACCCCGCTGATGTGGTCACAGGTTGGGGAGAGACCATTCTTTGGCCCCGACAAGATCAAAGAGGCCGAAGAAGGTGTTGCACAAGTCAGGGAAAATCTGAGGATCGCCCAGAGCCGGCAGAAAAGCTATGCTGACAAGAGAAGAAAGGACATCGAGTTCGCAGTTGGGGACTTTGTATACCTCAAGGTGTCCCCGCTTCGAAACACCGTCAGATTCCACCTAAAGGGCAAGTTGGCCCCGAGATATGTTGGCCCCTACCGTATTTGCAAAAGGATTGGCAAGTTAGCATATAGAGTGGAGCTCCCCACTGAGCTAACAGGGATTCATCCAGTGTTCCACGTATCACAGCTGCGCAGATGTTTGAGAGTGCCTGAGGAGCAGATCCCAGCAGCTGCCGTAGACCTTCAGGGGAACCTGGAATACCTAGAGCACCCAATCCGTATTCTCGACACAGCCACCAAAGACACTAGGAGCAAGACTATTTATATGTGTAAAGTTCAGTGGAGTAACCACACAGAGAGGGAAGCAACCTGGGAGAAAGAATAACTTCGTTTGCACTACCCTTACCTATTTGAGAGGTATGTATAACCTAAATCTCGAGGTCGAGATTCCAATGAGGGGGTAGGATCAGAACAACCCGCATTTTTGCCACAACTAAAATCCCAACTTTCAAAAATTTTTTTCGAAACAAGCCATGCAATGGTGTATTGCATGTAGAGAAACCCTCCTAGTTGCACAAGTAGCACCTAATCATGTTTATTTATGTTGAGCATCATTGCATTTTAATCACCATGTTTGAGTTGGCTCTTTTATGATTTTATGTGATGCTTAATAAAATCAACAAGTCTTTTAATTTAAACTTGTTTTGTTGCCAACCCAATGGAAATGGTGTACCAAACTTCCCAAGGACCCTAGGATGCCCTAAGGGTAATTGCATGCTTGGCAACACATGCAATTACATATAGATGCCCATGGTTTAAATAGAAATTAGAAATGGAAATAGAAAAGGAAAAAAAAAAAGACGAAAAAGAGGAAGAGAGGGGGGAAACCGCCTTTTGACCCAACTAGCCCAGCCGCCCAAGCGGGCCGACTCCACTCGCACGGCCGTGGGCCGGCCCAAAGATCCAATCCAGCGCCGCACCAACATAACCGAGGGGCGTATCGACTTTTTCGCCGCCCTTTTCCCTCAACGTGACCCCGACGGGTGGGACCGGTTGTCATCTTTTTTCCCCTTCCTCCCTCCTCTCTCGAGGGGGAAAAGGGGGAAAGGAGGGGGCTCCGCCTGGCGCGTCCGTCCCGGCAGCGGCGTCCGCCTCGCCTATTTTACGCGCCAAGCCACCCCGCCCCCGTTCGCCGTTGGCTCCCAAGAAGCTCACCTTACCCGCACGGACGCCCAAAACGCCGAAGCGGGGTAAAGCGCGCCGCGCCGACACTCCGGCCGCCCGCCCACCGTTCGCGCTTTCGGCGAGGACGTCGCCCAATTAATCCGCGACCAAGCATTCAAACGCCTCGCCGTGCGCTCGATCCGATCGCCGCCCCTATGCACCCCGGTGCTAGGGGTTTCAACCACCCAGCGCCCGCCATCTCGGTGGCAATCCCAATCGTCCGCTCGATCGCCCGGTAGAAGGAGGAGAAGGGGGAAGGAAAGGGGAAGAAGGAGGCGGGGAAGATGAGCGCCGTTCGTCGTTCTTGCCACACGGGCGCGGAGCGATCGCGAGCCGAGGCGAGGAGAACCGCAAGCCGACGCCCGCAAAGCCGCTGCTGCTGCCGATCCACTCCACCGGACCACGCCCCGGCCGCTAAGACCTAAGGTGAGACTTATTGTGGCGCCCGCGCTCACCCGACCGCCGCCCGCGTTCCGGCTCACTTGTATGCACACATAGGTGGAGAAAACCGCCTTCGGCCGAACGCCGTTGCGGCGCGCCGCCAGTCACCATCCATGGCGCCGGCCAGCGTTCGATGAGCGCCGGCGGGGCCCGAGTCCTTGACGCCCCGGAGCCGCCGTCAGAGTAGGAAAAGGCCACCCTTTGGCGAGACGAGGCACCATGCCCGGGCTTCGCCGCCGGCGCCGCCCCGCGCGTTCCACACAACTCCGTCGCCTCGTTGGACGGATTGGCCGTCGAGGTGCGCCACGGGAGAAGCCGTCTTTGGATGGCGCCTTGGCCATTCGGCTGGCGCGGCCGCCATACCGCCCCGCTGGTTTTGGTCGCGTGGTGGCGCTATCGCGCCTCATAACCAGCGAGCGGGGAGGCTGGAGGCGAGGGCTTTCCTCGTCCATGGCCGCGAGCCGCCGCCGCCGTCGGCATACCCTTGCCGGGCGTCGCCCCTGGCCGGTGCCGCAGCTGAGGGTGTCTCCGGAGCCGAATCACCCGGGAGGCCTCTCGCCAAATGCGCCGCCATGCCGCAGCGCCCGCCGCCTCTTGGCCTACTGCCGTGATGCCCCTCGGGAGCACGACCCGCGTCGCCGGAGACGGTTTGCCGCCGTCCGCCACGGCCGAGCCAGGGCCGCGCGGCGAGTTGGGGAAGGAAGGGGAAGGGGGCCGCGCCCGGGCACCGTGAACCCGAAGCGGGAGGAGAAGGTCCTGGGTCCACCATCCGCACGGTGGTCCATAGGGCGAGTCCACCGCGAACCGCACAAGACAAATCAACCAACGCGACCGAGCGACCCGATAGGGAGCCCCTGTGTGCCGCGTGGCACGAAGTCACCGCCGACACGTGTCTGGGCCAGCCCGGCCCATCCGGCCCATACTCGGCCCTTGTCCAGCCCATCGGCCCGCCTCGGGCCCGGTCCGAGCCCGTTTGACCGTTGACCCGATCAACGCCGGCGTCATGCCGACGTCGGCCAGGACCCTTTGTCGGGCCGAGAAACCGTGGGACCCGCGTGACGTCATGCCGACGTCATCCGCCCACATGTCGCCCGAGAACCAAACCCGGTGCCGACGTCATGCCGACGTCAAGACAGACCAACCGTAAAACCGCCACTTGTCGGCCCCTGGCTTAAACCCCCGTTTTTCGAAAATGTTTTAGACTTTGAAAATTCATAGAAAATTCATACGATTTGAGAAAAATATGAAACCGGTGTCCAAATTTTTCTAAAATCTTCCTCTACGTCATAGGCTTGTGCCTGAGTGATTTTGGATCTTCGATTTTGCATTTGCTTCTTTGTGATATTCCAAATGGTTGCTAATCGCAACCATTTCGCTACGTTCCGCAGACTCGGAGGAGAGCCAGGAGGACCGTGACGATCGCGACTTCGACCCGGAGCTGAGTGATCGCACAGGTGCCATGTCCCACCCAACCTCATAGCACCTATTAGTCATATCATATAGATTGCTAGCGCTTTATTTCCTGTTGCAATGCTTTTGCTGCTAGGTTGCATGGTAGAAATATTGCTGAGCCACATACCTTGACGCAACCTATCTCACGCACACACCTTATAGTCTAGACTCGCGCTCATATACTAATATTGCTTTGCATTATATCACTTACGTGTTTATATATATGGAGCCGGGTATATGAGCCGGACGGTTGAGTTGGATCCCAGTGGGGGAAGTTTTCTGTCTAGACTTGGGTGTGTGGTGAGGGTCGAGTCGACCAAGCAGGAATACACGACGAGTCGCAGAGACCAGTCTTGCCGGGGATACTTCTGGGCGTCCCCGTTTCTATCCTACCTGTGGCGGGTAACTTGTACGGTTACTTCTCTCTCCGAGTAGAGAGGGTGTTTGCTTTCTTCCCTCGAGTGTGGTTTGGTGGGGACGTATCACGGCTGAGAGCCCGGAGTGGCTGAGAGCCGGTTAGGCAAGGCACAGGAGCAGGGCTGCCTTGTCGACCTGAGTGAGAGCTTGAGGCTAGTTGAGCCTTGTGTGGAGATGAGATGGTTTGGGGGATGTTGGGTTGGAGTTAATATGTGTTAAGATATTATTATAAACTTGATTCATTCATGCATAGGAAACTACAGCCATAATAGGCCTTTTGTTATACCATACATGCATCCAGTTCCACAAAGCTTGCGCATAGGGTGGGGAACCCGGCGGTACAATTCATCGATAAAGCTGTGATTAGGTGATGAGTCGGACTTCAGTGAAGGCGAGTGGGAGGACTGAGATCGGGAGTCTCGTTGCTACGCTCAAGCTGAGATGTCGTCGCTTCCGCCATGAGACGCTGTTCCTTTATGCTTCGTGCTAGTTGATTCCGCCGTGTGGCGATGTAATAAAGTTCTAAACCTCTCTTTATGCTTTTGAACGAAGTGTTGTAATTGGTATTCGACTGTAATTCGAGTAATGTGATGGGATGATCCTCGGAGACTATCACTATATTCGTATTTACGTGAATTTCCCTTCGTGGAAATTTGGGGATGTTACAGCCTCATACTCCAGCTTGGCGTACCAAGCATCTGGATGGTTGTCTTGGATGGATTGTTCCACTTTGGCAACCAAACGTTGGCCAGGTGGGCCCCAGCTGGCTATCCCGGACGAAATGGTGCATGTATGGTTTCTTATGCTTGCGTTTGGTCTAGATCATGGATGGGATGGTCAGTTTCTTAAGCTTGAGTTTGGTCTGGATCATGGATGAGATGGTCAGGCATGCACCGCCGCATCCAGGATAGCCAGCTGGGGCCCACCTACCCAACGTTTGGTTGCCAAACTGGTATGATATTTTTAGAATGGAGCCTAGCTCATTTGGTTAAGTTTCTTGTGGTGCAACCTGGGCCTTGTTTAGTTACACACAGAATTCAAAATGTTAAAATTCGAACTCCTGTAGCATTTTCATTTGTATTTGGTAAATATTGTCGAATCATGGACTAACTAGGCTTAAAAGATTCGTCTCGTGATTTACAACCAAACTGTGCAACTAGTTATTTTTTTTACCTACATTTACTGCTCCATGCATGTGTCTCTAGATTGATGTGATTGAGAGAGAGTGAAAAAACTTGGAACTTTGAGGGGAACTAAACAAGGCCATGCTTACCCCCTTGTTCAAGTCCTCGACTTGGCACAGATGTTCGTGCTTTCATGAATTTATTCTAGGATTTAACGACGTTGTTCCTTCAGTGGTAGGCGTTGTTGACGGTGAAGCGCCTTTGGTGACTTCATCAATCTTGAGATTTGTTGTCACGGTCTTTCAGAGGTGTTCATAGGAGTAGGTTCTTACGTACATGTTTTTGTAGGGTTCAATCTTGGATGGATCGGTCCATTTTGGCAACCAAACTTTGGGCAGGTGGGGCCCATTTGGCTATCCCGGACACAATGGTGTTGGGTAATGCTGTATATATACAAAAACATTTTTAAGAGAACCTCGCAGCAACGCGGGGTATATATTTAGTTATTAATTATAGTGGATGAAACAAACTTTAATATTTGTTCTAATGACATAGCAAGTTTACAATCCGGATAGGGCACAATCTCCGTGACTGCTGTGTCTACATATCCCTGTTTCGTGGTGCTGTCACAGCACTAAGAATGCTAGAGACCTAAGCACACGTGAAGAATGACCTTGCTAGATTTGTTTTACAGACCATTGCTTGTGCACTACAGATTAACTAAAATTTAAACAGCATCCGTTCGATTCGGCCATGATAGAATATTTGATTTTGACATCTTTCCTTCTCTCGCTCCTTTATAAAGTGCCCCAAAGTAGTCAATGGCAAATACTAGAGAGCTTTACTGTCCGTTTCAGGAATAGAAAACATGTGGAAAAGAATACACAAAAGCTAAGGCAACATCACGAAAAAGCCAACGGTCACATAGGAATTTGTGGTCAAAAATTGAAAAAATTATTTGGTTTATGTAACTAGAACTCTACAATCTTTTGTGAAACGAAGGGAGTATTAATTTGACTTATAAACTGAACTGATTGGCTTCTGATTAGTTACCTTATGATGAATATTTACTTGAGTTTAAGTTCTTGATGACGCGATGGTTCATATTTTTTCTAAATTCATTCTAAAATTTAACAATGTAATTTTTCTATTGGTAGCTGATGCACCTATCCACAACCAAACTAAAATAATAACTTCATCAGTCTTGAGATCTAACGAATCAGTTAGATTCTCGTTCATAAGAGTAAGCGTGCATGTATGTAGTATGCAGGTATTCGTGTCTATAGGTGATTGGTAAAAGATAATAATAATTTGACCTTATGTATCTCAGGTTTGTCCTACGCTTCCTATGTTAACAGTGTGACAGGAAGAAAGCATATATAGTGTTTTTGATATAGTTCAAAGGATGTAAAATGGACTTGGACTTAGGCAACATGGTGATTCGGATGATTTACGTCTCAAGCAAGCCATTAGAAAGAAAAGAAGACCGTTACCCCCGCACCCCCGCACCACACTTGGCCCGGCACCAGCGGCCGCCCCCTCCCCCCCGACGCCCCTCCCTTCCGGATCCGCCGCTCCCCACCCACTCGCTCGTCCCCCTCCCGGCCCCGGCCTCGCGCGCACGGTGGGGTGCGCCGCCACCGGGCGCCGCTAGCCTTGACCTCCCTCACCCCACCTCCTCCCCGCGTCCACGCCCTCCTCGAGATGCGCCACAGGGCGGCATTGAGCGCCTCCCGCCGAGCACGCCCGGGGAGCAGCGGTCGGCGCTACTCGGGCGGTGGTGAGACGTTGTCCCACATGCGCTCGGCCAGCCCGCGACGCCATAGTCACCATGCGCCGCCGGGCGGGGACGAGTCCCGGGGACATTCCGGAGCGGGGACCTACCGCCGCCCTCGTCGCCACCGACGACCCCTGCCCCCTCCCCTCTGCTGATGGACGGGGGGCAATGAGGCCGCGCCCCCCTCCCCTTTCATAACCAACGACGACCCTTGCCCCTCCCCTCCAGAACCGCTGCCCCCTCTCCCACGAGGGGCCTCTCCAACTCCACATGCTGCTCCCCTGTGCCTTGGAGCCCGCCGTCGCGTCACTGCCGCCACGGGGGACTCTTCGCCGCCTGGCCCGGGGTCCTCACGCATCCTTAGGGCCGGGAGGGGTCTTTCCCTCGATGCGGCTCCCTTCGTCACCGCCTCGGCCGACAGGTGGCGTGGGTGCAAGATCGGGGACTCCGATAGCTCCGACGATGTGGACGAGCGGGACCTTGTTCCCATCGGGGGCATCGAAGAGGGCGAGATTGTGGATGAGGACGACGACGACACTGCCTCCTTCGACGCGCCACCTACCACATCGGCCACCTGCCCGGGGTCGTTGATGGTGGGCGTGGATGTGGTTCTTGTGCGGTCTTTCGCCCTGACCTCGTCGCTGCCCTCCACACCATTGCCCCCTGCTGCTTTGGCGCATGAGGAGGCCTCTGCTGCTGATCCCATCACCGATGAGGACGTCTCCGACGACGACTTAGACCCTGGGTCGGTCTTCTTTTTGTCCTCCACCGGCAGGCCGAAACACCTTCGTTGGTGTGTGGCCTCCTCTGACGAGGAGGACGAGGAAAAGGAGCGCGAACCCTGGGCCTTGTCTCCGGCACTGGCACGTGGTGTAAGCCCCACAGTCAGTGCTGCTAGCCCCACCGTTGGCACTGCTGCCCCCTCCGTGAAGGGTTCTGTTGGTGGACGGGCGCCCACACGCATTCGTCAACACCGGCGACAAAGGAGGATGACCGCGGCGGTCGCGGGGCGTGTACCTGTGCATCGTCATCTTGGTCCGTTATCTGCGGCCAGGGTCCCGACGCAGCAGTGCCTTAGCCCACCTCCTAATCGTCACCACGTCCCTCATGCGGTCGCACCGATTGACGTTGATGTCTGGCCCCCTCGGCATCGGCGACGCTTGCGCCTGTGGGGGGCGTCACCATTAGGGCAGCACAGGAGATCTCGCAGGGCACACGCCGTCGACACCCGGCCACGCGCCGTCGCGCCGACGCGCCCGGCGTCGGGGCATGCGGTCACTCAAGTTCAACACCATCGCGTCACTCGACTTCTCCATCACCCCTGACCTGCTGCTTTTGGTGCGCGAGAGTGAGGGGCCTCAAGTTTGGGTTGACCCAATGCTTGATGAGCTCGTTGCCTCCCTTGTCGCGTGCCTGTCTACTCCGACCACCAGCCCTCAGCCGACCGGAATTTGTCTCCGCTACGGGTGACCTGGCTCTGCTTCGCGTTTGGTGAGGGGTCCAAGGAGGCTGGTGATGTCATGTAGACTTGCTCCCCATGGCTGGCTTTCCCCAATGCTGAGGCGCTTGAGGCGGATGACGAGGACGCAGTGGCACCGCTGGAGGTGGGCAAGGATTTCCTCCTCGCCACTCAGCCCACGCCCGGCTATGGAGCTGCTCCTGCGCCTGCGGGCGTTGAGAGCACCACAGTTGTTGGCGCTCCACTAGCTCCTGCCGCCATAGCCTCCACACCTATCGTTGTCGAGCATATAGTAGCTAGCTTCGGTATGAGCTTTCGTCGACTCCTTCAGCCTACCATTGGAGGAGCCCCTGATTAGGGGGTCCACCCCGCCTGCGCAAGACGAGGCTTGTCGACGAAGACTGGATTCCACGTCGCAGCGATCGATTGCTGCCAAGTCTGCCTTCAACGACCCTCAGTCCGAGCGGCAGGCGCAGCGTATCTTGCTAAACAAGTGGGAAGATAGGCTGGAGAAGGCTAGCTCGCTGATTCTAGATCCCACGATCATAGAGCGGTTCCATAGCCACTTCAAGGGCACACTCTTGCAGCGCAAGCGTGATGTGCTAAGCGCGATCATCCCCTACCGATACCGAGGACGATCCTCTAGCAAGGGCCTCTGATTGTCATCGCTGCTTCTTCTTCATCGCACAATTGTCTTTTTTTTTTTACTTAGTACACCACTCGAAGCTCCACCGTTGTAGCCGGTGCCTTGTGTGAGTGTTTCGCCTATTTGCTCGCCTTGGCAACTTGCCATGGGGGCGTCTAGGATGTATTTGAACTATCCCACTTCTGTTAATGCAGAACGGACAGGTGCCTGCTTTCGAAAAAAAACAAGACATTAGAAAGCATGCTGGAAGAAGTGCAAGCAAGAATTCAAGTCACAAGAATGAAGAAGCCCGATAATCAATGGAAAAGACACACAAAACAGTGTGCACCGGGCGTGAGCTGCAGCATCCTTCCGGACTCCTCATTGGACAGGGTTCTAGAGAGGACACAGGATGATTATTGAAGGTTACTATTGTTGACACAAAAACGGGTTTGCGTCAACACACTAGTGGGCTTTGGGCGCCCCAGAGGTCACAAACAACCTGCAAGAACAGCCAGCTAGGAAGGTAGCGTAATCAATCGAACCGATCTAGAGATCGGTAGGATCGATGTAGAGCTCGCCCTCGGTTGAGATAGCTTCGGAACAGCCTCCGGAAGGATCCGTCATGAGGATGCACGCGAAGGATCTTCTAGGATCAGCAAGGCTACCTAGAACGCCAACGAATCACATGGAGAAATCCATCGGACAACATGTTAGAGGGTTGAGAGATAGCATAATTAGGGTAAAGGAGAGTTTTTGGGGTAGTTTGATCGATTTGTTGTAGATGGAATAAAATTGTCCATAAACCTCTATATTTATAGAGGGTGGTTGGTCTTATCCCCTTGAACCGTCTTAGATGCATTTCCAGTCATAAAACTGCCCAAAAACCGATTAGGAATCAAATCGGTTCAGAACCAGAGTTTTCCAACTCGCTGAAAAGTAGAGACAAAAATTTCTAGATATTGTCTTGGGTCTAGTTGATTAATCTCTCAAAATTCATAATTAATTCATCCGGACTACAAACGAGGCGAACCATATATGTTTTTTCGATCAGCTCAACGAGAGCAATGCAATGGTGAAGTCCGCTATTGCTTTTGAGAAACTTGACCAGGTCGTCTTAGCCAACTTTGCTAGAAGGCTAAACCGATTTCAGGGGTCAGGCTAGTTTAGTCGAATTTGGGCGATGCCGTCTAACTTCCAACGTGTCCATAGCTTTCTCGTCATATTCAAGTTACCAAAAATACACATTTTTTTGGTGCCAACAACTACACACCGAACATGTCCTATATACACTGACGAGACATCTCCAACAGTCGGCAGCAACGGCTACAGATCTTTTCTAAAACAACGCGGATTGCATATTAAAGCGATATTGGTCAACAATAGACTGGCAGGTAGTTTTACATCACTCTCGATTTGCTTTCAAGGTCGGGCGGCTCATGGTTTTGAAAAGCAACAAAATCTACTTCCGAATTTGATGGATGCTGTGTTGCCACGATGCCATAGGACTATGTACAGATTCATGAAGCAGAGAAATATCAAGGGCGTGCAGGAAAGCAAGAACATACGAGCTTTTGGAAGATGGGAGGATGAGACACGCCATCATGGTCTTGGCGAAGCACCCTTTAATTTGGTTCCAACTGCGATCGAGCACCAACTGATCTCTTTTTTCAGAGGCAGACACTAAAACAGTTCATTCCCATGCATCATACTAGTACGAGAAGGAAGTCATCTATAACAAGGAACCAGGTCCCCGCCTGTAAGTCAGACATTGGGGCATAAGAGGAACATCCAACAAGCTATAAAAGGTGTGGCGGCATAGTAGTCTTCGTTCAGGACCTGCTTGGATCGTATCGACTAATGTTTAATCCATGAAGATCTTAATAGATGGACTAGTGAGTGGACTAACAACTAGTCCATGACTCTACTAGTTGTTAGTTCACTAGTCTATAGAAACTAAGGACATGTTTGGATGGAGGGACTAGGGACTGACGACTAATAGGGACTAAAAATTAGTCCCTAGCCTCTCCCAAGAGTCTAGTGAAAGTGGGGCTAATTGGTACTAAAAATTAGTCCTTAGTCCTTATGTTTGGTTATTTAGAGACTAAATGAGACTAAAAGTTAGTCCCTAGTCTCTAGTCTCACGGGAACCAAACCCTAACTACCGGTACTAGTAATATTACTAGTTGGTTAATCACTTATCCTGGTTTATCCAAACAAAGCTCTCAGTCTTTAGATTTTGAAAATGCCTCACAATTAAGATGTGATACTGTACTCAAATCGCACACAGCCATGTGACAAGTCCGTAATAGTAGTGAACTAGAGGAGAGTATAATAAGAATCTAAAGTCTGTCCACTAGGGTCATGTCAATCAATTATATATGATTGGTCCTTGGCGGATTCTTGTTCGCGGGCCAACTACAATATGACTAATCTATCAGGAGCAGCAAGATTTGCCTGGTCCAGTGAAATCTGCTTGCCACTACGAGTGCTGTTTCAGGCGAAGATGCAGCATAGATGTGGTCACAATTTAGTCAGACAATCTCCAAGGAAGAATCTATATCTATGCTTTGTTTCTACTCTTTACAGGCAAGGTCCTCCATTAGTTTGTGTTTGCTTGCTTTCACTATTTTGCTATAGCCATTAGCCAAAGCCAAGGTCAGCATGGTCCAAAAGGTACAAAAGCAAGACCACCATGAACAAAGGATCTTTCGGCATAATTTACAATTTTATTTTCGTCTCAAATTTTGATTGTCGTTGACGCATCACTTTATTATTAACTATAGTTATCCTCCAGTTGATGTTTTGTAAATAAATCCTCAAAATCTTCTTGAGCAAACAAAATGTGAAAGAGAGGTGATTTTGTTGTTCTTTTTTATTTGTGCTTAGGAATTGGGTGCTCTACAGGTTTACTCTTTGATTTATAATGTGCGCGTATGAATAAAAAAAAAAGGATACCAGTTAAGAGGTGGTTTTATTTTTTGAGAAGGGTTAAGAGGTGGTTGCTAATAATTAATATCAATAATGTGATGCTCAGAAAGTATAATATATACAACAAATTCTAAAAGGAACGGGTAATTGGCTAGCTTGATCTTTTAAAGATATATGTCCGCTGGTATGCCGTTGAACATTGCCAATTTGGATTGACACAGTTTATAATTCTAGAAAATTATTGTTTTTTTTTTTTTTTACCTTTTTGCTAGGATCGAACCTAGGTGTAGGCTTTTTTGCAGATCTCTTGGCTCATCATTCTGATTCTTTATTTTGTTTGTGCTTCATCTGCCAAAAGTAATGGATAGTAGTAATTTGTTTTCTTTCTTTCTTTATTGATTGTGTGAAATTAAAGATATTTTCTCAAGGAAGTGCATCATGAGCTGTGGTGGCAATGGTTAATACTTCCTCCATCCTAAATTATAAGTTGTTTTATTTTTTCTAGATACTTCCTCCATCCCAAATTGTAAGTCAGTTTAACTTTTTTAACCCTAAGTTTAACCACTCGTCTTATTCAAAAAGTTGTCCAAAATGTCAATTCTTTTCCCATGGGTTGCTTTGTCAATATATGTTGTTCACGAATAACTTAAATTTCACTATGTTTGCACAAATTTTTTGAATAAGACGAGTAGTCAAAGTTGGTGTCAAAAAGTCAAACGACTTACAATTTGGGATGGAGGAAATACATAGTTTTTACTATATATGCATATATACATGATATATATCTCGGTATAGATAGAGTTTTGGACCTAGAAAAAATAGAACGGCTTATATATTGGAACGGAGGAAATACCATTTAGACTCCGATGGGTTCGAATGGTCTATGTCAGAAGCCATGAAAAATGGTATAACGTTACGTCAATGTCAGTCTTGTGAACTAAGCTCAGCATGTGCCTACTTAAGCTTGTGTGGGTGGTCACGCACGAATGCTTTGAGAGAGATCACTTCTCACTTTCGGTGTCCTTTCCCTTTCACATTTTCTTTCAAAAACTAACTTCCCAAACAAACATGGTTTTTATGTATTGCATGTTGATCTTTGTACTATACGATTGTTTATGATGAGGACACAGCTCCGGCATGCGCTCCACTGACCAAGCTCGTCCTCTGATCTAAACTGGTGACCACGATCACCTCCTGTACAAGCGCCATGCGCAATAGCTGTAGAACCGGGTCAAGGACCCTAATCTTAGCTGTAGATTGTGTACCACACAACTATCATGTAATCTGTGTACTTAACCACAGCGAGATCAACATGTAAAGACAGTTGGCTCAATCTTCTCTTCTACATGGTATCAGCGTTCTAGGTTCTATCTGATCCCCTCGCCTGTGTTCTTCTCCACCGGCATCCTTCTTCTTCCCCGCAGCCCAACTCTCGTCACCATGTCTGACGACAACCCCCTCCTCAACGGCGACCTCTCTGGTGACGATTCTTCCTCCCAGTCCTCTGATGGCAGCGAATCCATCGCTGACCCCATCGTCCAACCTCCCCCTCTCACTGTTCTGCAAACTGTCAACATTCGCCATCACGTTCCCGTCGAGCTTAGCCTCTCTGAACCCAACTATGCCGAATGGCTAGAGCTCTTTGACACCTTCATCGGCAAATTTGGCCTCCAATCCCACCTCACCACTCCACCCACTTCCGCAAATCGCCATGATTCCGATTGGGTCATGGCTGACCACTGCATCCGCAGCTGGCTCTATAACTCCATCTCTAGAGATGTTCGCGCCATTGTGCGTTCCCCCAAAGCTTCCGCCCACAAAGTTTGGCGTGCCATCCGCGCCCAATTCCGTGACAATGAGCTCCACCGCGCCGTCTATCTTGAAGCTGAGTTTCGCAACTTGGTTCAAGGAGACATGGACATCACCACCTACACGGGCAAACTCAAACGCCTCGCCGACGCTCTACGCGACGTCGGTCAGCCCGTGCTCGAAACCTCCCAAGTTCTCAACATGCTCCGCGGCCTTTCTTCCAAATATCGCTACACCGTCCCTGTTATTACCTCCAAAAATCCACCACACACCTTCCTCTCGGCACGATCCTATCTGCTGTTGGAAGAACAGTATGATACGGAACATGCCAAATCGTCCGCCCAACATGCGCTCCTGGCGACCCGGTCAATCCGGAGCTTCTGGCTCCAGCTCCGGTGGCTCACAGTGTGGTGCTCCGCGCCCTCCCTCTCAGTCCACCGGCCCCGTCGACGCCAACTCTGGCAACACCTCCAATGGCGCCTCCCGTCACCCGGTCGCATGGCTACGGCGCCCCTCCTCCGCGCCAAGACAACTACAACAACCGTGGCGGCAAGAAAAAGGGCGTGGCGGGGCGGGGTTTCACCTTCAACAACAGCCCTCGGCCCCGGTCGGCGGTCCTTGGGCGCCCGGCCTGAACCCGTGGATGGCATGGTTCGGGCATGGTCCATGCCTTTCCGTGCACCGGCGGCTGGCGTACTCAGCTCTCGCCCTGGCGCTCCACCCCACCAAGCATACTTCACCGGCTCGGCGCCACCACCTCAGGCCGCACCGATGGATCCGTGGAACTACCAGGCGCTCATGGCGTCCCTCAACTCCGCGGCCGGCACGTCGGTCAACCCTCAGACCGCCGAGTGGTACCTGGACACCGGGGCGTCATCACATATGTCCTCCAACGCCGGTAACCTACAATCCCTCGTCCCTACACCACACTCTCCTCCAATCATGGTTGGCAATGGCGCCACCCTACCAGTTACCCACCGTGCCACCACCTCTATTCCCACCTCCCGATCCCCGCTCCACCTACACAATGTTCTTGTCTCCCCCTCCCTTGTCAAGAACTTAATTTCCGTTCGCTCTCTAACTCGTGACAATAACATTTCTATTGAATTTGATCCTTTTGGTTTCTCTGTTAAGGACCTTCCCACCCGTACGGTGATCCTCCGATGTGATAGCACCGGCGACCTATACCCTCTGGCCACCTCGTCGCCGGCGGCTTTCACTGCAACCGCTCCGTCCGTGACGCTCTGGCATCAGCGCCTCGGACATCCCGGCCGCGACACGCTACGCCGCTCTCTCTCCAACCTCGAGTTCAGTTCCACTAAAACGCCAGCATCCTCCTGTGAATCCTGTCAGCTCGGCAAGCATGTCCGACTGCCATTCACCCCGTCCACCTCAATTTCTTATGTCCCCTTTCAAATAATTCACGCCGATGTCTGGACATCTCCTGTTTCTAGTTTTTCTGGTTTCAAGTACTATTTAGTACTCATTGATGATTTCAGTCATTATGTATGGACATTTCCTTTACGATCAAAAGCTGATGTCCTCCAATGTTTGCTACATTTTTTTGCATACGTTGCTACCCAATTCCAGCTCCCAGTTGTCGCTTTCCAAACAGACAATGGCAAAGAATTTGATAACCACAGTTTTCGAACTCACCTCGCTGCCTCTGGCATTGCCTTACGCCTCTCCTGTCCCTACACATCTCCTCAGAATGGCAAGGCCGAACGCATTCTGCGCACCCTCAACGACTACGTTCGGAGCCTCCTCATCCACGCCGGCATGCCTGATACATTCTGGGTTGAAGCCTTGTCCACTGCCACCCACCTGCTAAACCTCCGGCCATGTCAAACAAGTGGCAGCAAAACACCATCCGAGCTCCTCCTCAGTGCTCCTCCCTCCTACACACACCTCCGTGTATTCGGATGCCTATGCTATCCCAACTTAACAGCCCAATCACCACATAAGCTGCATGCCCGATCCACCCCATGCGCACTCCTAGGCTATCCAGCTGATCATCGCGGCTATCGCTGCCTCGATCTCCAAACTCGCCGAGTTATCACCTCTCGCCATGTCACCTTCGACGAAAACAGTTTCCCTTTCCGTTCTGAAACTTTTCCGACAACAGCGACAACACCCATACCAGCTACAGTAGATGACTCTACCGTCATTCTTCCATCTCCCCCTCCCCGCTCCGTCGCTCCGGCTGCTCAACCCTCGGCATCACCATCCCCGCCACTACCTTCCTCCCCCTCGTCGGCCACATCAGGCTCTCCCACCACCGTGGCAGCAGCCCCAGCCACCCAGCCGATCGTCCACCCCATGATCACTCGCGCGCGCGCTGGCATCCACAAACCTAATCCCCCGTTATGCTTTGAGCGCTTCCAGCTCAACTATCTCCCCAATTCCTTCCTCTGTGCGTACTGCACTCAAGGATCCCAACTGGCAGTCTGCCATGGCCAGTGAGTTTCGTGCTCTTCAAAGCAACAACACTTGGCGCCTCGTTGATCGGCCGCCGGGCGCCAATGTCGTCTCTGGCAAATGGGTGTTCAAACACAAATTTAACCCTGACGGCACCCTCGATCGATATAAAGCTCGATGGGTCGTGCGTGGCTTTACTCAACGTGCATGCATCGACTATGGCGAAACCTTCACACCGGTGGTCAAGCCTGCGACGATCAGGACCGTGCTCACCATCGCCGCCTCTCGAGGGTGGGCCGCGGCAACTTCGGCGTCTCCAACGCCTTCCTCCACGGCAACCTCGGGGAACATGTCTTTGTGCCAACAACCCCTTTGGATTCGTCGGCGCGCCCGCCCGTCCGGACGCTGTGTGCCTCCTTGACAAGTCCCTCTATGGGCTCCGTCAGGCACCCCGCGCCTGGTTCACCCGCTTCGCCAACTTCGCCGTCAAGCTGGGATTTCGAGCCGCGCGCTCGGACTCCTCCCTCTTCATCCTCCGGCGCGGCACCGAGCTCGTCTACCTCCTCCTCTACGTCGACGACATCGTCCTCACCGGCTCCAACACCACTCTCCTCCAACACATTGTTGATCGTCTCCGAGCCGAGTTCGCCGTCAAGGACCTTGGCGCGCTACACTTCTTCCTTGGGATCGACGTCAAGCGTACTGCATCCGGCTTCTACCTCTCCCAGCAACGGTACGCCGAGGAGATTCTTGACCGTGCCGACATGTTCAACTGCAAGCCAGTTCCTACACCCATCGACTCCAAGGGCAAGCTCTCTAGCGAGGGCGAGGCTACCGACGCTTCCTCCTACCACAGCATTGCTGGCGCCCTCATGTACCTCACCATCACCCGCCCGGACCTCGCGTTCGCTGTACAGCAGGCCTGCCTGCATATGCATGATCCCCGCGCTCCGCACATGACGCAGCTCAAGAGGATCCTCCGCTACGTCCGCGGCACGACGACGCAAGGACTCCATCTGTGCGCCTCGCCCGAGCTCAATGTCACGGCGTACTCTGACGCTGACTCGGGCGGCTGCCCTGACACACGGCGATCTACTTTAGGCTTTTGCGTCTTCCTGGGCGATGCGCTGGTATCTTGGTCCTCCAAGCGCCAGCCCACCGTATCCCGATCCAGCGCCGAAGCAGAATACAGGGCCGTGGCCAATGCCGCCGCCGAGTGCATATGGCTTCGCCAACTGCTCGACGAGCTCCATTGCCCCATCTCCAAAGCTACCGTCGTGTTCTGCGACAATGTGTCGGCGGTCTACATGTCGGCTAATCCGGTGCATCACAAGCGCACCAAGCACATAGAGCTTGACATACACTTCGTCCGTGAACGAGTTCAGCTTGGAGATCTGCGAGTCCTACATGTTCCGACCGACGCAGACATCATGACTAAAGGACTCCCGACGGCGACATTCGAAGCATTTCGATCCAGTCTGTGCGTTTCAAAGTTTCCACGCCAGACTGCGGGGGGTGATGAGGACACAGCTCCGGCATGCGCTCCACTGACCAAGCTCGTCCTCTGATCTAAACTGGTGACCACGATCACCTCCTGTACAAGCGCCATGCGCAATAGCTGTAGAACCGGGTCAAGGACCCTAATCTTAGCTGTAGATTGTGTACCACACAACTATCATGTAATCTGTGTACTTAACCACAGCGAGATCAACATGTAAAGACAGTTGGCTCAATCTTCTCTTCTACAGTTTATTCATACTCTTTTTGAATGTTGTTTTTGCCTCCCGAGAAATAATTGTAACTAAATATATATAAACATTAATATTTATAGTACATAATTAATACCATTATAAATAGATTGTTGAATCTATTTTAAAATAAATTTATTTTGAGATACAAATGTTGTTAATATTTCTAAGAATACAGTCAAACTTTTTGGTACGAAACCATGGCGACATATATTTAGAGACGGAGGGGGTATATCATTCTAAATCTGCAAGATTGCTCAGTAGCTAACCTTATGGACTGTGGACACAAGTTAGTACTGAGGAAATAAACAGAAACTTTATTTACTTATGTATCCAAAAAGTCAAATGTCTTATAATTTGAAAAACGGGGACGGGAGTAGGAATTGCACACGTTCATTGCAACAGGATATAAAATTTGTTGTGTGGAGCCCATGTCAATGATAATAAGCTACCTATATTTTGTTGTTTTTAATTGGCCTTGGACCCACCTAAAATCATAAGTTCCAAGACTAATACAAATGCTACTGCAATAAAGGATTAATAGTAAATTGACTGGAGATTGAGTCAACTTAAATGGATACCTACTATGTACACCTATTGTAAGTCTAAGAAAGGTGGAAGGAAAGCCACACGCGCTCGTACACTTTATGTTATGCAAACGAACTCGAACGATTGGGACACAACATGAGTAAGCAGCATCAGTAAAAGTTTGTAGCTCCGAACTCTCAAAGCGAGAAAGATTAGATGGATCTTCGATCGATAGACAAAAGAGAAGTGAGGGTCAGACGGGTTAAGAGTAAGGGATTGAAGAAAGATTTTTTCACTCTTCAATATTGATGATTTGTTGGAATTTGTTGGATGATTCGATGGAATTCTTTAGCGACCAATGCTCCATTGCTAAATTACTAGTTATAGCGACTCATGTTTCATGTTAATTTGTTGTGTGGTATAGTGAATATTAAGTATATTGTTTCATAATAAATTTTAAAAATCAACAATTATAATTTGATCCAGCACTGTTATTTTGGATGAGGTAATCGAAATACTACAGCAAGGCTCAAACGCCCTACTTTTTTTGAGCTCCGGGGCCCTCCTATTTTGATCTTGTTAGCATAGAAATTGTGGAGGATTCTTGCCACACGGCCGGAAACACTTGCATTGCTTTCCTTCAATAACATAAGAAGAACTAGAAAACAGATGTCCTTCTTTAGCACCTCTCTTTCCATGACCAAAGAGGTCGACCATTCGAGCACTTTTGTGGTATTTGCCTAGGTTCTAGGATGAATTTGCAGGAAAAAGCGTCCACTATGCAATTTGTCCCCATATGCCCTTGGAGAACCTGCAAGTAGCAAGAAGCTGGTGAGCCGTTTCTGGCTCCTTTGGACACAGCTGGTATAAAGGTAGTATGCGGCCATCCTTTTGCCGCATAGCTTGCATCTTGGAGGCCCAAGCCTTCTAAAATAGGATTTTGAAATTAACCGTGGTGGATCCACTGAATGCGCTCTCTATAAACTACTCCCTCTGTCCCAGGGCGACTGTCGTTCTAGGACTCTGCAGCAAAACCAATGTCCTATGCATGTCAGTCTACGCTACTGCAACTCTGTATGACTATGAAAATTGCTGCTGAACTTGTAGAGGGCAAGCATCCACGTGTGCTCTGCTATGCGTAGATCCACGCTGCTGAACGCACATGCAAATTTTTTGCTTTTTATACAGCCATGAGTGGATCCCGTACTCTAACACCCAGCTTTACGAGGCTATTCCTGCTAGCTTTCCATCTAGAACGACAGTCTTCGTGGGACAACAGCGCGGTCGTAGAACGACAGACTCCGTGGGACGGAGGGAGTACTGCGGTCGTGAATTCACCATGTGACGTGTCCATTTGTAGGCATTTTGGTCCTGCATGTCCACGTTGAGGCACACCCTCTTGCAAGGAAAATAGAAAACTCCCCAATGATTTCCCTCAAAAAAAAAAAAAAAAAAAAAGAGCCCACAATGGTTTGGCGACACCTGAATGCATTATCGAATCTCTTTTTTTAGGAAGCCGAGAGGGGAGGCCCCTACCTAATTGCATTGTATTATCAGATCCTGAAAAAGAAAGAGTACAATGATGTTGTTCAAAGTATGTGCGTTCAGAGAAAAGGGTGTAGCTCGTGTGTAGATATCTGCTTTCTTGTGGGAACGACGATGTATCTAATCGTGTTCGCTGGTGCTTGTGTGGGCGCGTATGCTTTGAGATAACCTATCATCTCCTAGCTTTGATCAGGCCTTTCTTTCGTCTCACCTTCTCTTCCAAGGACCAGCCCGACGAAAAAACATGATTTTTCCGTGTCCATGTTGATTTCTACGCAGGTCTTTGCTGTGATTGGTACGATTGTAAAGCCATGTATAAGATTCCTCGTGCCTTTCGATTTTGCTTGGAAGTCATCTGAGGAAGCAAAGGCAGTCCATGTGTGGTGCGTGCCTTTCCAATTCGTACGAACCTATCTGCAGACTGCTCCGGAGGAAACGAACCAAGTGCGAGATGGGATTTGTGAATTGTGAACTAATAATGCATGAATCAAGTTCTTTTTATGTAGGGAAGGCTACCGGAAGCAGCAGTCCAGACATCATGCATGTGTATGATTACAATATACTACCAACCACTTGGATCGAATTAATCGGAGAGCAAATAAATCCATGCATGCTTAGGCTACAACTATCAATATGCAATCTAAATTAAGTGTTCGTGCTTTACGACACAACAAAGCGAAATGGCACTTGTTGGCCAACTTGATTTCCATAAGCAAATCGGTGGAAACACAAGGACCGAGAAGCTAAAGGGAGCAAGGCGATTGGATTTCTCAACTCTTGAGGCTATGAATCCGTACATAATTATGCACATGTACACAAATGTGGTATGCTAGCACATACTACATATGGTTTGTACTTCTTTAAAGATAATATATACAAATTTGGGCCTCTGCGAAGGCATCATTATGGACAGAGGCAATCTTCATGCATCGGCCATGATAGCATATGACCTCATTAATGATCTATGGCCATAAAGCCAACCTACTGTTTTTCCCCTTCTTTAGGTTCCTTATATAAATGGTGTGGTAGAATTACATGGTCATTGAGTATAAGTTATCGACTTGGTAGGGGTGCTGGTGACTTTCGGCGTAAGTAGCCTCTCTGACGGGTAGCTGGAGGACTCAGGTAGCACTTCTACCTTCGATGAGGCAATTAGGTTGGAAACCACAATGTACGCGCCTGGATCTCGGTGGACGGGATCGGCTTGGTGAGCCCCTAGCGGTGTTTTCGCCATGACGTGTCGTATGGGTGTTGGCGGTGCAGTGTGGTGGTTTGGAGTTAGTGCTGGTTCTAGTTTTTTTTTTTTTTTTTTTTTTTTTTTTTTTTGAGCTTTGTGTCGAGGTCCCAATATTGAGATTCGACTATATGAATTATTGGATGGCTGAGATTTCCATATATTCCCTTTTCTATACATAATGGGTACTGTTTGACTTTATAAAATGGAATTAGTTTTTTGGATCAATAGCAAACACGAGACATTTTCAAAATATTCCCATTTTCAACCTATATATAATGGGTGGCGCCGCCTGTTCCTCTCTTTTTGTCGCCCCTTTATAAAACTGGGTTTAAGTTTTTCGTTTTGGCCTGTCTGCCCCTCCATTGTGGAAGTCAACATCAAGGCCATGAGACCTCCATTGCCCCCAAAATATTATATTTCCAACATCGATGCATAACTCCATCCCCAACCTCCGACTTCATCGCCCATCCCCAACGCCATGCCGTCCGGCCGTGCCGCCGCCTCGCCTCACCACCTGGCCGCCCGCGGCTTTTGGCGCGCCGCGCCCCGGCCGCACGCTCCGGGCCCGAGGCCCGGCGTCCCTCCTCTCCCCCCAAAGGGGGCGTCGGCGCCGAGGCCTGGAGTGGAGGCGAGGTCGCGGCGACGAGGCTGGCGGCGAGGGGCGCTTGCATCGCGGACTCGCGGGGAGGGATGGGGGACGAGAAGGTTGCGTGCGGTGTGGGGTGGGGATTAGACAATGGAAGTGGACTAGCACCGGGCCTTTGTGGCCAAAAGGCGGGCGTTGGGCGACCAAGGCCGTGCTACGGGCCGGCGACCCTCCTCCACCTCGGATAGCACGACGCTCACCGGGCGCGGCTTTTGGGCCGTGTCCGGCCCGGGCTATGTGTCGGGCCAAAGGCCCACGGGCCGCATGGCCATATATAGTGTCCGGCTTGGGAAGCGACGAGGGTCGCACAATGACGGCTTGGGAAGATCGGAGCCGCCCTCGTCTTCTCCAGCCACCGAGGAGGAGCCCCATTGTTCGAGCCGCCATGGAGCTCCTTCCCCTACATGGCCTCCCTCACTCTCTCCATCGGGCCCACCACTATAACGATGAAGCTTTGCGTCCTCGCTGAGAGACGGTGCAAATATGCCAGCTAGTTCATCCCTTACCCAAAATGTGTACTCCAATTGAGACATCTGTTGGAGTTTTTTTTTAACAGCTAAATACACTATGTGTGACCTATTTTGGGTTTGCCTCCGTCTCTCTCCAAGTCTCACCTTAGCTCCATTGAAATGCACCTTTCCCAGTCCCACCTCAGTCAGCGGATCTCCCTCCTTGCAGCACCTTAGCGCGCGCTGGAACTGTTATTTATTATTACCTGACTTCCTCACATGTGACATATATTACCGTCATACCGATCGTGGATGCCTGAATACTTGGTAACTTGGCCGTGTCGTCTCGGTGAATCACCGCTAGCGGCAGGCAGCCGCGACACGACCAATTGCGGTCTCATTCATTGGCCGACCGTCGTCGCGCACTCGCGCTTCAGGCGGAAGGGCGCACGGCTTGCGGGCGAGGGTTCACACCAAATGTGCAAATACAGTGCCTTTTCTGGATGGGCCGAAAATGGGAACTTCTATTTTGTTCCATTGCACTTCGAACAGCACATGGGCCCAAGTCCAGGTCGAGACTTCTAAAAAAAGTTCCAGATCAAAAGCCCATACAGTCGTATCAAAGAAATTTATAAATATTTATACAAACTTAACACCAAAGCGGGGATAGCTCAGTTGGGAGAGCGTCAGACTGAAGATCTGAAGGTCACGTGTTCGATCCACGTTCACCGCAATTTTTCAAAATAATTTTGTTTTGCTATTTGTTAATGCAAAATTGTTTTCTGAAGATGTTTGTTTTCCTGAAATAATTTTGTTTTGCTATTTGTTAATGCAAAATTGTTTTCCAGATGTTTGTTTTCCTGTTGCTGAAACAATTTCAGATCTTCACGCCATTTCAAAGTCCTTGCTATTAGTGGCGCCGATTAAATTGGGTCCGTTTTTAGCACTCCGGCAGCTCGTGCCTGACACTTTCAGTTTCAGCACAAAATGAAACCAACCAGCTGAGATGCGAATTATAGTTCGACCTTTTCATATTTCAATTCAAAAAATGCTCAGCTCAGGCCATCTCCCATCTGGCGACTGTCGTTATCGCGTCCCAGCTCGCAACCACCACTCAAACTGCATCGTCCGTCCTCCAATCTCCATCAGGCTAGCTAGGGCGAGGTCGCGACGAGCTGAGGAATATCGTTTCATGCTGCTCAACCCGATGCTCTTTTGTCGCCTAATCAGTTGGGCGCATAGATAATTAACCAAATGATAAACCATTGAATCCGTCGGAGAGACGACGCTTCAATAATAGGCCCTCTTTTTATTCCTGTTATTATGTTACAAACGACAAGCTTGCTTGGAATATTTCGATGCGTGATGCCTCAGATGGCCATTTGGCCTTTCCTGCGCTTGTTTGTTGCCATGATCCCATCGAAGAATCTTCACAGTGCCAGAACCAGAATTTTTGACTTTGTAGTTCGTAGGGATAAGGGTTCATGCACACTGCTGTACTGTACTAAGCCTCTCTTTAAAAAGGCGACGCTTAGCTCTTTCTAGGCGGCAGGCGCTAGGCAAATTAATACTGCATCACATCGTGTCCAACCCATACGTACTTGATCCTCCGTTTTTAAATTATACTAGTTTATTTTAGTTTTATTCTAAATCGAATTTCGCATGTTTTGACTTTGCTTATAGAAACATATAGATAGATTAACACCTACAAGCTCAAATAGATGTATATGGCATATCGAGGCACGGATCCAGCCCTGTTTATTGTTGTCACGTAACAACAGTGACTATTTCCTGTTATTCCCTTTGCCAATTGATGCTTGTATGTGAGGTTAAGCCATGCATGGTGTAGTAGAACATGAATAGTTTCTCAAATACAAAAGAAAAAAGAGGTGATATCAATGGAATTTTTGGCTAGCAAGATCCGCCCTTGGACATATCTCATGAAACTAGCTAGATGTTGCAAGCAAAATGTGAGAATGTGTGGTGTGCAGTTTTATCAGGAAGTCCACTTCAAGACGATAGGGAAGAGGCATATGACGTACATTCCAATGCTGAATTTGCTGCTCTTTTTGACAGTACGCGTTATGATACGAAAACACATACTTTGTCCACGTGGATGCGATACATTTCGATCGTCGAATGCTATGCATTGTGTGTCTACACGTACGACGTTTACCGGTTCGTCATGGCGATTCAGCTTTTGCTTGTTCCCTGAGCAGAGTTCCAGCACTCGCGACACGCCTGTCCTTGTTCTTGGGACGAATTAACCAGGCTGGACATGTTCTTGATCGATAAGTTCAACTAATCTAGGCGTTACTTTCACCTGTTCCATCTGATCTCTTTGGAAATTTGTACTACAGAGCTAATTTCTTCTTTACGAGAGCTCGATCGCCATGGTGGAGCCTTTTTTTTTTCTCTCTCTCGAATACACCATGGCGGAAGCTTTGGGGCGTCAGTCGTTGCGCCTAGCCGGTACACAGCTCGAGTGGGACGTTATGGACTATAGTAGTTGCTGTGTCGATCTGCCGTGGAGCTGCAGCACTTGTGTTTTCGTCACTGCGTGCCGAGAAACTTTCGCCAGCACTGAGCTAACAAGTAGCCCATCAACATCCGAAACTTTACAATGCCTCCGATCCTGCCGCTCAAGCCGGCCGGCGTCACATTCTATCTTGTGAGCACGAGTCTTGTCCCGTCACGCGTAGACGCTCGCGTAGGCACCATATATATAATATCCCCAACACACCTCACTGGCTCGCTGGAACGAACCAGCGACAAGTAGACTAGCTACTGGTGCACTAGCTCGCCGCGCACCTGATCAACTCGTATGTGCATGCACGGTTAGTTCGCCGCTGCCAGTGCAAGCATGGAGATGCTGAGCCGAGGCCTGCACGGCATGGCGAGCCCCGACGCCACCCCGTACTTCTCGGGCGCGTCCTCGCGGCGCCGCAGCGGGGCCGACGAGGTGGACGACGAGGAGGCGCTGCAGTGGGCCGCCATGGAGCGGCTGCCGTCCTTCGAGCGCCTGCGCACGGGCCTCATGCGGGCGGCTTCGGCGGACGCTTCGCCCGTCGGCAGCGGACGGAGGCGGCGGCGGCACGAGGAGGTGGACGTGCGCGCGCTGGGGCTGGCGCAGCGCCAGGCCTTCGTGGACCGCGTGTTCCGCGTCGCCGAGGAGGACAACGAGCGCTTCCTCAAGAAGCTCCGCGCGCGGATCGACCGCGCGGGCATCCAGATCCCCACGGTGGAGGTGCGGTTCCGGGACCTCAACGTGGCGGCGGAGTGCCACGTCGGCACGCGCGCGCTGCCCACGCTGGCCAACGTCTCGCTGGACGTGGCCGAGGGGATGCTGAGGCGCGTCGGTGTCAGGCTCGGCAAGAGGAGGCCGCTCCACATCCTCAAGAGCGTCACCGGCGTCGTCAGGCCGTCCAGGATGACGCTCCTGCTTGGCCCACCGTCTTCCGGCAAGACGACGCTGCTGCTGGCCCTGGCCGGCAAACTGGACCCCACTCTTGAGGCGAGCGGGGAGGTGACCTACAACGGGTACGCGCTGGACGAGTTCGTGCCGCAGAAGACGGCGGCGTACATCAGCCAGAACGACGTCCACGACGGCGAGATGACCGTCAAGGAGGTCCTCGACTTCTCCTCCAAGTGCCAGGGTGTGGGCCAGAGATACGGTCAGCGACCATCATCGAGCTTGTCTTCTTCTGTCTCGTCATAAATACTAAGATCAGAGAAATGTTAACACTAATGTTACATAAATAAATAAATAAATAATCTTCTTGCTTCGCGCAGAGCTGCTCGAGGAGCTGGCGAAGAAGGAGAGGCAGCAGGGGATATATCCCGACCCGGAAGTCGACCTCTTCATGAAGGTGTGCACGTACGCCTTCACTCCATCCCGTACTCCACTGGTCTAGCACATGAACGGATGGTGTACGCTTCGACTTTTGTGTTGCACATGCAGTTCTTAATTTCTTTTACAATTATGATTTGTATGTAGGCAACTTCAGTTCATGGAGCCACTCTGCAGACGGACTACATTCTCAGGGTAAATTTCTTTTTCTTGGGCCTGGATGCCTTGTAACTCCTTTTTTAACATTCTTTCATTTATTTTTTTTTTTAAAAAGAGGTTGGAGACTCTCTGACCGGTTCGGTCAAAAAAAAAAAAAAACATTCTCATGGTAAAGCCCCCCTTAACCAAACCTGTAGCTTGATTTCTTTCTTTCTTT
Organism: Hyparrhenia diplandra; assembly: GCA_015847255.1. Classification (NCBI taxonomy): domain Eukaryota; kingdom Viridiplantae; phylum Streptophyta; class Magnoliopsida; order Poales; family Poaceae; genus Hyparrhenia; species Hyparrhenia diplandra. Next base: position 375,171 of record JADLZK010007808.1, read on the forward strand.
TTCCTGTGGTCATCAGATGGAAATAAAATTCCTAGTTAGTGACCAACCAAATAACCTTTTTATTTTTTTTTTGAAAAAAGGAAGTATTTTATTTGGCTATAAAGAATCAATTTAAAAGGAAACTGGAAAAGGAAAAAAAAAAAAAAAATATCAAGGGGAATCAAAGCCCGAATGCTTTTTTGGGCCGTCATACTTGGCCTTGCAAGAGCCCTTTGTTCGTCCCGAAAAGCCCTCCGTTTCGCCAAAGCCCCCTTCCACGGCAACAGCCTCGACACCTCCTTGTCTTCTCCGTCGAGGCGTCGAGCGTAGGCAACTAGTCGGAAGAGCAGGCGAGGTGTTCGCTTGCTTGCCTCACTGACGAGACGGGGGCTCGCATCGCGTTCCTGGCTTCTCTAGCGAAAATTGGACCAATTTGGCGATGTCCGCGGTTGTGATGCTGATGCCATTGCCGCCGCTGGTGCGTGCAGATCCTCGGGCTGGACATGTGCGCGAATGTCCTCGTCGGCAACGACCTAATGCGCGGCATCTCCGGCGGCCAGAAGAAGCGCCTCACCACAGGTACGTACCCCGCGCGCCCTCTCCTTCATCCGCCTCAAATCCGTCGGCGGCGGGCGCGTCTGCTCGCGTCGCCTCCGTTCCGTTACTGGCTACAACCGCGCGTGTTTGGTTTCAGGGGAGATGCTGGTCGGCCCGACCAAGGTGCTGTTCATGGACGAGATCTCCACGGGGCTCGACAGCTCCACCACCTTCCAGATTATCAAGTGCATCCAGCAGATCGTCCACATGGGCGAGGCCACCGTACTGGCCTCGCTGCTCCAGCCCACGCCGGAGGTCTTCGAGCTCTTCGACGATGTCATGCTGCTGTCCGAGGGGCAGATCGTTTACCAGGGGCCCCGGGAGTACGTGCTTGAGTTCTTCGAGAGGTGTGGCTTCCGGTGCCCGCAGAGGAAAGGTGTCCCTGATTTCCTTCAGGAGGTTCGTTACTTCGTGGCAGAAAACTTCCTAATACATATTTTCCCAACATTGTTTCGCAAACATGACATGCTTAATTTGTAATGATGAAGTCATCAGAACTGTACAAATCAACATCTAGAGAGCTTATTCATTTGAAAATGAGCTATGCCTCATTTGTTGTTTACTAAAAGCTACTCCCTCCGTTCTAAATTATAAGTCGCTTTGACTTTTTTGGTATGCTCATTTTTCTATGCATCTAGATACAATAATATGTCTAGAGACATAACAAAATGGATGAACCAAAAAAGTCAAAGCAACTTATAATTTGGAACGGAGGGAGTAGTAGGTTTAGCACACTTAGCCTACTTTTTACAGTAAGTAGGAAGACCAACTTCTTATTGTTTGTAAAGCTTCTTGATAAATCTAGTTTTCCTTCTTGGTGAACCAACGTCTGTTAAAAAAGTATGCTGTTTCAGAAAGTGTGTAGTTAAACTTCTATAATATGATGACGGACCACCATGTCACTAATAGGAAAGAAATATTGGATTGATCACATGTGATTGTACAATTAGGTTTATCAGGAAAAAAAAAATGTTTTTTTCATTCTGTCAACTGGCACATTCAGGTATAGAATAAATAGCTTATAGTTCTGGTGACTCTTGGTTTTGATCAGGTTACATCAAAGAAAGATCAGGGACAGTACTGGATACAGAATGAAAAACCATATCACTATGTATCAGTACCTGAATTTGTTGCAAAGTTCAAGAAATTTCATATGGGGAAGAGCCTCAAAAAACAACTTTCAGTTCCTTTCCACAAGAGAAAAATACACAAATCTGCTTTGGTCTTCTCTGAGAGGTCTGTCTCTGCTTTGGAGCTTCTCAAGGCCTCATGGTCCAAGGAATGGCTTCTCATGAAGAGGAATTCTTTTGTGTACATCTTTAAAACAGTTCAGGTACCTAAAAGGCCAGTCCTTATTCTAATCCCTCTGATGTGATCTTAACATCTTTGTCTTCCCATGATAGAGTACTTAACAAGGATATAGTTCTTGGTCTGATCATATTCCTTTCTTTTTGAAGGGGATTTTTGTTGCACTAGTAGCCTCAACGGTGTTCTTGCGAACACAAATGCATACAAGTACTGAGGAAGACGGGCAAATCTATATAGGAGCACTTATTTATGTTTTGATAGTTAACATGTTCAACGGTTTTGCTGAGTCATCTATTATTTTGGCAAGACTCCCTGTAGTCTACAAACATAGGGATTTTTTGTTCTATAAACCTTGGGCTATTGTACTTCCGAATGTTCTATTGAGAGTTCCTGCCTCCATTTTCGAGTCAATAGTTTGGGTAGCTATAACTTACTACAGCATTGGCTTTGCCCCTGAAGCTAGCAGGTGCGCCATTATTAATAACTTTTTCCAGTAAAATTGTATGTACATTGAAATTTTACATTTCCTCCCTTAACAAATCAGCAACTATTCACTGTTCCACAGGTTCTTCAAACATTTAGCTCTCGTCTTCTTTATCCAGCAGATGGCTGCAGGACTCTTCAGACTTGTCTCTGGCTTATGCAGAACAGTTATCATAACTAACTCAGCAGGATCACTTGCAGTCCTTTTCATGTTTACACTAGGAGGATTCATCCTACCAAAACGTAATCATCTATGATCCCCATTCTCCTTTACTGTGTATCTGGACATTGTTTGGGTGCTTTCCTCAGTTTCATGGTAGTATGATTTGATAAATATTGTCATTCCCGGATATAAAGGGTTTGAAACTCACAGTTGAGTGCTAAAAAATCTCAGCATAAACAATGGGAACTGAGAAGTCTCAAAATCAACAACCCATTTGTTGTTTTATGAAAGAGCTCACACAAAGAAACATCATTTGTTGATTAATAATCTTTTTATGCTGACACTTCTGTGTTGAATCTTACCGTGGAAGTTGACATCACATAACTTTTGTTCATTGTTATAGATGCAATTTCAAACTGGTTGATATGGGGCTATTATTGTTCACCTCTTACTTATGCATACACTGCTCTTGCCTCTAATGAAATGTACTCTCCAAGGTGGATGGACAAATTTGTAAGTTAACTCATAATCATACTATTGTTGTGTGCTCATATAAAGTTGCTTTTGACTTACTTCTTTTGAATCAAGTAGGCACCTGATGGAAGGAGATTGGGAGTGGCAATTTTAGAAAACTCAAGTATCACCACCAACAGGGAATGGTACTGGATTGCTATGGGTGCACTTTTAGGTTTCACTGTTCTGTTCAATGTGTTATTCACACTGTCACTTATGTATCTAAATCGTAAGTATCTACTCTACACATTAATAATATGTTACATGCAGGCTGCTCCTTTATTTTCTTAATCTGTATTGTCCTTGTCTATGGTAAACTAATGCTTTCATTGAGTCATAACTAGGTCCTTTGCTATTGGTATCTTTCTAGACTGATTGTTCTTCTCCTTGAATCAGCTATTGGAAAACCACAAGCAATTTTGCCTGAAGAAACTGATACAGATCTTGAGGACACTGAGGAAGGAAAGATGCCAGATATAACACAGCGAACAAAAATTCCGACATCAGAAAAGTCATCCTCAAATTCTATGATCACATGTAAGATTGTTTCAAATATGTTTGAAAAAAGGGTATGCTACTTTATCCTTTAACTCACATTCTACTAATGTTTTTAATTGTTTTAGTGGATAAGGTACTTGATCAGTTACGCGGTCAGTCCCCGAATACTTCTGATAGGTCACACATGAATGCTTCTATCAGAACTCGTCCAGGAAGAGGGATGATTCTTCCATTCGAACCCCTCTCCATGTCCTTCAGCGAGATAAATTACTACGTTGACATGCCTGCAGTATGTTGCCTGTCCTTATATTGTTTTTTTTTTCCACAGCTGCATTTCCATGTCATTTTCCATTATATCTGTGACTGTTAGTCTTCTATTATAATTATCTACTCTCACCAATTGCAAATGGAACTCATTTTAGAATGTGTTGGTCGAGCTTTTGAATTTTAACCATCACTATATAACAATTTGTAGATTGAGAACATTTAACTAATTTCAGTATTGAAAAGATGTTCACAGCATATAAGTATAACTACTATTTTGGAATAACATAACTTCATATACTCTCTTGCGTGTTCGAGAAAGGAAAAACATAGCTTCATATAAATCACTTTCCATTAGTCAAAGTGTCTCATATTGGAAACCAAGTCAATGTCCTGATTGCATCTGCAATAATAAGGGCCTATAGGTAAGTAGAGCACAATGTATCTGGAAAACTTGAACGGAGTATTAGCTATTGCATGAATCTAAGCATTAGGTTTGTCAAGACTTCAGAACGGGACTATTGAGTATTTGAGTTAATATATTTCTAGAAAAGCTCTTGACTATGCTGATGCATATCTTGCAAACATGGCATGCTATTTAATGAGTTACTTGGGCATTATGGTGGTTATATCTTAGCCTGAAATCTCATTTGCAGTTTGTTAATATGTCAGGAGATGAAGAGCCAAGGAGTAACCGCAGATAAGCTTCAGCTGCTATCAGGGATATCTGGGGCTTTCCGACCTGGTGTCCTGACTGCTCTTATGGGTGTGAGCGGATCTGGAAAGACTACTCTCATGGATGTTCTATCTGGAAGGAAGACTGGTGGATATATTGAAGGAGATATTTATATATCTGGTTACCCTAAGAACCAAGAAACATTTGCAAGAATATCAGGTTACTGTGAACAAAATGACATCCACTCTCCACAGATCACTATAAGGGAGTCCCTACTCTTCTCTGCTTTCCTACGTCTTCCTAAGGAAGTCACCGACCAAGAAAAGAAGGTGCTTTCTTGTTCTACTCACAGTATCAACAACTGATGTCTGTAGAAGTGTAGATAGAGACATGTGTAGTTATTATTTTGAGGTGAATTAATTCCATTAAAATTGGTTTACATCTGTTTAGATATTCGTGGATGAAGTTATGGAGCTGGTCGAGCTTAGCGGTCTCAAGGATGCTATTGTGGGCCTCCCTGGTGTGAATGGGCTCTCAACAGAACAAAGAAAGCGATTAACAGTCGCTGTAGAGCTTGTGGCAAACCCCTCAATCATCTTTATGGATGAACCAACTTCAGGTCTTGATGCAAGGGCTGCTGCAGTTGTTATGAGAACTGTTCGGAACACCGTCAATACTGGAAGAACTGTTGTCTGCACTATCCATCAACCAAGTATTGACATTTTTGAAGCTTTTGATGAGGTAATGCATTTGCATCTTGTGGTAATGCTCTTGTCATATACATATATAGTTGTGCTTCAATCTTTGTTTCTCATCCTGCAGCTGCTTTTAATGAAAAGAGGAGGTCAAATCATATATTCTGGGCCACTGGGTACGAACTCACACAAAGTTGTTGAATACTTTGAGGTATGTGATATGATAATTTAGCAACTTCCAGTTATCACATACTGCTTTTAGCTTTCTGTCATCTTGTGTTACATTGCAACAGATTTGGCAGTAATAAGGATACTTTTGATCTTTCTCTATTTGAAATTCTTTCTTCCAAAATGTATATCATGATGTATTCTTTAAAATATGTTTATCCTTTTTATCAAACCAGGAAGTTCCTGGAATCCCAAAGATCAAAGAGGGGTGCAACCCTGCTACATGGATGTTGGATGTAACCTCAGCTGCTACAGAGGTTCAGTTGAATATTGATTTTGCGGAACATTACAAGTCATCAGCTGTGCATCAGTAAGTGCAGGAGTAGGACCCTTTTTTCTTGGTGTCAACTTATTTTTGGCCCACTTTTACATTTTGAGAATAAGAATACATAAGAGAAAAATGAATATCATTTGATTTTATAAGGACCAAGACTGAACCCATGACTTCGAACCAACCTTGCCTGTTGCGTCTGCTGTTTTGCGAAGGAGCAAACATACACCATAGTGTTGGCAGTACTGCACTAGATTTTTGTTGATACACCACTCCGCCTTGAAATATGTTGAACTTCATGCTTGAATGAACCTACCTCTTCCTTTTCAAAGTAACCAGATCTTTTAGGTAACGTCTGCTTTGTTGTATGACTGACTATTTTCAGGCGGAACAAAGCATTAGTCAAAGAGCTCAGTAAGCCGCCTCCTGGTTCCAGTGACCTCTACTTCCCCACCCAATACTCGCAGAGCACCTTTGATCAGTTCAAATTCTGCCTGTGGAAGCAATGGTTGACTTATTGGAGAAGCCCTGATTACAACCTTGTCAGAATGGTCTTTGCGTTATTTACTGCCTTACTGCTGGGCATTGTATTTTGGAGGGTTGGTAGTAAGATGTATGTTCTTACCTTTGCAGTCATTTGTTTTATTGTGGATATGTATTGCAGGATCCTAACTATCTGTTATTTGTTATTTGGTGCAGGAATAGTTCATCAGATCTTTTGATCATCATCGGATCAATGTATTTTGCTGTCGCATTTGTTGGCTTTAATAATTGTATAACTGCTCAACCTGTTATTGCTGTGGAAAGGACGGTGTTTTACAGAGAGCGTGCAGCTGGAATGTACTCAGCTATACCCTATGCTTTCTCACAGGTCAGTATGAACTAGCAGTTCAACTTAACTGAAAAACATACATTGCAAGGTCATGCAAGTATGATGTACATATTTAATATGCGGTATAAAGCAGAATCAAAATAATTTGAATTGATGTTCTCTCTGATAGCATTTGAAACTAATCGATTCTTTTCTCTGTTCAGGTTGTTGTTGAGATACCATATGTGTTCGTCGAGTCTGTCATATATACTCTTATTGTGTACTCAATGTTATCATACCAGTGGACACCAGCAAAATTCTTCTGGTTCTTCTACACTTCGTTCCTCTCGTTCCTCTACTTCACTTACTATGGTATGATGAGTGTCGCCATAACGCCGAACCCTCAGGTTGCTTCCATATTTGCCGCTGCCTTCTACGGTCTCTTTAATCTCTTCTCGGGGTTCATTGTTCCAAGATCGGTGAGTCACTTTCTTGCTTCCCTAAAGTAACTTCAGCCACTTTATAATCTCTGTGGATTAACTCGAATAATGTGTTGTTCAGAGAATCCCGGTGTGGTGGATTTGGTACTATTGGATTTGTCCAGTGGCATGGACAGTCTATGGACTGATTGTGTCGCAATATGGTGATGTGGAGGATTTTATCAAGGTGCCCGGGAAATCTGATCAGCAAGTCAAGACTTTCATCAAGGACTACTTTGGCTTTGACCCAGACTTCATGGGTGTAGTGGCAGCAGTGTTGGCTGGCTTTACTGTCCTCTTTGCTTTTATATATGTTTACTGCATAAAGAGATTTAATTTCCAACAGAGATAAAAGTACAGGACTCGATAAAATAAAAGAATACCTAAAGTTTCATTAGCGGGGTACTTGTTAGTTCTAGGTTTCTCTAAGCTATGTATCTTGTAGCTGATGCAATGAACTAATAGAAGGCAGATTTTTTTTTTCATCACTTCTATATTTCAAGTGTCTGAATTTAAGATGATTTTAGGCGACACTCTTGTACTACTAACTAGTAAAAGTAAATTGTTACTTTTGTGATTGGTTATTTATCTTTGTGTGATAACCTATCAAATTCTTAAATTGTTAAATTGTCTATAGAAAACAATGTAAATTGCTAAATTGTCTTTGTGCCAAATGCCAATACTATCAGATTTTGTTGGGTTTGTGATTTTGTCTAATAGATTTATATTCCCGGAAACAAATATTGTGGATAC
>JADLZK010007809.1:0-13415 GCA_015847255.1 Hyparrhenia diplandra
GCTATATTTGGACAAATCATAGAATCAGTGCATGTCTCACTAAATATTGATAATTAGTAACAAACATCGTATCTTTCCCTTAATAGAATGCAATCTAGCATTCCTTCCCTAACTCAAAACACCGAGAACCATATTTGTCTTGTCTCTGATCCCCGATTTCTGAACTTCGATCTGAAAGACAGGTACGATTTTCTCCTTTGGTGGGACGGATTCAGTAAAGATTCATAGCGAGCAAATTCATCAAATGTTTTTGTAATCACTTCTCAGCGCTATTTCGAGTTTCACCCTGCAAAACAGGAAGTACTGGACTTATAGTTAATCACAATATAACTGAGATATTGGTGCAGCAGGGTACAAAAGGGTACCAACCAGGGAACCACCGATTGCCCATCACAATTCACAAGTATATTCATCCCATTCTCGAATACTGAACGCTGAAGGCCAAATCCCAAGTGTAATTGACGTTTCAAATTACCAAAGTGCTAATCCAAATCTATCAATTTATTGCATAAACCAAAGTATGGCAATCTCAAAATATTTTTTAGAGCAGTAACAGAGAGAGACTTCATGTGACAAGAATATCCGCCATGCAAATGGATCATGCACTAATAAAACAATTCACCTCCCAGGGGGTGAAATGTAGAAGAGAAATACATAATTTCTTTTCATACTCTGAAACATGACAATCTCCAGCAAGTGACTGACAAATTTTAAAAAGTCTATTCAAGTTTCATGTTGCCAATCAGAAAAATAATATAGTAAGCACATATCTTTCAGAGCAGTAAGCAATCAAATATTTTTTTTTAAAAAAAAAATATCTAGGATCAATAAGCTGCAAGAAACACTGGTTAGTGGCAGCTTGCTTTCCACCTTGTATAGTGTGTCGAATGAGTTGAACAAAGTCAAAAATATTTACATTAAGGGAAGAGTTTTGGAACTTGGTGATGGTAAGAATATTGACTTTTGGCATGACATATGTCGTGGACCTCTATCCCTCAAGGATAGGTTCCCTGAGTTATTTCAGATCTGTTTCCATAAAAAATGCTCTGTGATGAAGGTGAGTACAGGAATTGGAAACTGAACTTTAGAAGGTGGCTGTCTGAAGATCTGCAGGACCAACTTAGGATCCTACCAACATGATTATCAGATACAAAACCAATTCCCAGGCTGATAGGGTGGTTTGGAAATGGGGAAAAGCTGGTGTCTTTTCTGTTAGTTCAGTTTATAAACACCTGTTTAGAAACTGGGGAGAGGTTGGTAATAGCCAAATTTGGAAAGCTAAAACCCCTCTGAAAATCAAAATTTTCATGTGGCTAACGATGCAAAAATGCCATTTTAACCACAGATAATCTTCTCATGAAGAAATGTCTTCTGTCAGGAAGGAGAATCTGTCCAGCATTTATTCTTTGATTGCCCTGTGAGCAAATATATTTGGAGCATTTTGGCTTTTATTTTTGGGGCATCAGTGAGACCTACTTCTTTTGCCCAGTTCTGGGCTTGGATCAATAGGTGCTTATCAGATGGCAGACATGTGTACTTTGTGGGTCTGGCAGCTGTTTGCTGGGCCATATGGAAGACAAGAAATAGTATCTGCTTTGATGGGTAAAGAGTGAAGACTCCAACTGAGATTCTTCGTTTGATCTCTTCAATGTTGATATATTGGGCAGGTCTTCAGAAGGATGTCATCTCAGCACAACTGGAGCACTGTGCAGAAGTTAGACGGCGTCGGCGCTGTTCTTTCACCAACAAGGAAGATTGGAGGGAAGTGACAACAGGATGGCGGTTGTCTGAATGCACCTGATGAAGAAGTGCCATCAGAAATCAAATGTTGAAGAAATATACCTACTGAAGATGGTGGAGGTTCTGCGTTACAGCCCATGAGCTGTGAGCACCTTAATAAGCATGTAATAAGCGAAAGGAGTGGAATAATTGTTTAAACGCTTTTGCTAGTTCTGTAGCAAGTGAGTTTAAACGCTTCTGCTTTGGTGCTTTTAACACCAGTTGGGTCGAACCTTGGGTATTCTTTCTGATGTGCCTTTTTGCTAGGACTGTTTTAAATTTCGAACACACCAATCTCAAGTAATTTTGTTGCTGTCAAGTAATGAAATTTGGCTATTGCCATTGTGGAAAAAAAAAATCAAACAGGCATGTTGTTCATATATGACACAGCATGTGATAGCCCAAAGAACCCCAAAAAAGGTTGATTCAAAATCTGGTTGAAGTATCCCTTCAAAAACGAAGCCTGATTAGCAATTAGCATCGACCAGTACATACTACTAAAAGGATCTTCGATTGGAAGACCACAACAAAAACAATCCTAAAAGAGCTGTCTTACACCAGAAAAGCAATTTGGAAGATAGCTAAACTGTAACCCTCCAAATACGGAAGCGCAGGGCAGGTCAAAAAATGGTGAGGCCAGTTCCGTCCAAATTCCACACAGCACGAGTCATGCCCTTGCTTCATCCAGAAGAACCACAAAAACAAACCCCTTATGTTCAGTTCATCTAAACCTTTGGGAAAGAAAAATCCAAGCACAAAGGTGAAGCAGCTACTTCAATGCTAATAATAATATTTTGAACAATAGATGTGTTGATTAAATCTGATATGTTCACAAAGGAAGATATCTCATATGTTCACAGAGAAAAAGATCCAACTTCACTAGATCTTGTGATAGGGGGATTTTTTTTCAACAATGATAAGAGTTGTCATGCACATGGATATTTTGGGGGTAACTAGGCCTTATGCTTTGCCAAGAGCTTGATAGCTTGAGGGAGACTAGAATTGTTTCTTCATTGTGTTTTTCCTCCTCTTTCATTGCCCACCGATGGGGACTAATATAGGCCAGCTGGCCATTACAATATGGTAACCAATCACTAACCGATAACTCCTAAAATCAAGGGCTAATGGATCTAATCCAATCACTAACAGATAACTCCTAACATCAAGGGCTAATTGATCTAACTGATCTCTAATTGATCTAATTGATCTCCTAGCCACTAACCGGGCTGTTGCCATCCCTGGGAGCGGCAGCCTGCTGGCTTCCCATGACAAGAGTACTTGAAGAAATAATTTAAGCATTGGTCAGAAATCTGCACGGCTTGCAACATTAAAAGGCCAGGAGACTTGGCAGATTTATATGAACTTAAAAGATCTAATGCAAAATCGCCCTGTGTGCATTTTGTGGTGCGCAGCAGGTAAGGTCTTCAGGACTTGCTTGCTAAAGCATTTGCTGGAGGCCATTGATCTATTTTGGTTCTAAGGCTCTAGCTGTCTTAGATAGGTTGCTTCTGTCTCATGAGTCTGGGTTAACTGAGGAATCGTGTGTGCTAGATAGTAAGAATTGATCAACACAAGTTAAGTTGGAGACCTGGAAGTCAGAAATCTGTGGTGAAACTATGACTTTTGTGTGATTGAGACATCAGTAATATACAGTCAAGCAATGAAAAACTGGAAAATAAGAATGCAGCTTAAATCTAATGGTCACCAACCTGTTTCAACGCTCATGTATTTATCTGCAAATAATAAGCAATAAACTGGCTCCTACCAAGAGTAGATATCCTCATTCTGTTGTAGCGGTCATATTTCACATGATTTCCCATCCTTCTTCTCAGCTATCTCCACATACCATGGACTCCAGTTCAATAGGCCTCCCGCTCCGTCGGCGCCTTATGATTTCCCGTGACTGCTCCATCAACTCAACATACTTCTTGCGCACTTCCAACATGGGGTGCTCTTCAATTGCAGTGTCTTCCCCACCCATGTACGCCTCTTTGAGGACAACAAAGCATGTCTTCTCCTTTAACAACAAGTAGAACACATGCGGGTGCCGCTCAAACACAAGATGGAATTTCTGTGGTAGCCCCAGGTGCTGCCGGAGGCAGCGTAATCGCCGCCTCTCAGCAGAGCATGTCACAAACAGACTAAGCAGCTCATGGAGCACCCCGACTGCCCGCTTCTCTGAAACATCACTACCTCGATTGATGTGGCTGAAGTCCTCATATGGAGATACATAAGGGAGACTCTGGAACCGTTCCAACCAGTCCTTAATCTTTTGCTTCAAGCGAAGACCCTTTGACGGGAAGAGTGGGACAGACACCTCTTCCACTGATCCCAACTTCCTCATAGCATTCAGCTGGAGAACTGACACAGGCATTTCTTCATCGTTGCCATCGTCAATTAGCCCCAACTCCCTCCCATCGTCATCAGCATCTCCTGAAATTACAATCCTGAATCCATCCTGTGCAATGTCATAATCCAGGTCCTTAAAGTAGTCCTCCGGGATGCCAAGATGCCAGAGCAAGCCCAGCGCGACGCGGAGCGGGATGCGGCGTCGCGGGCTCATCAGGACGACGCGGCGCAGGCGGCCACAGACATCGGCACGGCGGGCGGCGAAGACTTCCCGCTCCTCCCGCAAGAGTCGGGCGGCGGCATCGGAGAGCCGGAACCAGGGGACGTTGTGCTGCCCCACGGACTCGACGAAGGCGGCGGGGAAGCGGCGGAGGAAAGCGGTGACCCGGCGGTCGGGGGTCTCCAGCGAGGGGCCGAGCTTGGAGACCGCAGATACGGGGGTGGGAGACGGGGAGAGGAGGCGCGCGAGGGAGACGAGCGGGCGGATGTCGCGCGCGTGGGAGAGCTCCGGGACGGCGTCGAACGAGGAGTCCTTCTTCCACCGCATCGTCACGTTCACGTACGCCATGGACTGGAGGTGGACGGCGAGGCGAGGGAGAGGCTCGAGCGACCGAGGTTTCGCGAGGGACTGCATGGTGCGGGGTTTGGTTGGGTTTCAGGAATCTTTGGGCGGAGGCAGGGCGGCGATGGCGGAGGAAGAAGAAGGGTGGGTGGGGCTGTGTCTGCTCCTGCTCCTGTCCCGCACAAGCGCGGCGCGCGGGCGACTCCCAGAGTTCAATAGAATCTGAATATTGTGTGCTCATATGCTCTAAAAGTTCTTGATTTGATTAATATCAAGTTGATCCGAGAACAATATATACTGAAGCGATGGACTCGAGAAGCACACAGTGGGGCAGTACAAGACAACCAAGGCGGAAACATAATTGAGGATCCTAAATTAGATGCTATGCTTTCCTACAAAAATATGACTCGCAAATTCCTCAATTTGACACACCGAGCTGCAAGTTATCAACGGTGCGTCCTATTAGCCAATGAGGCACTTGACATGGTTAGCAAGCAAGTAGAAGAAGAAATCACAAGTTCTCCTAGTACAGTGAATCCAATCAATGTTTTGACAAATGATTCTCCCCCAATTGATTTGTTGAATACAGCAAGCCTAACGAAAAAGGATGTGGAAACTAAAACCTCAAAGCGTAAAAAAGCTTGGTTTGAAAAGAGACGCAAAGTTGTAAAGAAGGGGGTAACAAAAAGGAAAATGGTTCACAGGTATGGGAAGTGGTCACATAAATTTTTTTGATTCTCTCGCACTGTGTTCAATTGGAACATGTTCACATAAATTTATTTTATTTGAAGGAACAAGATACTGCAAAGAAGGGAGGTAGGAACAAGGAAAAAGAAGCAGCTGTACAAGACACTGGAATAGTATAAAATATTTATTTTTTTTTTCCAAAGGGACGGCAAAAGCTTTGTCGTGATTTCTATTAGACGAAAAAAAAAAAAAAAAAAGCAAGTGCCGGCCGGGTTTTTGACCGAAAACCGGGCTAGAAAAACCATACAAATTAGAGGGTACCCTACTCCAACTGCACACCCAGGTACCAAGTCTACTCAACTCGCGCCACAAATAGCGCCCACTCAACTTGGTCGAACGACCCAACTAAAGCAACTCAAACACAACTAACAACTTCGGATAGGAGAAAATAAACATGACGCTCTCGCTTTCGGTTGGATTGGGTCGCCAACTCAAGTCTCCATCCACAACGCCCGGTCGGATTGGGACCTCGACACTAAAACACACAACACAACTCTACACCACCACCACCGGAAGAGGAGCCAAAAGCAAAGTCGCCGAAACCTGCGCCGTCGTCGCCAACGCGCGTGCCACGCCCAAGCCGCGCCCCGCTACAAGCCCAAACGACTACCGAAACTCCTCCACCACGGGACTATCACCCCCAAGCCACACATCCATCGCGCCGCCGATCCCCCGGCTCAACGAGGCGCCGCGAGAACAATCCCGTTGCGGCACCAATGAAAACCACCGAGCCACGGCTACTCTGCGTGGGGCCTCGCCTCACCCATCGCCTCACACTCCACTAGTCCACTACCCAGGGACTCGGATATCCGAAACCACAAGGAGAGCACCACTTCCGTCCAGCCGACACCGAGGTCACCACCACCAAGCATGCCAACCCGGGCCTCAAGCACCCATGGGCCCTCTGCACCTTGCCGCCAACACAAAGACCATGCACACGTTCATAGTCACTGCACGCGGACCAACCAAAACCACCCCACTGCCGCAGGGTAATGTTTGAAAAATACAGGGCCATCAATTCTTTCTCTCAGTCATTTACGGTAATGTTTGAAAAATACACCATTTTTCTACACCATATATGGCCACCATGTTTAATAGCTCTTCTTTATTTGCAGGGAGTAATCACAGATGATGTGATTGGTGAATTCTAGTAGCAATCTGAATATCTTTTGCAACTCTGTATGTATGGAGAAAATGTCTTTTTGCCTCTTGATAGCATCAGGAACTCTGATGCAAACAAGACCTGATCATTATGATAGCATAGGTCAGAGCAGCGGCGGCGACGACAACAACAACTTTGTCCCGGGTCTTGGCCGGACGTTTGTACCGGGGATCTCTTGGGCGAAAGCCTTGATGACGGCAGCGCCTCGGGCGTCGTTTCCCTTTGTTGAGGGCGTCGTGATTCCCGGTCTCCTTGGGCGAAAGCCTTGTCCATCTTGGACTTAGCGGCGGTGGCGTTTCCAACGTCATCCCCTTGGAAGGCGTCGCTTCTTTCGTCCAGGCCACGACTTCGTCCTTGGTTTGATGCTCTTCATCTTCGCCGTCCGGCGTGCGTGTGGAGGGGGATTCGCGCGCGAAGTCGGAGTCGCCGCTGGGGACGTGGAAGTGGCAGCGATGACGCGTGCGAACCCCCTTCTATTGTCGCCGTGCGCCGAAGTCGGGCAAGAGCGGGGAGGGGGCGAGGTTTCATGATTGGAAGTCGGTTTCGCTCTTCACCAGCTGGGCAACGATGACCGGTTGTGGACTTTCTCTTCGGGCGGTGTGCTTGTTTTCGTTTGGTTTTGTCCGGTACGTCATGGGGAGTCGGGCTGGCTGGTTGCTTTGCAATCAAGCTTGGCGGCGATGACTCGTGGTAGTTTGTGTGCTCTACCAGCGTCGTGTGGGTGGGTTGGCCCTTCGTGTCTGCGCTTTGCACTATGTTCGGCTACCCTTCTTGTACATTATTTTCTACCTTCTTTATTGAGAGGCAGAGCTCCGCCATTTTTCTCAAAAAATTATGATAGCATAGCATCAGGTAGCTATGTCAGATGCACTGGGAACAATGATATTTGTGTACTCTCTGAATTGCTCTTTATTCAGTCAAAAACATTCCAGAATTCATAAGACAATCTATACACATCGCTCTTCTTTTCAGTTTCTATAGAATCACAATTTGCTAGCAGCTGAAATGATACAATTCATAGAATACAAAGCAAGCACAGTTGCACAACAAAATGCCTCTACAGCAGCGTCCATGGTCAACTTGCAGAAGGCAGCCTGGAACTCCACCACGGTGCGGCATACTGCAGAAATTCCCAGCAGGCAAGGCGGAGAACGCCGCCGAGGCAGCTTGCTGGCCGGCGCAACATCTGGAACGACGAGACCAGGGCTCCGAGAGAGACGGCGGCAGAGGGGAAGAAACGCATGCACGGCGACGGACCGGCGCTTGACGACGGCGAGAACTGCCTCTCGGCGAGGACGGCGATGGAGCGGACCTTGACCGGGAAGGCGCTGAGCTCGGGTATGAGATGGCGCTCGACGAGGTGAGCAGCTGCCCGACGCTCTGGTATGAGCGCTCGGCGAGCTGCCCGGCGCTCGGCGAGGACAGCGAAGACGGTGGCGGCGGCGTCGATCTTATTTCTGGCTTAGGAGCTTTAGTTGGGCTTTAGATGGGCCGTATCAATAGGTGGTGAGCGCATAAATTAGTGGCCATTGCTCGCAGGCATCGGATCTTGAACGAACGGCACAGATCGCGTGACTGCAGCAGCAGTCGTTTTAGGCGACGGTAGACGATCTCGTTCTCCCTCAGCCGGGCAGGCGACGCGGGTCAGCACTCAGCAGTGCTTCTGTGCTTGAGCGTCAGCATGTTTTCCTTTGACATTTTGCATTTTGCTACGAGACGTCGAAACGTGGCACTATTGACCGGGTCACGGGTGGAGATTTATACGGTAGTGCTTTATTAAAATCATAATAGCCATTTACGACATTACGACGACACTATGAAAATAAAATTTCTTACAAGACAGTTCACGCATCCTACAAAGATTGTCATCCGCTTCTCGAAGAACTAAAACATTTCCAACTTTAATTAAATGTATCGGGGAAAATATTGATATTTAGGGCGTAATGCGGTTGCGACCATTTGGGCTAGCCCGGGCTAGCTAAGGCGAATTTCGTGTTCGGTTGCAAAACGGTGTCATCTAGCGGGGCCCAAACTAGTCATCATCTTGCGAGATAGCGGCCCGGACTTCGGATTGAATTGCGAGGGTTGGTGTTTCTTTCGTGGCGGGGCTCCGGCCAGCTCCGTGGGCGCGTCGGTCTCTCACCTCCGCGAGGCGCTGGCGCCCTCACGCCACCCGGTCGCGGGTACCCGTTGTCGGTGCTCTTCCTTTCGCTCCCACCCACCGGTGCTCATCCTTCCCACCTCCCCTCCGGTGCTCCTCTTTCTCCCTCCCACCGGCGGTGCAGCTTTGTCCACGACAGCTTCCGCCCGAGCCCGGCTGCCGCAGCCGTCCCTCCCTTTCAACCGCCGGTGCTTATTCCCGCCCGGTGCCCGTAGAGGGAAGACACGGTGTGTCTCCTTCCCCACTGGAGCTCGCGAATCTGGCGGCCCCATGTTCATGCGCCCGGGGTGCTCGCGGATCTCCTCCTCCCTCCACCGAGCTCGTGGATCTGGAGGCCTAGGTCGCGCCCGCTCAGTTACCCGATGCGTTGGTGAACTCCGACCAGCATACGAGATCGACGGTGGTGCTTGGCCACCAACACGAAGGCTCACGCGGGCGGCTGTCGCTGCAGTTGTCTGCTTGGCGGCGCGGCCGCGAAGGCCTCACGCGCACTGCATGCCATCGCCAACTCGTCCCTCGCCCCGGCGACGCGCAGGCCCGCAGGGCACGCTGCGATCAGGTCGCCTGCGCACCACGTGGGCCGGCAGCTGCTGCTCGTTGGCGGCCTGCGGCGCGACGAGCATCGTCACGTTGAATCCGTCCACGAGGCTAAAGTCGTAGAAGTCGTCCCCGCTGGTACCGTCGGAGCACTCGACGGTGCCCAAGCTGCAGTCAGCGGTGGAGCAAGCGAAGGTGCCCATGGAAGTGGACGTGGCGTAGTGTCCCTGGCATCGTCCGTGAAGATGCACGCTGCCTGATCCTGGCCGCCGCCATGCCCTGGTGCTTGGGCTTCTTGTGCTCGCAGGCATGCTCATGCCATGTGCTGTGCTCGTCGTTGCGTGTGCTGCAGCTTGTCGTGTCTTGTGTAAATTGCCTTGAAGACCCGTTGTGCATGCTCGTCGTGCTCCAGTTGTTGTTGTGTGCTGCTGCCCGTTGTGCCATGTGCTATGCAGCTCGCATGCCCGCCGCGTGTTTGATTAAATAAATAACTAAAGGGGGTAATCTTTCCAATATAGTGAAGCGGTGACCATATCAAAATAAACCGGGCAACCAAACACATACTAAGACTAGTCATTTAACATTGTGTATACAACCAAACAACAAATGAGTTGGCTTCATTGAGACAGTTTGGACTAAATTTGGCTTAGGATTGAAAAACAAACCAAACACACCCTAAAAAGAAGAAGCACCCATCTCACTTCAAGCATAGACGCCTTACAATTAAGTAAAATTTAAGGAAACTTTTTCTTTTTACAATGGCAGTTTCAACGTTCTAATGACTCCATTTGGTTCCAAGATTGGGTGCACCCATCTCACTTCAATTTGAATGTCTTCAATCATTTATAGTGACTAGCCAAAATATTCTGATGTATACGTCTAGCTTTCATTCATAGATGGACTATGTTGCCAACAGCAACGCAATTATCCAAACAAAACATATACGGCCATCCAAAAAATGGTGTGGTTGATTTTTTGTGCATCCCTCAAATGTCACCATAGTGTTAGCACGGGCATTATACTAGTATACATAATGTCACGCTCACCATTGGTAAACATGATAATGGGGGCAATCAGACTGCAGTTTTTTTCTTCATGCATACTCTAATTCACTTGTATGTGCACGCTAATTCATGTATTCTCATAACCAGTTGTTCCGCAGCTAGCTTGCAAGCACGCAGACAGCAGATGCAACCGGCACAGAGGGGTGTCCTGGGGGCGTTTTGCAAAAAATTGAGATTAAGTTGGGATGAGTTGGAGGAGTTTAAGTGCTAAACTAGCTCACCTCCATCTCCATCCATCGGATGCCCATCCAGCGGGTTCGATTGAGAGTTTCCATAGTACAGCATACGAAGTCGGTTTCCATAAAGATACGCTCCCTATGATATATGCATACTTTTATCAAAGTATTTTTAAGATAAATCTACTCATATAATTTTTATATTTACAAACTCAACAACTTAAAATTATTGATGATTTATATGCCCGATGTTTAACCCACACCTTGCCCAAAACGATTTCTAATATCATCACGGAGGGAGTATATTGGTAATTATTGGTAATTATTTGGATGTCAATACACAAGGACATCAACAAATACAACGCTAACACCATTGTAATAGACAACACTGAAATCTTTAATAAACTAACAAATACAAACCACGCTAGCACCATTGTGCACCATGCAATACTTCATAAACTATTGATAGTCAAATACAAATGATCAATTCAAAGCCACACGGTGCATAAATTGTGCTAGCTTTCTTCGTAAAGCATCTGAATCCTTACTTCTCATAAAATAAAGATGACTCTCGCCTTGCCGCTGCTGCATATTGAATACTTTTGATAATTGATATCCTGTATACTCAATCAACAGCATGATTAATTTCCAATGATGTCAATGACTCTGCTTTGCACAAAAGATATCTTGCAAATTCAATCTCTCCTATGGTGCCACAATAACCATTAAATATTATATGCCTTAGATTTTTCTTCGGAAAAATGGTTGTCTCTAGAAGGGAATCCCAATCTCCAAAATCTTGAGCATTTGGTGTACCAAAGTTAAAACACTGCGATATACATGAGAAGAAAAATATAAAAAACAACACACTATGTAAACTAAATCAACATAAATTACATTGTCATCATAAAAAATCTAATGTATTTTGTATTGCATATCATTATGGTATAAAAAACCAACATAAAAAAAAAAGAACCAGTGCCAGCTCATCTTAGTAATGTTAGCTCAAACACGCAAAAAATAAAAATAGTTAGTGATTTATCTAAGTAATTTAATGGCGTACAACCAAACAACTCCTTAAGGTTTTCTAGTGTAATTATCTGATTATTATATAATGTATAAAAAGATTTAATGAAATATGTGTATCAACTAAATAATATAATTTTATTTTATAAAACTAATTACCTCTATATCAAATTATAAGTCATATAATTTTTTTTAATCAAAAACACAAGTAAGTTAAATAAATACATAAAAATACATAGATAATTTAAATTAATTGAATGTCGTAATTGAATGTCATAATATTAATGCATATTTTATTTTATATAAACTAGTGTAAGTGAAGTTTAAGTTGGAGTAGAGAGTCATATACTATAAACAATGTTGTGAACTTATATCCAACTTTAACGTGGCAATGATTTAACTTATTAATCAACTTAGCATAACTAGAACTATGCCAGATTCATACCCCTTCATCATAGCATGAGTGTATATATAACAAACAATAACACCATCATAAATAAATATCTAAAAGAAAATAAATACCTAATCTCAAGACGTTGTAAACATGGAAATAAGCTTAAGATGTGCACTGCTCTCCTCAATTCTTCACCGTCAGCAAATTTCATACCAAAAAAACAAGTGATGTAATAAAGAATAGACGTCTCTGCATCAAGCAAAAGTAGAAGCATTAGTATGCTTCTCAAATTGAATTCAAGGAATAGAAAATCACCAGTTATGTATTGAATTTCAGTGGAGCTGGTGCAAATACCTGATTAGAAATAATACTAAGGTGCTGTGAGTCCATGGTAGGAAGCTTGAGGGTGAGCTCACGGACCTTTTACCAGAGTCAATAGTGAAGGCTGGTATCCGCCACAGATTGACAAATTCAAAGGTTACCCTTTCGAGATTTGGCATGTGCTGATCGGAGAATTTATCGAGAGGAACACGGGGCACACTGACGTACAAGATTTTCAAGGTGGGCGAGCGAAAGGAAATTAGGCGGAGTCCATCGATCATCAATAGATGTAGCTCGCGGATCACAGGACAGACTTGAATCATGCTGTGAAGAGCAGCCTCAGTGATAACAACGTTGGACAGCTGTAGATAATCAAGGCGGGGTAAGATTGGCACGGGGAACAGGTTTTCCCATGGCCCCGAGCCGGCAGCTGTGCAGAGATAGATGGCGCAGATTAACCCAGCGCAGCCCAACAAGTTGTAGGGGCAGAGTGGGGAACTATATATCGGATGCCCACCGCAAGATTAGGGTGTCATCGAGGCGCTTCTGTGCTAGGGTCCTAAGCCAGGCGTGGGTGCCAAAATAGGGGGCTGTAGTTACACAGAAGCGGCGGATACGCCCACGGTGGGAAGAAAGGATAGATGAAATAGACTGGGCGCTCAGAAAGCGGACATCAGGAATTGGGGAGTCGAGATCGAGATCTAGCGGCATCGGGGCCAGACGTTTGACCATCGGCGGGGAAAGCACCATGGTTCGGGCGGCAGCCTTTGGGTGGGAGAAGGGAGAGGATGTGCCCAACCAAGCAGTCGGGAGGAGGCTGATGCGATCCTCTTGCTCTTCCATCTCTACCGATGGCAACGCCGATGACATGACGCGGCGAAGAAAGATTCGGACTTACCGACGGAGCGACGATGCCGTGACACGGAGAGGAGAGATTCCGACCTGATCTAGGGCGCGAACAGGCGACTCTCGGCGGCGGCGGCGGCGGGGACCGACGCAAGGGAGGGGATCTGTAGTGGCGGCCGGGAAGAGAAGGGAGATCTCTGCGTCTGTGTCTCTGTGCGATTACTTGCGTCGCGTTAGGTTTTATCGTAGCTCAACAGCGGTGGGCTGACTTGGGCTGGCCGTGTAGACTTC